>CM076609.1:386256-986256 GCA_038502775.1 Hippodamia convergens
TGTTTCCCCTTACTGAGGCATCTTCAGGAGCTCTGAAATTTGGGAATTAGTTCACAAAAAGTTATTAAAATTTCTATACATACTCGTTCCAAATTTTACAGATTTTTGAGCAACATACAATACAATAGCTGGTTACTTAGATTCTGAAGCAAGCGGTCAAGCTTGGAATTTAGAGTTAAGCTCGACCGCTTGCTTCAGAATCTAAGTAACCAGCTATTGTATTGTATGTTGCTCAAAAATCTGTAAAATTTGGACGAGTATGTATAGAATTGTAATAATTTTTTGTGAACTAATTCCCAAATTTCAGAGCTCCTGAAGATGCCTCAGTCAAGGCGAAACCTGTAGGGTGAATTGTAAAATAAAAAATCCATTTTACGTACAATATATCTCTTATTATTTATATATTCCATTTGCTTTTGGCTGGTGGTTAGTTTTTCATTTGGGAAGGTTATAACATAATGTTCGTGTATCATAACGCATCTTTGAATTTTAATATTGTTTGAACAATTATTTGTTATCACTCTCATCTCAGTGACGATATTTAATATCATTTCTCCAACCTCATGATAAAAGATCTCTGAGCCTGGGAATTGAAAATGATATTCATTTCGATGATTACTATTTTTGAATTAATCTATGTTTCGAAAAATTGATACAATTAGTTCCACACCAGATCCCTTCTTGCCAACATTGAAAGTATAATGGTTGTTTCCAGACCACAAAGTTTAGGGCAACACATATTGTACAGGACAATTTTATGTCCACTTTCAAGGAATTATACCATAATAGTTTATTGTAATATTAAAGTTGCTTTTTTTTATCGAAGTCTGGAGGGTGAGCTAGTCAAATAATATTACAAAGAATTGAAACTTACAGTTACTGATTTTTGAATAAAGAAAAAAGATCCCAAACATAATATTTACTTCAACTTAGGTACATAGCAATCATTGCTATCAAAAACCAGTGGTAAACCGACCTAACCACTAGACAACTAGACAATCCGACCAGATACCGATCTCTTCAGCCTCACAACCACCCACCTGCCTCCTTCTTCAACCTCTCCCTCTCCCTGAAGCAATCCGGCAGCACCACGTCCCCGTCCCGCAAGTAATCCAGCACGTATCTGAACAGCACTCCATCCCTATCCAAGAAGTACCTCCCCTTGGCGTCCTGGCTGACCTGGTGCACCCCGGTGAAGATGGCGGCCAGCTGGGACTCCGGCACGCTGCGGAGGGTGGCCAGGCTGGTGCTGTAACACACTCCGCCGACGTTCAGCTCGACAACGGGGGGAAAGTCACCCTCGGGGTGAGACATCTCGGGAGCCTGTGCAGGCTGGACTGAGGGGTCGAGTGTGGTGCTCTCCGGCGACGCTGCTCCCGACGCATACGGGAGCGGTGGCATCCCCTCCTTCCGAAGGCAGGGGCGGATTTAGGAAAGAGAGGTTTTAGGGGTAAAAACCGATTTTTTCTTTTGAAATAATTTTCGAGTAAAATTTCATCATTTTCGGTATAACTCCAGGGTAAGGTGAAAAAACTTGATTATTCCGTATTGAATATTCGAAAAAATGCTGGAAAAACACAGCATAAAACAACATAATGTCCGATAACAACGTTTTTTCACAAGTGATCGAGACTTGAGATGTATTTTGAAATCGAAAGTTATGAATGGCAAGGTTCTCTGTTCTTCGTGTTGAAAAGAAATAATTAGTTGCTCCGAGGCGATAGGAAGTGGTTTGAATTTTGATTATCCGTGAAGCTTTCTGAAGGTTCTCATTTTGGCAAATTTGTAATAGACTTTGTTGATGATGAGAGCGGCTTCACGTCAACCTAACAACAAAAGTGTGGGTAAGGCCTTCTGCAAAAGAGTAGGACTTAGTGTTATTTTTCTCGTAGAGAGTTTTCAGTTTTTGAGGGATACTTGAAACCAGTGAAGTGAATTACATGAAAACCTATGTCCCAAAAATCAACGAAAACAAGAAAATAATAAAATAACTAATAAATCTATCTGTCTGTATCTCAGACTCTCTAACACAATTTCATAGAAAAATATAATTTCACTTTACACTGATTCACCTAATTACCCAAAATCCAAATTAACATAATAATAAGAAAATAAGATGTGAGGTGATAAGAGATGCGAGATGGCAACTCTTTTGGACTTAAACTATCTTCATGAATTAAAATTGAAAAGTCCTGACCTTTTATTTTCCCTCGTGAAATATAATCCAAGTTCTCTGAAATAACCACTCCCGAAACGCTTCACTCCCGTTTCTCAACAACTACCGTAATTTCCGATGGCGCTTCCCGACTCGAAAATCCTAACTGAATAACACGAAAAATTCTCCTTGCTCAAAAACCTACTACTTCGGTTTTTCACTTTTCGAAACTACCTAATATTTCGTCAACCACGAAAATAAAACTTTACCCTTTTTCCCACAACGGACTTTAACCGTTTTCCGTTTCGCTCCTCGAAACTACCTAATATTTCCTAATTACCAAAATTAGGACTTTACCGTTTCCTCGACGGACTTCAACCGTCACCCGAGTTATCTAAGGATGTGCTTTCCCGCACACATTTGCTTTTCACCTCTGGTGGGTAGTCTCTAACCTTAACTTTTTGAATAGTACCAATCAGGTTTGTTGAAACATTTTTTTTCCGTCTCTAAATTAGGGGTGCCCGACCATTAACCAAATACTCAATTTTACATTTCAGCAGAGATTTTCCATCCCATGACTTTTCTGCTGAGATCCCAAAGTGTAGCCCTGTTCGTTGGAATATTCATAATAACTGATAAAAAGGTTGGGAGAATATTTTATTTCACATAGTCCGAAAGGAAATTATTCGTTTATCTCCAGAAGTCTAAGGAATTGAGGATCGGATATCAGTTATCTGATAATTCCCTTCGCAACATTGTATTTACGTTCATTTTCAACTATGTGAATAGAAAAATCAATAGTTCCCATGGTTTACCACAAATTATTGTTGTGGGCTGTTTCAAGATTATTGAGTTATAGATGGTAGTGTGAAAACATTAATTGTACATCATTCATAATAAGTCAACCGCAAGAAGCTAATACAGTAAAAAATACATATATTAACATCACCTATAAACTCAGAGTGACATTATCTGATTAAAAACAGAGGTTATCTGGAGCAGTTCAACACAGAGGTCATATGAAGTCAGACGTAGACATTCAGGCAGAGCAATCAATGAAGTTTGGTGCGTGAGCCACTTATTCCGCCATAAAAACAGAAGATTTGAATAAAGAGAAGATCGAATCGTAATAGCGATGCAGGCCAAGAGTGAATGAAGTACAAGCGTTGAAAGCCACATGATCTAAGACTGCTCATCAATTAGATCAAAGCAGTAACTATGAGTAGAGGAATAATATTTCAATCAATATTAACTACTTTGGTCTGAAAGAGAGTGCAAAATTTATCGATAAATACCACATTCGCAGAGAAAAACTATTTTCGAGTACGCAAAATTAATAAGTTCATGAGGTAAATAGAAGATACAATTGATAAATTATGAGAAAAAAGAAAGTACTATGAGTGAAAAACCACTAAACTTTGGTTTTGAGCAGAAGGCTAGAGATCTTATATGAGAGTTCAGGCTTATAATGAGTAGATCATAGCAATTAATTGAGTTTACCATTATCAATAGAGACCTTCCAGGATGAAATCAGGACGAAAGACTGTCGACCATATTCATGTGTATTACAATTGACCATTGAAACATATCAGAAAAGTTCACTTCCTGTTCTGCAACTAAATCTAGGTTTCATCTTGGAGGTTTGAGGATTCATAAATCTGAAACTCGAGAACGGTAATAAGTAATAGGTTAACAATTGAGGAATGAAACTAACCGATTAAAACAACGAAATGAAGGCTGAATAACCTTAGGTTGATGACCATTTGCTTATTATAAATATAATAAATCAATATCAATTACCAGAAAAAAAAAGACATGGGAATGTTCAATTCTGATGTTACATCATCATTTCCATATGAGAAATCTCAGAAACCTAGAAATGTCTGAAAAGCCAACTGAATTATAAAAATGTACTAAAATATACATCTAGAAGAATGCATATAAACACGGGTTGAATCGAGTTGACCTGTAAATTGAGTAGAACATATTTTATAATTATTATGAAAACATGAAAATGACATAGAAATGGAATAACTAATAATTCTGAGGATACTGACAATATATACCTATTGAGTAGAACTTAAAATACATCTGAATTGCAGGAGATAACAAGCGAAATGTACAAATTAGTCAATGAGGTGACCTGGGAAAAATCTAACTACAGTTTTCACACAAAATGAGTTGTCAACACTATCGGGGTAAAATGAGAAGAGAACATTTTTTTATTTAATTTCGGAAATTCGAGATATCCGACAGATCAAAGATTTTAGGGAAGAAAGACTAATAACGAAGAGTCGAGAGCTCACAAATAGACTCGATTAATGAAACTGTAACTTTGCATATATAAAGTCCTCTTTTATTTGTCATAATTTGATGTTCTCTCGGTGTTCTGTATAGTTATTTCTGTATATGTAGATATTTTTTCTCTCACCCTCATCAGTACCATCATAATCCGCTTTATGGAACTTAAATTCAATCACAATCGCCGTATTGTCATCAAAGACTTCCTCCTGGACCGAACTCCATTTTTTTGGAGCCCATTTCAATTAACGCCGGTTTTTCCCCACTCCAGCTGGTTATGCGCCCAGGTTTCATCAAGGATCGTAATTTGCAGCTTCTGAAAATCCGCTATTTACGTTTCGGAAAAGGAACGGAGTCGAAACAAACGCATCTCGTTCCTTTAATACGGAATTTAATTGGCAATTTGATGGAAGAAAGTCCGCTGTTTCGTCATAAAAGTGGAGCTTCGAGAGCCTCAACGTCTCCGAGCAACGGGTTGCAGACAGGACCGTATTAAGTAGGAAATCGATTTCTTAGAACCCAAATTGGAGGGTGTGATCATATCTACGTATTGTTGAAATCAGAGACTTTCCGACAATGATGGGCAAAGGATGACCGTGAAAAGTTCTGTTAAGGTGTCCACCTCAGCCAATGTTTCGGGAATTTATATAACAAACCAAAAGAGAGAAATATTTTTTTAAAAATTATTCGAACAAAACCATTTTCATGTTAAATGTAGCCAAGACAAGACCGTATTTCTCCGATTTTCAAAAAGTTGTAAGATCTCATGTAGCGCCGAGCTGCTAACTTTTCACTCTTTAACTTCACAAGTCTTTATTTAGCAAACTCTAAACCTACATCAAAATGACTGACTCATCCGTTTTTTCACTATAAGAGATATTGTATACCATAAAATTTATGGCTGAGGTGAAGAGTTTGTGAAATAACTACTTGTAAAGTTGAAAAGTGTATAGTTTGCAGCTTGAGTTGAGTTGAGAGATATGAAGTTTCGTTTAGGCAATACTTTACATGACAATATTTTTGGTTTGATTTAACTTGTCCTTGTACATTGTTCATGACGAAATAATTTTATTTTGTTACATTATACAAGCTCAAATGAATGATAACAAAATAAGTTGAATTGAATTACCACAAAAAAATTAATACTCACAAAATCTCACATCATCCAAAAATTCAACTGTATGAGAATGAGATGCTTCATCATGCGAAATAAACATCTTCTTCTTTCTTTTTTTTTTTGTTGTTGAAAATTTGTTATTTATTTCAAATACCAATCATGTAACTACCAGGATGTCTTCTGTAGCATTTAAGTTAATTCCTGTCTCTCACATTGAACACAGATAATTCTGAAAACTGTGTTCAATAGTATGATCTCCTTAACATATACAACCTGTATTTGGAAGTGTTCGAAAAGATGCAGATTTAAAAAAAATTCTAAAAAAAACTGTGGATCATTTACTGCAAATTAACCTGCTGCAAAGGAAATTGGGATCTATTAAATGGGAAATTTTCGTTTTAATTCATTCAGTTTATGACATCATCACATAAGACAGTCGAACTACTCTAAAGCAAGAAATCTAAAGTAATCAAAATCTGGGAATTTGGTGTTCTCCCCAAGAGCTTGCGATGTCATTCATAGGAATTAGGACGCCAGGGCTGGCTTTCTAAATTTTAACGTCATACACTATCGGATACTCTGAACCTTTTCAGAGGCTATACACCTAATCTGCTGACTTGCCGATGCGGTACAAGAATTACCAATACGGATAGGTTCCTGGCAATAGTTTCATCATTACCAGAAACTTAGATCTTGGAAATGCCTGAAAAAATACAAAAAAGACATAGAAAACCTGTAAAGTCAGAAGAAAAAATTCAAAATGTACTGAGAAAAAAAACTTCACACATAAATTTTATTTGAATTCACAAATAAAATTAGAATTCAATTATTCAATTGTTCATATCATCAACAAGCTTAGTCAGTTCAATTTTCACTCAACAACAATATGAAATTAATTCAGAATTGTATAAGAATGAAACCCAACACAAATACATGGAAAACATTAACAAAACCTACCGCAGATGTAGGCGATATTTTAGGAAGAATAATAGACCACGGACAATAAGCCCGGAAGACTCCCTCAATGAAAAACACAGACAAAGATGGGAATGAATGTTACATGAAATCCTACAAGGCGGCGTTCGGAATCAACGTCGGACGTTGTCCGGTGTGCGCCCAAGCCGTTCGGAATCGACGTCGGGTAAATTTTACCCCCGTTCGGAATCACTTGGGACGTTCGTCCGGATGTACAACTTTGCAACCAAGAAAATAGGTAGGTAACAATTACTCGTCTTGCGCAGATATCGTTTATTTACACATTTGAATTTTTAAAGTTTGTTTTACGGAGGAATTTCTAGTATTTAGTTTCTTAAGGTAGTTTATTATTTTTATTTTTCAAGATGAGTGTAATTTCAAATTTTATACACGTGATAGTCTAGGATAATGGAATACTTTATTCACAAAGAAAATGAAGTACACCTCCATAATATTCAAGGTTTATTAAAAATGAATTATGTTTATTAACCATTAACAATACAGGAGAAAAAGTGCCAAGCACTTGTCTGTGGTAAAAAAAAATATTTTCATATACATTGATAAATACATATGGTGGTGAGTTTATTATTCATCTGTTACAAATCCAAATTCAATGTTCAAGGTAAGTATTTTTTTGTATTGTATTGTAATTTCCATGCATTCTAGGTTTCAGTGAAACCCCTCAGAAGCTACTTAAAGCTTGTGCGAGTTAGAATGATGGGTGTGTTCTGTGTAGGCTTTGTTACTGTGTCCCGACGCCACCTTAGGCACAGCACTGTTAATTGTTTACCCAACAGTGAATGGTTCGGCGCGTTCTCCATACCAGAAAATTTCTTCCCTGGCGGAGACTCGAACCCCGACTTGCCGGGTTGCCGGGTCGGAGTCCAGAGCCCTATCCACTAGGCTACACGCACATATTTGAAAAAAGCAAGTTAGTATTTTCAAAAACAAGTTTAAAATTATTATCAAATGAAATTATTTCTATTCCAGATATCAATCCAGATATTTCTTAATTATTTAAAAATCTGGTTTATTTGATGGCTATCTAGAAAATATTGATAACCCTGATTGGGTGCCCAGTCGACAAATAATCCAGGAAATAGAAGTTCTCCTGATGCTGAGAAATATGCAAGATATGATAGAAATACTAAATATTATAATCATGAATGGATTTTATATTTTTACCCTGTTTTTTACAGTGAATAAAGCTCTTAAATAAAACAGTGTATCTTTTGAAGACCATTTAATAAATACTAAGTTACATTAATATATCATGATGGAAACCGCTGTATGTGGTATCTCAAAAATAATCTAGCATTATTTTATTGCACCACTCTGGCCAACTTGTTAATCTGCACATCATGCAATTGGTGTTATGTAATTGAATCATTCATTTTCAAAACAACTCAGAAAAAGTCTTAATCGATGAAAACAGAAATAATTTGTATACAAAAAGTCATAATGTCAACAAGAAAAACTATGGTATTATCATTCAGAGGTGAAATAAATATCAAGCGTATTGGAAAAATTTGCTGTCTCTCCTGAAAACTTGGAATGTTGGACATACAACATATTGCAGTTTCCACTACGATTCATGCATTATTATTATTTTCTCTTCTGAGGATAGCTGCTTCGTCATCAGGCGTGGTCTTGCTCCACAGAATGTTTTACCAAAATTAATTTCTGTAACTGGTATGCATCAACCTAAAATCATTTTCATTACTGATAATATCTACTTCCAATATAAATACCACTTAACCTACTGATTTTGGGTACATTCCTCAATAAATGAATATCAGGACAATTGGTCATCCTGGATTTTACAACAAATTTGGCTACAAACAAAATAGCATGAACAAGACTGCATACTTCCTCAAGATCGGCCACAGTTGATACTTTTAGCTTCATCAGCAATGCTGTATCTTATTTCCTTTGTGAATGATCCACCTCAAAAAAATAGAAAGTCTATTTATTACATATTATATTAGAGTAATGTATTACGTTTACTTACATTTCCTTCAATTGAATATTTTGCTCCAAAAATTTTATTTATTTACAGCAATGCTGTATCTTATTTCCTTTGTGATGCCCCGCCTCATAAAATAGAAAGTCTATTTATCACATATTATATTACAGTAATGTAGTACGTTTACTTACATTTCCTTCAATTGAATATTTTGCTCCAAAAATTTTATTAATTTAAAGGCTGTCAGAAAACTTTTGTTTGCTTATTGGTGTGAAATCTACTGATACTTTTGAATACAAAATATATTTGCAGCTTTCCAGGGGAGGAAAATCTAAAGAATGAGAGTCATCTCATTTTTTTCAAAGTGGTGTAAATAAAAACCCTCAATCTTATTTATTTCCTGCGATTATCATCCAGCTACTTCTGCATTCATTCTAGGAATTTTAATAAAATAGCCACTTTTAGTATTCACTGATAGAAAATTGAATTAAATAAGATATCTTCATACTCTTGATATATCATCTGAAAAATATTGAATTAACCTCACGTTGCAGTTAGAAAGAGAGAGAAGATAACACCCGACGTCGTTCGAAAACGATCGGCAACATTTCAAACAACTGAGTGCGCCCAGCGTTCGACACACGCACTTTATCCGACGTTGAATCCGAACGCCGCCCAAGTTCTGCAATTCATTATGATTGTAATCGACAAATGCGTCGAGTAATAACATCGAAATCGGTCTACCTGCTAAGCTGGTTCAATGTCAACACGTTCCTGCAGTTCATTTCATTAGATTAATCTCCACTAAATGTGTGTGAGGTTAGCCCTTCACTTTTAGATGTTCGAAATTTTTCATATTGTGCTGAATTGTTTAGTTTGTTTTTTAAAGTTGAAAGTATTTTTTTTATATCTAATTCCGAGTGAAAATAAAATTAGATAATCATCAACCTACCCCAGAATCCTTAAATGATCTGAGAGACTATCCTACAACTTTATATTAATATGAATTTTCATCACAAAATCTCATTTAAAACTATATTTTTTTCTGCAACTTAAGTCAGATTCCCAAACTCATGTGGAGCAGTTTATTTGTATGAAGATAATTTGTGTTATTTGGCTATTTTGTCATTGTTCTTTATTATCATTTCTATTATGGATTTGACATTTCATGTGTGAATGCGATTTGGACGAAGTCTGTTCATGTGTGGATTTTATTGTGAGAGTATATTTCGCATGTTTTCTCGGCTTTTTCAGGGTTTATCAACACTTTTTATTGATTTATGTAAGAACTCCCCAACGTATCTCCACAGGAACAATCGTTGGTGACCTTCGAAACGAAGACGAGCTCCGAGCTCAGAGTTTATCCGCACCTATCGAATTTCAAAGGGGCGATCTGCCCCCGAAATAGACTTCGCGAAACGCCGTCCCCCGCTTGATCGATGGCATCACCGACATCAAACCCGACGTGGATGCAGGGCGCTACGATAAAACCCATCATTTTTCAGGCATAATGTTCAATTTTCCCCGACCACCCTCCATAAATCTTCCCGACCTCCCCAAGATTCCATTCGGGGGGATCAGCACGTCATATCGGGGAAATTCCTGCTGACCGACGGCGACTAATTGAAAGTGGGCCTGCCAACTCCCCTTTCCGCCATAGTTTCTTTCGGGAAGCGTTTTCCGGGGTAGAAAAGTTTTTTTCTGAAATCGTTAAAGAATGTCCATTTTCTCGGGACAAATTCAGGCCGCAAAATTCGCTAATCCATTATTCCGATCATTAGCTCCACAACGCGAACTTTTCCGGATTGTTGTCGATCTGGGAAATTACTTTGCCATGCCGTCGAATTAATCCGAACAGGTTTTTCATATCAGTATTTTCAAAGTCGCAGTATTCACGCTGGAAACCTACTAACATCATCTATTTTGGGTGATAGCAAGTCAGACCAGATAAGCTTTTTCTCGAATATGAGATCAAAATTAGTTTACCCGGATAGTTGGGTGGCAATTAAATTGGAGAAAAATCGAGTACTAAATTATTAGGCATTATACTTGATAGGCACCTGAACTGAACTCTTCATTGTAACAAATTGATTCTCAAACATTAATGACAATATATTGCTCGAATTTTCAAATGCTCCTAAGCTATGGTATTATTTTCTAGGGGAGTAGCTCTCAATCTGAGAGAATCTTTATGACTTTGTTTGGAGTTAAATGCAGGTCTACATGTAGGGACACATTTAGACGAAACAACATTTGACTTTGCCGGATTTATTCATATACCGAACACTGTTGGTTTTTCGTAAACACAATCACCATTTAGAAGAAAATCGGAATCGAAACAACACTAGAAAAATGATTGATAATGTCTCACAATTTCCAAGGATCTCTGATAATAATAATACTTCAATCAGAATTTGAGAAAAAAATTTCCACGTGTTCAGAGTATGTTATTCGATAAAAACAATATCAGAAAGACTAAAAAAATGCGAAAATTCGAAGGTTATTTCATGAATCATAATTTTGTTAAAATAATCAAGAAGAAATACTGATTCAGGTGATAAGAGGAAAATGGCGATCTGAAAAATTACGGAATTTTCATTCGTTCCTTCCAGTTATAGCAAATAAGTCGTTAACCTGTATCCAGCTTCGCCTGTGAATAGACCTTCTCTTGTGCTACTCTTGTGAATTAGAATTTTCCAAAAGTCACCTCGCTTAATAACTGATCATCTCGTTTATTTTTTGGGAGTAAACTAATCAAACAGGTAAGTGAATTCACAGAATCCTTCATTATTGCAATTTCTATGTAATTTTCCTGCTTTTTATAAAGTTTGAAAATTTGTCCACATTTCAGATCATGAAAATCTATAAAAATATTGGTAATCCTCTCTCACCTTATTCTAATAAGATTTCTATTACATTAAACTAATGTATTTGACTCCTCTAAGATATATATATATATATATATATATATATATATATATATATATATATATATATATTTTGGTATATTTTTGCAGTTCTCATAGATTTTTCAGATATCTTTAGACTCCTCACATGGAACTGATTATTTGCTCCAAGAATGAACATTCTCTGTGGTAATAAATACTGATTTATTATATTCTCATGTGCACCTCATTATCTTAATGTATTCATCTCATTTCTCAACTATTTACTTCTCATAACACTTGATAATTATTGTTCTCGAGTTTCAGATGAATGAAAATCCTCAAAGGCAAAGGTGAATCACAGAATCAGTCTTCTCTCTCAATAAAACCGAGTGAACTTCTCTGAAGTAGCATTCTCTTTACAGACCAACGTTATAGATCAAAAATATTGACTTCTCAATCATGATATTCTCACATTTGTAATAATCTCAATGAAGACCAGACTTAGACTTCTAAGTTTTCAATACACTTATCTCCTTTAAGGCCTGATCTCACTTTTATTACAACTCAGCCTACTCTAATGATTCATCATTGAACCTTCTGTTTTTTGATGGAATAACGAGGCTCTCGCAATCAATTTCAATTGCTTCTATCACTGTAAACACTGTGTTCAATTTTGAATTAATGGAACTATCTCAAAGTCTAAGTCTGACCTCATCTGACCTCTCATTTTGAACATCTCTAGATTACCTCTGTTTTTAGTAGAATAATTCACTCTGAGTTTATAGATGACTTTAATATTGGTATTTTTTAATGTATTAACTTCAGGCAGGTGACTTATTCATTTTATGATTGTGAATGTTGCCAATAAATGTTTTTACACTACCATCTCTAACTCAATTATCTGGATAGAGTCCTAAACAGTATTTTACAAAATCAGAACAACTCCAATTTTGAACATATCAGATCTGTCTGATCAACATATCAGATACTTTCCGATGGTGATTCCGCCTACAATTTGAAGGACTTAACTTTACTTAGAAATACGAGAGTTACTTTCTAACGTTAATTCAAGAGACTCTCTGAGACGGAAAAATGAATACATGCTAGCAGAAATCTACGTAGCCATTTGCTACGGTTGGCCGTGTGCGCATGTATTGTTTGTCGATCTCAGAGATTGAATCATATATACGGTTCTCTCAAAGTCATTGAGCTGCTTAGCGGCAATTATAACGCTACAAAGCTAGAGGATAAATATTGCGCAAATCTGTTTTTGCTGACCAAGAACAAATGAAGGGAAAGAATAGGTCTCTTCCGCAATTAGTGTATGCGAATGGGTTACCTCAACAATCTCTCTTAAAATAGATGGTAATTTTGGAACCGTGACTAGAAATTTATAGATCCAGATTGTTTTTTCAAAGAATATATCGAGAAAACAATTCAGATCCTTTAATAGATTAATCAGATTTAAATTTCCAGAGATCTATTGATATCCGATACGATTCGTACTTCCTTTCAGCCCGATAGATGTCGCTGTGAACGCAGTTCATAAATTTTGAGAGTTTCCAATCTTTCTGTTAATCTCTGCTATTACCGATCATAACTAGGAATCAAATCTGGAGATTACGGAAGACAATGATGCAATTCGTAGCCTGATTCATGAATTCTGTCATCGTTTTCCTAAATTGGTCGAACGATTGATAGTCTAGGTGAATCAACAACAACAAACATCAATCCCAACCTCTATTGATTTCTGCCATCCGATGAGCATAATCTCTATTTCGAGGCTTATGCAAGCAACGTGCTAGCTCGATGGCGGCATGTTCTCATTTTGATTGAATCTGCAAATTTGATATCTATATTAGTCTGTTGCCTATTCAATGAATCCCTTGTTTATTACACTACCAATGATCCTACGACTATGTTTTAATCGACTCCTTTACTATGATTGTCTTGATGAAGGAGAGTCACCCAGCGATGATTAGTTTTGCATAGTATTTTTTTCATGGGCAATGCTGTATCTTTAATCGAAATGAACTATTTCCTTTTTTTTGAAATTACAAGACTTGCTTCGAGATTTCTTATAATTGCACCATCTACGTGTTGTCTTTCTGAATTTTGGATGACCTTATGAACAATGAAACAAACTACAAACTTATAATCCGGCCCTGCCTCACCCAAACCCTATTTTTCCCGTATCAACAGGAGATGACGTGACGGCGTTAGGAATTAACGTGTTGATTCCGGTTGCTCCGCTATTCCACATTGACGTTTCTGAGACGTTGAAAGTAGCGAGGTTCTCCAAAGTTCCGCAGGATTTTACCGAGGCAGCTCGGTCGATGCTTTCATTTCGTAAACCTCACTTCGCCTCAAAAGGGCGATTTTGGCGTTTTCTTAATGGTAAATCCGTCATGTGAGGAGCTGTTGACCTCCCAGCGTTGCACGGGATACAGTTGGATTGGATCCAGAATAAATTTTGGCTCCTGCTGTGGGTGAAATACAGGATAGGTGTGTGTATGTGATATTCAGAACAGTATTTGACACACATTTATCAATTCTGACTCAAATCAACCTAATGAAGTTACTGACTGGACAAATGCACTGAAATATTCGATTCAAAATCTGAATGATTCACAAGATTCAAGCGAGAATCGAGAGGAGAAAAGGGAGAGATGCTTAGAGGTAAAACAGAAGAATTTAAGGAGTCTCTAAAATGATGGGAGGATGATTAGCCTAAACTCTTGGGGGTTAGGCCCCTTTCACAAAGAACAGGACGTAGTATGTAGTACCTCTTACGGGTAGTTCAGTTTCAGTGTTTTAATTAAAACCAACGAAATAACTTATATGAAAAACTATACTGCCCCACAAGAGTTAAGGATATCGTCTTCAATTATTTTGAAAAGTATGTATTCTTCGAGAAAATCGCTATAAAATCATTCAAAACGCAATAACAACAATAAAAATCAATCTGAGACATTTCGTCAATCTGGTCACCTTTTTTCTGAAGTTTGGTTCTTTGCATATGCTTCATGAATGTTCTTATCTTGAAATGAAGTCAGTTCATCAACGGCTTCGATTTGAAACGAGTTTTCTGAAAATGCCTAAACGCTGAGGCTGATAGGGCTTTTGGAATGCTACAGCCTAACTCAGGTTGTTGTAGCGGAAAGGCTCCAAGTCAGCCAAAGTGTGATATCTCGACTTTGGAATAGGTTCAGGGAGACAGGTAACGTGTTGATGGGCGACGAAAAACAACACCTGCTCAGGATCATTTCATCACCGTTTCGGCGAGAAGAAAGCCTACATTTAGATGTAGGCTTTCTAAACTTAGGTGTAGAATGCTACGTAATACTCTTCAAAATGTAGATGTGGTCATGTTCCCATCGAAACCATCAGACGACGTTTGAGAGAGGTGAATATAGGTTCTAGACTTCCATTAAGAGGAGTTCCATTAACACGTGAATATAAGCATCAAAGACTGGAGTAGGCAAGGCAACATATCAATTGGAACGATCAATGGCGTAGTGTCCTTTTCACTGATGAATCCAGATATGGACGATTTTCAGATTCTCGAAGAATAAGGGTATGGACAATCCCACGCATACCCCGTAATCGTCGCTATGTCCAAGAAGTCCATCCATTCCGAGGGCGTAGTGTTATGGTATGGGCTGGAACATTTTTCAACGGACAGATATTCACAATTGTCCTATGAATATGACCGCCTTACACTGTAGGGAGCATGCCATTGACAATGTTTTGCCAAATTTTCACGCTGTTATCGGTGAAACTTTTCAATTTCTAGACGATAACGCTAGGCCACACCGTGCAGACATAGTTAAGAATGCGCACAAGAAGCTTGGTATTCCTCATGCTCCAAAGAAGATTAGATAATCATCAACCTACCCCAGAATCCTTAAATGACTGAAAGAGCTTCTGCCGCGTTTGTGGAACCAAATTCCTCAAAAAATGTTCAACAACCTCGTGTGTAGTATGCCAAGAAGATGTCAAGCTGTTATTGATGCCCATGGAGGCCATACATTGTATTAATAGTCTTGAAATGCTTGAATACTCTGGGAATAAAATTTCATTTTTTTACTCAATTTTTCCCAACCATCCTGTATACCCTTCAGACCTATAGGCTAAAATTAATTTTATTTCCTGCGACTTGTAATCATAATAATATGAATTTTCATCACAAAATCTCATTTGAAATATATTTTTTGCAATTTAAGTCAAGATCCCTAACTCATGTGGGGCAGTTTATTTCGAAAAATGCAACAAAAACGAAAAAATTGACATGATCCAACTCTACATGCTTAGTCCTAAAATAACATCAACAAAAAAAACCTAATTCGAACAAATGCAAATGCAAAGAAAAATCAAAATAAAAAAAATTGAAATGAGAGAAGATATGGTAGCCAAACCTTATTGAGTCTGGCTTTATAATATTTCTCTCTTCTTCAGGAAAAAACAAATTTGCAAGTTTTCGTGTTTTTTATACGCGCTGACTAAATGTTATGGCGTCTGGCCTTCTCATATTTCTCCCATTTTCAGGAAAAAACAAATTCGAAAGTGGTCGGCTTTTTATACGCGCTGAATAAATGTTATCGCGTCCTAAGAACATGGTTCTCATGATTCATCACCACTACTTAAGCTCGCAAACTACGACAAGCTGATGACCAAAAGTGCAAGTGTTATTTCGTACCTGAAATAAAGTACTAGAACTGTGAGAAGAAACAAAACCTGAATCATTTTCGGTTTTGCCATTTATTGAGTCAATTGAATTTTGTCCTTTCCTTCTTTGAATCTTCTCGGAAGCAATCCTATCTATTTTTTTCTGAATGTTTTTTAGGGTTTTGTCTCGCAGTCTCAGAAACAAAAATCAATTAGAATAATAGCAGAATGGCCCCTGCGTAAAATTTGTGCACTAATTTGTCAGGGGTCAAATCCTTACAAGAAATTGTTGCTGAACAATGATAAAAGAAACAACACATCGAACTTTTAAAGTTCTTCGGGTTTCGGAGTCTGTATCAGACTCCTTCTTCAGACAAATTTTGAAGAGTGTTGAACAAGAACAAAACATTCAATTCATCCTGATCAAATAGACAAAATCAGCTTGCATTCGATCAAAAAAAAAAAAAAATTGAGAGCTACAATAGCACACCATTTTTTTAAGAAAAGAAAATATATCGAATTCCTTCAAACGACTAGAACGTCCTCACGCTCCAAGTCTCTCCAACAGACAAGAATACTCCATCCTCCATCCTCCTCAACCCTCTCAACAGCCTTGGTCTCCGAATAAAAGGTTCAGTTAACTCTTCCCTAGTCAAAGACACCAAAAGACTCAATTTGAATTGGAAACTTTCAGAGCTCCGGGCACTTCAGCTATCGATTGTTCCAGACACGCTTCGTGAATCTGACAAGCCGTCATCCACTTCGGGAACTTTGAACTGAAAACTCAGGGAAGGGATTTATCTAGTCTGGGAGGTAGCCTTGTAGAGGTCAACTCATATGAAGGGTTTTTCCAACTTGAAGAAATCGAGGAATCTTTTGTATTAGAAAATTGTTTATGAGTCGTAAGAAGTGTTACTATTTCAAGAAGCTGCTACTTCGTCGATTTTAAATATTTTCATTTGAAAATCAGGAAAAATATTGGATATTAGGAATACTATTTCATTTATTGCTAAGACTTTCCTTCAGCGACTACAAACAATGTTGTTTTTGTGAAATCTTGGGCCTCCAAAATAATCTAAATGGAGAAATCCATCGTGTTCAGATCAGGTGAATTTAGAGTGTTATTCAAGCCGAAATATTAGCAATCTATAATATGTCGTAGTTTTTGGTCCTGAAAAATATTCTGTTTTCTTGTGTTATAACATAATTGGTTTATCTATGGGAGATGATTGCCTTTCATTGGGGTCCCGTAGCGGTCTTCAAACATCTGAAGAGCCGGAAAATCATCACCTGGAAGGTCGTATCCGGTTTGAAAAACTCTCACGACCAGAGAGCAAGAATTTGTAGATTTTGAATTTGAATATCGAAGGAATTTCGGAAGACAAGTGTGATTACGTCTCCAAATTAGCTGATGAACATGGTATTGAAGTGATTCTTCTGCAAGAAACCCACACGGCAACAGAAAAAAATCCTCGTGAAAGAGGACAGTTGAAAGGTTTCTGTCATAAATATTTATAAACCTCCGAACATTATTTGGCCAAGAAATCTGAATGTTGATGTTTTTTAAAGTAGCAAATGCATTTGATTTATTCTGAATAATCGGTTTTTTTTTCTACTTTTGTCTTTTTTCATTTCAGATTAAGAATTGCGAGTCGTTTTGGGAAGAATCTGTTTATCCGAGCCCATCGACGGATAACATGAAGATGATCTTACACTGATGTCTTTCAAGATTTTCCTGATATTTAATATTTTATGTTATTTTTTTCACGGGGAGACAGGTTTTTTTCGGCTGAGGTTTTTTCTCCTGGCTGTATAGTATCGTATGATACTAGTGATGATAGTATCGTATGATTCTATAGTATCATACGAAGAATGTTATGATACCGTTCTTTTTTTACCTCAGCTTAGGTACTTTTTGTTTCAACATTTATTGTATTATTTTAGCTCTCTTTTTCATAAGAATATATATAATAATATAATAAACCTACACAGAAACTATCAGAAATGTCATATAATATAGCCATTCACTTAAATACCAAGTCACTTTGTAGAAAAGCTGCAGAACATCCAGTTGAAACCAAACGACCGACTCGTTAGTTTTGATGTTGTGTCTTTGTTCTACCTAGTTCCCATCAGAAAATCGCTTAACTACGTGTCACAGTTATTCCCGAATAACATAACAAAGCTCTTCGAACTTGAAATCTGACTATCATTCAGCTATTTTCAGTGGAAAGGCGAATTCTATGAGCAAATAGACGGTTGCGCCATGGAAAACCTTCTAAGTCCTGCAATTGCAAATTTCTTCATGGAAAAATTCGAACAAAGTGCAATTGAAGCGGCAACAAAGAAACCGTCCACATGACTACGTTATGTGGATGATACTTTTGTCGTTTGTAGTCATGGACTTGAAGAATTGGCTGCTTTTCTATCCCATCCTAAATTCTAACAGTAGGCACCTAAATATTCAATTTACTATGGAAATTGAAAAGGATGGTGCTCTGCCCTTTCTAGACGTCTTGGTTACTGGAAAGCCTAATGGAAAGATAGGACACAGGGTTTATAGAAAACCAACCCACACTGACAGGTATATACACAAGCAGTCCAATCATTACCCTCAACAGAAACGAGGAGTTATAAAAACACTCGTAGACAGAGCCCGACGATTGTGCGAGCCGGAATTTCTGGAGGATGAACTTGAACATCTATTGCATGCATTCGTCGCTAACGGATATAATGCTGAAGAAATTCAGAGGGCATTTCCACCAAAACTTTCCACACGTGATGATAACACGTCACAACTCACCCCAATGGAAGAGCTATCTCACCATATATCCCTAAGGTCCCCGATAGAATTGGTAAAATACTGATGAGGCACAATATAAAGACCGTCTATAAGCCAACTCAAAAACTTGGCCAAATGATCAGAACTATCAAAGACAAAGTCGACCCACTCTCTCAACCCGGTATTCACAGGATATCTTGTGACTGCGGCAAAGTCTACATTGGTACAACGAAACGGAGTATCAATACGGGAATTATGGAGCATGAACGATGCTGTCGACTCAATCAGACAGAGTAATCCGCACTAGCGGAACATGCTCTAATATGGACATAATATTGTTTTCTCAAAGGCGGAGGCTATTTCGAACATCAAAAGTTTCTATCCTAGAATGAACATGAAAACCATTGAGATATATAAACATAAGAACAACATGAACAGAAGGGAAGAAGAAACAATCTCAGACCAAGAATCCTCTGAAGATGCCTACCGCAGATGTGGGCGAAACGATAGGTGAAATATTTCCTAATGTACGACGGCTGATAAGCTTGGAAGACTCTCTCAATGTCAGTATATCCGGTTGTGAAAGCCTTAAACTATTTAATTCTATCCATGTTTGGTGACTGTGAAAATAACGTAAATCGTCATTGTCCCTTTGACTATCGCTTTCCTGTCTACAAAATTAATTTTTCATCGCCACTTGATTAATTCGCACTCAGGAGGGAGGGTATGATCGATTGGAGGGAAGAATGACGTAGACAATTAGTGTAATAATGAGAATGTCGGGGAGAATAAGGGTTTTCTTGAATTATAGATGTGACACGGAATTATTCCTGTTGTGTTGGTTGCCAGTTAGATGGTTCCGACCTTAATAAACGTTCCTTTCGGACTGTGTCGAGCGTGGATGAAACGGAAAGTGGAAAACGAGGAGGAAATACATTATAGGAATACAGCGGCAGGACAAAGTATACAGGGTTGTCACGAATATGGCTCTATAGAATATTTTTCGGAAAAACACAAGATTCAGGATTGAAATTCTGAAGGTGAGCTTCAAGTAAGAAGACGACTTCTCGAATACTTTTATTGCATAAATAGATTCTTCATTGAATTCTGAGTCTTTTTGATTCCAAAGGTTTTAATTTTCCCGAGAAAACTCTTTCTGAATGAGGAAATACGAAAAAATCTCAAAATTGAACTCTGTTGAAATACAGGCAACTTGGAGGTTTTTTCATTAAAAATTCTCATTTTCAAGAATCTCCGCGAGGAAAAGCTGATGCTCCTTTTCCGATAGCGTGATTTTCAGAATATGATACAGGAGGTCACAAATTTTTTGTCAATGTTAGAAGTGACGGAACATCAAAACAGAAGTGTCAAAACATCAAAAAATCGTTTTTTTCAAAGTGGAACCTCATTTTTTCGATGAATTTTCGAAATCTTCGTCAAAAAGTTATAGGAGCATACGTCCAAGACTTTTATCCCAAAATGAATATTTTTCGAGATATTCAGGAAAAAACGATTTTGTCCTCAATTTTCAATCTCATTGCGAATGTATTTTTTTACTGGTAAATAATTAGCGGTCAAGTGAAATTTTTGGAAAATATTTTCTATAGTTCAGACGAGTTCAGTTTTTTTTTATTTTTTAAAACCTAGGATAATTTCCCCAAATTCTTAATTATGGGGAATTTCTGTTTTGTCATGGTATAAGGAAATTTGAATTTTCAGTAATGAAATTGTTACATGTTCTGTAAATTATCCTTTCAAAAGAATTAAAAATTATTACAAATTATTTTTTTCTGCATTCCTGAGAATCCTGGGTTCAAGAGTAGATTTATATTTGAGTAGTTGTCGAATAATTAGGTGGGCTTCCTGGAGTGGAAATCCGCTATAGAAGGATCCACAGTAAATAAAAGTTTTGTATTAATTATTTTGTCATTAGTACGAATAGATAAGTGAGTATGTTAATAACGTCGCGTAAGGATGGTGGTATCCCCATAAAATTAGGAAGAGAACCATGAAAAAGGTCCTGAAATCTCTCCTCGCCTCTCATTAAAATTTCTGAATTTTTTCTGTATTTGTATTTGATTGAAATAGAATGTACTTTTTGTGAATGAATTTTTATTATATGAATACTCCGCATGTAGAGTTGGTTCATGTAAATTTTTTTGTTGTATTTTTCAGAATAGATATTCATGTAAGTTATTCCGATGGTTTCAATCAAAACCCTGAAACTAAACTCTCTGTAAGAAAAACTAGATACTAAGTCCTGTTCTTCATGCAATAGGCCTTACTCACAGTGTTCCGTGCTGGAGAGAAGTAATTTTGTTGGAATTTTTGATAACATCCCTTGGTCGACGGAAAGCCGCTCTTCCGTTAACCACCAAGAAACTCAAATAGATTTTATATAAACAAGTCTATTTTGATACATCATATCCTGATTGAAACATAACCTACCACATCTAATAGTATTTAGAAACATCCATCATATAAGAGTTTACATCTAACCCATACCTAAATAACTGAAACTCTAATCAAAAATCAATCCTAATACAATCCAATTAAGAAACCCGTGACAATAAAGCCCTGTAAGGCTGGTGATTGTTAGGTTGATTAGGTAGGAAAATGTACATCTTCTTCTTCTTCTGGTCTGGCTTTTTTTAATCCAAATCCATATGCTACAGAGCGAGCTAACTCATAAAACAGAGCCATGCTTAACAAAAAGATTTAATATTTTTATATAAAGTTTACTGAGTCACCAGAACTACTAGATTTGAGAGTATTCATATTCAATTACCAAAGAGAACAAAACCAGTTAGCAATAAAAAGGAGTTATGTCTGAGCAATTTTCATATTTAATAGACTACCCAGTGAATATAAAACAATTGTCAATAATACCAAAAGAAAGAATTAAAAAAAATGGATAACTGAAAATATTAATATTGCATGAATTGCAGTTCGAATAGAAGAAAATAAATATTATAAATAATAATAATTAATAATTACAACGATTACTAATTGTCAACAGATTTAAATATTGAAAGAACAGGAGAGCTCTCAAAAAATGAAAGTTGATTCTATACATGATATTGAAGACTTTTTTTTCTTTTTTTTTTTAGGTAAGTATAGTTTAGTTATAATTGTTTTTTTAGTTCTAAACGATACAAATTGTGAATTCTAATAATTTTGCTTTGAGAGTGGAAGTACCGAAACGAAGAAGTTTCAATGGTTGATTTTTTTTCTATACAGATTAAGAAGTATCGTTTTGAAAAAAAACAAACTTTCACACTTATGAACGATGTTAGATTTTACAAAACAGCAGCCACATTAAGCAGAATTAATCAGATGGACGTTAATATTTTTGAATTATTGCATGAAAAAAGCATTCAATATGGAATTCCTACTCGAAAAGATCGCGCGCATGAGCTTTAAAGGAAACAAACGATCAATAATATAACAAACTGCAAAAAATGAAAATTGAACGATTGTCCGCCCTCTATTGTGAAACAACGAGAAACTTGACAGAAGAACGGAGACTCCTTTGCATTTGAATGGCAGCCTCCTCTTCGCATAGCTAGAACGCGCTCAATGTATCCTGGATGAAGAAATCTTTTTATGCAAAAGTTAGTTTTCAGCTTTCACACACAAGTATTCATTATTTCATATAAATAATGTTTATCACTTAGCTACATTCCTAATCAACCAACTGCGTTCCACTTGGCGATCACAACGCTCAAAATGCTCCTTAACCGTCCAATTTAACGATTTTGAACGTTGTGGTCGCCAAGTGGAACGGACCCCTAGTCGTTAGTGGAGCATTTGATCGCCAAGTGGAACGCGCCCGTAGTGGTTATAATATTCTATGGCTTCTTGTCAACCTAACCTCAATAACTACACAAGACTGTAAACAGAATTTTTCTAGAAGAAGTTGTTTATTCTGAACTGGATTAAACATTTTCTCCAGATGGCAGGCGTAGATATAGTAATTGAAGAGAAAAAGGACGACGGCGTAGATCGCCAGAAAGTAAGACCGAAATAACTTCTACGAAACAGTCATCTAATCCTAAAACTTGCAGGTTTGCCCATTCCTACTCCGAGTATTCGTTTCAAACAATGGTCATCATTCGAAACTGTCCGACTTCAACAAGGGTAACACCCCGCAAAACGAACTTCAGATATACACTTGGAAAGATGCCACCCTTCACGAACTAACACAATTGGTAAAGGAAGTTAACCCTGAAGCCAGAAGAAAAGGAACAAAATTCAGTTTCGCTTATGTTTATCCCGATGTAAGAGCCCCCCTGTACCGATTGAGAGAGATCGGAGTTACAACAACAGGGGTTAAGGGCCCTGACGATTTGAAAACTTTGAACCAGGGTAGGTTTTCAATTGGAGACTATATGGATATCGCTATCACTCCACCGGATTCTTGGAATTCCGGGAGGAAAGGTGGATTTAATAATAGGCCAAGACCGTATTAATCTTGATTTTTTAAAGATTGAAGCTGTGTGAATAATTGTAATTTCATGTATAAGTTGGACAATTGCATTTTTAATACTGTACTATTATTTCGTAATTCATTGATTCTGTATATTTAGAACGAGGTCAGATTTGTTTGGACATTCATAAAACGAGTAGAACAATAAATTATTTCTTTTTATTTCTTCGAATTCATTTACAGGGTCCATATGGTAGTTCAACTTTTCCACATCTCTCGTTAATTATTTGCCAATGTGGACAATTCAACGTTTTTTTATCCATAATATCAGTGAATAATTTGGCATTTAGATGATCCATTTCGTGTTGTATAATTCTTGCTGTGAATCCCGTAGCATTCATAGTAAAATTTGTGCCAAATTCGTCAAAACCTACAATCAAAGTTTAAAAAAAATATCACTTTGTGTAGTTATGAAAGTCACACCTCTCAGTTCTATCGACACATATCTAGGTACATCTGCACAGAATCCTTTGACACTCTCACATGATTCCTCCAAAACAACCGTTTTATAATCTGATATTTTCATTTCTGGATTTATAACGACCTGAAATACCTCAATGAAAACTTTAGGATCTATGGGAAGACTTTCAACTAACCAGGGGTTCAATAGGTTTGATATCTTTGGCAGCTAACTCCTTCTCCGTGAAGTGTTTACTTAAGGACTTTTGCGTGAGTCCTATTGTGAAAACTCTCAATGGAACACCAATCTGAGGAGCCGATAGTCCATAACTATCATATTTCCTGCATACATACTTTAAGTAAGCGATCAATTTTTGTATTTCCTCAGTTTCTATATTCTCCAAAGGCACCGGTGAGGAGATAGTTCTCAAACATGGATCTCCAACTTGAGTAATATGTTTGTATGGAGGTTTAGTTGGTTTGGGTTTCACCAAGCCAGAGTACCATGTTAACGCCTTTTTGTACGATAAATGCCTGTTTTTAGGGAGCTGTTGGCTCACAATTGAAAGAAGAGGTTTTAATCTCATTTTGTGTGGATTGTTTTGAATTTGTGGTCTAATCACAGAACTCCAACATAACCTCTACAAATTTTGAGGTTGGAAAAGGAGTGTTTTCAGTTTTCAACTCCAATCAAGTGACTTCTTCCTGTCACAATTTATTTTTGAAGTCCCATATATCAATAATAGGATATTACCGCAATAAAAAAGCAGTGAGTATGATGACTCATCATTTCATACAATAAAAGTGAAGGAATCGATTTTTTCAGGGATGTCTACACAAGGAGTATGCGAATCCCCTAACTGTTCAAAGCCTGCAAAGTTACAGTGTCCAACATGCATCAAATTAGGTATACCTGGATCCTTTTTCTGTTCCCAAGAATGTTTCAAGGCTAATTGGAAGGGACACAAAATTATCCACACATTAGCTAGTAAGTAAGGTTAGGTATGTACCTAAAAATAAATCGTGAAACCCCGGACAAAATAGAAAGATCTGATTTTTCAATATTTAACAGAAGGCGAAGCTTCAAGCGATGACAATGAGAAATCCTACAATCCTTGGCCCTATTTCCAATTTACCGGAAAGTTGAGACCGTTTCCCCAATCTGCGAAAAGGACTGTTCCTGCTTCCATAATGAGGCCAGATTATGCTGATCATCCTCAGGGTTATCCCGTGAGCGAGCAAGCAGTCAAAGGCACGAGCCAGATCAAAGTGTTGGACGACGAAGAGATAGAAGGTGAAGTCGAGTCTTGGACGTTGTCATTTTGATAATTTCGTGATTTTAGCGATGAGGGTGGCTTGCAAGTTGGGCAGGGAAGTTTTGGACGAAGCTGCTAGAGTGTGCGATGTGGGGGTCACCACAGACGAGATAGATCGTATAGTTCATGAGGCTTGCATCGAGAGAGATTGTTACCCTTCACCGTTGAATTATTATGAGTTTCCGAAGTCGTGCTGTACGTCTGTGAACGAAGTTATTTGTCACGGTGAGTTTTTGTGTGATATAATTGAGAAATATGAATAAAAATTGGAGGATCAAAAAAAATCAAAATTTCTCGGAAAATTTCAACAGGCCATAACTTCGAGAAAAATGATCTTACAAGACATACCAAGAAAAAAAATTGTTGCTTCAAGTTTCTTGATTTTGGATTAGAATTTTAAAATTTTGTAACGCCAGTAATCCTAAAGTGATATTAGAAAAGCAGCAACAAAAAAATTTGGAAAATTTTTTTAGTTTAGTTTTTTGTGGAATTATTTTTTTGAGTGTGCCTTTTACAGTTCAATATGTTCACGAAAATCCTATAACAATGCAAATCAATGCAGCCAACCGTTTTTTTTGTTTTAGTCGAACGAATTCATGAAAAAATTGGAGGTTTACGTTTGTTGCTCTGAAAAGTTCATAAACTTGAGAAATAAGAAAAAAATAAGTTTTTTCTGACCTTTTCCACAATTTTATTGCAGATATTGCTTGAATATTCAATGAAAGAAAATAAAAAAAAAATATGAAATTTTAAACAATTTTAACAAAAAAGTTAAATGAACAAATATGTATGTATAGGACAGGTCAAAAGTGGGATAAAATGTCAACAGTCTAATCATACAAAAGAAAATATTTACATGAGACAATTATCGAATAATTCGTAACAATGTATACAGGGTTATTCACGAATATGGCTCTATAGAATATTTTTAGGGAAGACACAAGATTCAGGATTGGAATTCTAGAGGTGAGCTTCAAGTAAGAAGACGACTTCTGGTATATTTTTTGAAGGTTCTAGTGACATCAACTTTCGTTTCTCAAATGGAAAGACCCATTTTTTATTGCATAAATAGATTCTCCATTGAATTCTGAGTCTATTTGGTTTCAAAAGTTTGAATTCTCCCGAGAAAATACTCTTTAAATGGAGAAATACGAAAAAAAATCTCAAAATTGAACTCTGTTGAAATACAGAGACAACTTTGAGATTTTTTCATTCAAAATCTTCATTTTTGAGAATATCCGAGAAGAAAGGCTGACGCTTCACAAATTCTTTCTCAAAGTTAGAAGTGACGAAACATCGAAAAATCTTTTTTTTCAAATTGGAACCCCATTTTTTCGAAGCATTTTCGAAATCTTCGTCAAAAAATAATAGGAGCATACGTCCAAGACTTCAATCCCAAAATGAATATTTTTCGAGATATTCAGGAAAAACGATGTTGACTTCAATTTTTCAGTCCGAATGTGCTTTTTTACTGGAAAATAATTGGCGGTCAAGTGAAATTTTTGGAAATAACTTTTATCAGTCTGAAGAACTTTGATATTGTTGTAAGTTTCAGATCCTATTCATTTTTGATGCTCATACAGACCTTTTATAGATTAAGTTTTCACCTTTTTATTCTTGATATTGTGATTCATTCTAGATATCTGAAGAAGTGGACGATGTTTCACGAAAGCTAATATAAACAATAAATAGTCAACTGAAGACAGTAGTACCTACTCTGAATAACCAATTACTTATTTCACGTATCAATACAATTCAGAGATGAACTATTTTCTACACAAGTATTTATATATGAAAAATCTATCACAAAAAAAGATATTCACAGATTTCTGTCGCCAAAAAAGTTGATTTTTTCTTGATCCCTCAATTCACTCCAGTAGTGTAAATTCGAGAAAAAAATGTACAACACATGTTAAACCTCAGGAATTCCCGACACCAGACCGTTGGAAGACGGCGACATCTGCAACGTCGACATCACAGTCTATCACAGAGGCTTCCACGGCGACCTGAACGAGACCTTCTTCGTAGGAAACGTGAGCGAGAAGCACAAGAACCTGGTCAAGGTGACCTACGAGTGTCTGGAGAAAGCCATCCAGTTCGTCAGGCCGGGAGAGAAGTACCGGGACATCGGGAACATCATACAGAAGCACGCTCAGGCCAACGGTTATTCAGTGGTGAAGAGTTATTGCGGACACGGGATCCACAGGTTGTTCCACACCGCTCCTAACGTACCTCATTATGCTAGTGAGTGCCCCTTTTCGTTTTTGCGAAGTTTGGGAAATGTTGATTTTTTCTAACTTATGTGTGTTTGCTCTTTTTCTTTTATATCTTCTGTGAGGTTGGATAAAGAAATGTCTAGCCTTGTGCTGCAGAGATACACAGAACCAGTGAAAATGGATCATTTAACTTCGTTGATATTGCTACAATAATCTTTACGAATGGAAAGTTTCGAAGATCGAACTTAAGAAATAATCTTTCTAGCAGAAATCTGTTTGTGAATTCGAAATCTACGACCTCGAATTAGTCGAAAAAATGACCCGGGTCGATATGGCTCGAAAATTCTTTTTTTTTCGGACTTAAAATTTTTTCACTTACCAGATTTTTAAGTCCGAAAAAATTTTTTTTTTCGAGGTATATAGACCTGGGTAATTTTTTCGACTAATTCGAGGTCGTAGATTACGAATATGCAGTTAGTTTTTCTCCAAGATCAAGGATTTGGGAAATAATTCGCTTTGTGTGGAAAATTTTCGGAATTTTAGTCAACTTTGAAGCAGCAGCCAGAGAAATCACGCTGGACGAATGCAGATTGTTTCACTTATAGATTGATTCTTCAGGAAAAAAAGGACTAATTTTTATTCACCTTATTCGAGGACGTAGATTACGAATGAAAAGATGTTAAAAAAATTATTTTTCAAGTTATGGTCGATGGGAAATTCGAAATTCTCATTTTTAAGAATCTGCGAGAAGAAAGGCTGATGCTTCTTTTCCGAGATTTTTAGAATATGATGCAGGAAGTCACAAATTCTTTGTCTAAATTAAAAGTGGCGAAATATCAAAAAATCGTTCTTCTCAAATTGAAACCCCATTTTTTCGAAGCATTTTCGAAATAATAGGATTATACATCCAAGACTTTTATCTCAAAATGAATATTTTTTCGAGATATTCGGGAAAAAACGATATTGTCTACAATTTTCAATCTCATTCCGAATGTATTTCTTTACAGAAAAATAATTAGCGCTCAACTGAAATTTTTTGAAATCTTTGTTATCGAGAAAATATTTTCTATAGTTCGGACGAGTTCAGTTTTTCTTAATTTTTAAAAGCTTAGGATAATTTCCGCAAATTCTTAATTCTGGAGAATTTCTGTTTTGTCATGGTAGGGAAATTTGAATTTTCAGTAATGAAATTGTTATATGTTCTGTTAATTATTTTTTCTAATGCATAACAAATAATTTTTTTCCGCATTCCTGAGAATTTCTTACGTTGACTTCACTAATACTCACATTGAGAACTTAAAACCAATTGTTGCTCTCGCATTACAGATGATAATTCAAGAACTTAACCCGTCTGAACTATAAAAAATATTTTCTCGATAACAGAGATTTCCAAATAATTCACTTGACCGCTAATTATTTTTCAGTAAAAAAACACATTCGGAATGATATTGAAAATTGAAGACAAAATCGTTTTTCCTGAATATCTCGAAAAATATTCATTTTGGGATAAAAGTCTTGGACGTATGCTCCCACTTTTTTATGAAAAAGATTTCGAAAATACTTCGAAAAAATGGGGTTCCAATTTGAAAAATAACTATTTTTTGATGTTTCGTCATTTCTAACTTTGACAAAGAATTTGTGACCTCCTGTATCATATTCTGAAAATCACGCTTTCGGAAAAGAAGCATCAGCCTTTTTTCACGTAGATTCTCAAAAATGAGAATTTTAAATGAAAAAACCTCGAAGTTGTGTGTATTTCAACAGAGTTCAATTTTGAGATTTTTTTTCGTATTTCCTTATTTAAAGAGAATTTTCTCGGGAAAATTCAAACTTTTGGAATCAAAAAGGCTCAGAATTCAATGAAGAATCTATTTATGCAATGAAAAATGGGTCTTTTCATTTGAAAAACGAAAGTTTATGTCCTAGAACCTTCAAAAAATATACTTGAAGCTCACCTTTAGAATTTCAATCCTGAATCTTGTGTCTTTCGTAAAAATATTCTATAAAGCCATATTCATGAATAACCCTGTATAGGCAAACACATTAGCATTCGTCCAGTCTGGTTTTTTAGGGTTATACAGTACTTCAAAAATGACGAAATTCCACAAAAATTCAATTAAAAATGATTTATTACAGAAAATACTGATCTTGGAGAAAAACTTTTTGCATATTAGTTATCTACAAGCACGAGTTAGTAGAAAAATAACCCGGGTCGATAAAGCTAAGAATTTTTTTTTCTTTGGAATCTTAAACTCATCTCAAAATATGAAAATATTTTAAGTCCGAAAAAAAAATTATCTCGAACTTTATCGATCCTGGTAATTTTTCTGACTAATTCGAGGTAGTGGATTAAGAATATGCAATAAGTTTTTCTCCAATATCGGTATTTTCGGAAATGGACACCTTTTGTGGAAAATCTTCGAAAATTCATTCAACTTTGAATGGCTGTTGCAGCCAGAAAAATCGAACTGGACGAATGCTAATTTTATTGTTTGTAGATCGATCCTTTACGAATGGAAGGGTCTAATTTTTATTCACCTATCGCGAATCGTTTAGATTCTCTGATATTTTTTCTGCGAGGGTCTAAAACTTCGGATTCCAACAAACTTAAAAATTATTTGTGCTCAATTCATTATCAGGTATAATTTTTTCTCCCATTTTTGTTTCAGAAAATAAAGCGATTGGTATAATGAAACCAGGTCACTCCTTCACCATCGAGCCAATGATCTCCGAGGGGTCCTGGAAAGACATAAGCTGGCCGGACCAGTGGACTGCGGTGACTGCAGACGGACTGTGGTCTGCACAGTTCGAACAAACCCTATTGGTCACAGAAACGGGATGCGAAATAATGACGCGAAGAAGAAGCAACAATGGATTACCTCATTTCACAGATAAAATGTGAAAATTCAGTTTTATGAAAATAAAATATGTTGGCAACGAAGAGTTATCCAGTTTTTTTTTTTTTTGGTAGGATCTGAATTCAGGATTCGAAATCTCATAACCAACAAGAGTTACACAATATCCTTCACGCTTCGTGATTTTTTAATTCTTATTTATGCCAATAACTAGAAAAAAAAATTATTCCAATCGTAAATCTAGAGGAGAAATATGAAACAAAACAGAATATGCCAGAAGAACAAAATTCTGGGGATATGATGCTGATAGTGGACTCATTAAACGTAGAAAGTTTCAATTGCATATCTTCTACACTTTAGATTTTATTGATATTTGAAACTCTCACTGATGATCATCAAAAGTGTTAAGTAACTTCTTGAAGTCTCATAAATCTGAGATTTGTGAACAGAAAAATTCCGAAACTTGGCACTTTTGACCCCCCTTCCCCTAGCCTTGATACTTCAAACTAGGGTGTTTCAAAAAAAGCTGACTTATCTGGGAAAGCCATAAAACTGAAGAAAATCTGAGGTTTGCTGGAAAAAAAATAAAGAAAATCTGAATATATAAAACTGAGTCGCCCATTTTGTTGATTACACCATTTATAACTCAAGATTGGATGAACTGTATGTTATGAAAGATTTTTTTCGGATTCTTCTACGACGGGGTTAACATAAAATACATTAAAACTCTGAAAAATTGATGAAATGGAAAAAAATAGGAAATAATTTTTCTTCTTGCGAATAACGCCAGTAGGTGTCGCTACGGTTTATAGCGTTTTCGTGAAAGTATTATATTTGAAATTAATTCGGTTAACTACATTTTCTAATAATATTAACGCATCTGAGTCCATGTGTTATTACACCTATCTTTCTTCCGAACACTACGGAAAATTTTATGACGAAATATTTTGAACAAATCTCCATTCTACTATTATATGTAAACAATTACTGTGTATTTTGAGTTGCCTAAACGGATGTATTGGGGGAGCATTGATTATTTTGTCTGGTGACTTCCGACAACCATTGCCGGTAATTCCAAAATTGACGGCTGCCGATGAAATAAATGCTTCCCTTAAATCATCAACTTCAAATTTGGCTATGTAATAAATCTCTCAATTCAGTTGGTTGCGGTTGGAATGGTATCAATTGATATTTGCAGCCCACAAAAATTCAAAAAACACCTGCACCACTAAAATTGTTGAAAATGATTTTCGTAACTGCAAAAAAAAAGCAATGCGTCATGGACCTGCAGAAAACTGAGTCTTTTTCGTAACGCTACATGTGGGGAATGTGCAGGTGTCAACTGCCAAAATAGTTGTCGAATCTTTGGAAAAGATGAAGAAATAATTGACTGTGGCGACAGCCACTCAGAATCAGATTAATTATTAATTATCGAAACGTAAATAGAGGCCTGACTTAAATAAAGTTTCCCTTATTTTGACATTTAATCATGCGCATTCGCAAAAGATTTTAAGGTGGCCTGTAATAAAATACGGGCCTCCTGTACTTAACTTAAATAAAGGACAGCCGTATTTAAATAAAAGATCCCTTATTTTGACAGTTCTCGCAATTTCTAGGTTAAACAGCTTCTAACAACTGTCAAAATAACGGAAATATCATAATAAAGTTGCCAAGAAATAAATCGTTTCGATATGTCAAATATCCAACCAACTTTAAAGGATCTTTTATTACAGGATTCTTTAATAAAGTTAGGCATGTATTTGTGTTTCGATAACTCTCTATTTTATGCTGAAAAGGGGTGGTTTATACGGTCTTGAAGTATATGGAGATCTTCATTAAATTTCATAAAACGCTACAGCGATACAGCTAACAATTGTTTTTTAAATCGGAAATCGAATCATCTGAGACAGCTCCCCTCAAAAAACATAATTAAATAATGACTCACAAGAAGGTCTATCAAGATGGCTCCTTCTGTTCGCAACTGTACATGATCCTAAGCATTCAAGAAAAAATAAAGGAATAGAAATTGAAAATAATTTATTTCTTCAACAATCATTACATTAAAACAGTTATAATTTCACATAGGTATGGCAATTCAGCTATATGGTTATATTAAACTGTAAAATCTCCTAACAAAACATAATTAGCTATCTAAGAATCAAACAATTCATGAGAAAATCCAAGAATCATCTCAATCTTCCAGTTGTATGGTCTCAGGTGAAATATTTGCAAAACGTTGAATCTACAAATCTTGAATTTTCTTCTGAAAATATTCCAATAAAAACTTTACAATGTCAAATTTTCTTAATATTCAATAGGTAGGTATATAAAGTTATTGAAGTATATTTTTTTATTAAGTATAGGCACACCTAAACATGTAAGAGTTTGTTGTTCTGTATAGACAATGAAGTGTGTAGGGTCTTGAGTATATTTCACGTTACGTAACAGATAGAATTTGGTCATTTTTTACCCAACTTTGAGGTCCAGAGGCCCCAAATCGGCTATTAATACCTTCTTAGATTTGGGAACACCCTAAATAAATATGTACAGTGTCCGTCGATAATTTTTTTTTAGCTGTAATATTTACATTATGCCAAATCATATATAAAAATATCAAAGATGTACACCTAAAATATATCACACGATATTTCAAAGCTACAAATATCTCGTTTACCTGTTGATAAAGGTGAAGAACTATCGATGACACCATGGATGCTTTATGGTTCCTATACCCGATATCTTTTTCTAATGTAAAACAAAAACAATAAATAAATCGAGGCAGGCTTACACTCAGATTTGATTTTCATTGTCATCTTCTTTTTGAATTGTAAACTAGAAGAACACTAACAGATTAATTTCTTTCAAAGAACTCTATCCAAAACTCCTGACAGTTGGGTTATAATATTGGATCAGTAATAGCGACTATCATCTATACCAACTTTGAATAAGATCTAACCACTAAGAATAGTACTTAGTAAAACTAAAGACTTCAAGTTAGTTGTACTGACTTTCAATAGTTTTTCACCTTTATAAGTTTCTACCATCCTATTGGCAGGATCGTAGTTTGAATATTTACAGTCGTTCCAACAACGCTAAAAAGCTTCGATAAAAAAAAATAAGAGCTTTATTTTTTCAATGGAAAATAACTATTTTGAGAATTTCTGACATGGAAAGGTTGAGAAGCTGAGTGGAAGTTATACATATTGAAAAACACTAATTGTTTTATCGAACAAGTGGGCAGAATATGGCTAATTTTGAATATAAAAAGTGATTTGAGTTACAATATTTGGTATTATTACAATAGCATGGTTACAGGGTGTGAATAATAGATGAATAGGTTTTGAAGGGTGAGATTATTTCTAATTATTCTACCCACCTGTTTGGGTGTTCTTCATGCTTTGAGTAGTAAACGGTTTGAAAATGTGTTAAAGTGGAACAACTACTTGAGCACAAACATCAAATCGAACCAATGCCTATGTTCTTGAATAATAAAAATTAAAACGTATTCGTGATTGAATTCAACCTAAATTCCAAGCTAAATACTGCCCTTATAATTGAGGAAAGATATTTCTATACCATCCAACTAATCTACGACGGAAAGAACTTTATTTTATTCTACAATCGTATATTCTTGGAAATAAAAAATTTAAAATCATATAAGCTATAGTCATATAAAAATATTCAACATATAACGTTATCTTGTGGCGTCTCAGACATTCATTCTGGTCTCTTGTAGCAATGAGGGGAAACAAACCAGAAATATAGAGAAGAACAGGTGTCAAATTAATTCCCTAGAAAGAATTTTAGAGGGAAAGAAATGTAAAAATGACAATTACAAGTTCGAATGTTGGATGAAAAGTTTTTGGTCGTTCTTCTCCTAAACAATGAACAAATACAAGTTCGACGGCCTATTAGGCGTTTCTGGAGAACTGGACCTATTTGAAATCTGAAAATTGGGATTGTGTTATTGTTTGACATTATCTACCGAGATAAAATATTCTTGGAGCCTGACCAAATTTTTTTTCTGTTTTTTGTTTTCGAATTTGATAGAGTATGCAATTCTGAATACATTCATACTCAATCGTTGCATTCGTCAAAATACTTTCCAAAATATCGAAAAAAACTGAATAAATAAGGAAGATAAGAGTATTCGTTTGTCGTTCCTATTCTAAATATCTTAAGCACTAATCATTTTCCCATTTTTGAAGTCGAAGATTGTGGAAATATTGTACATTTATAGAATTTTGAAAAATTCGTCACAGAGTGTTCTGAATGTTGGGTCAAAAATTGGGAACAAGATTGGCTCATAACTTTCGTTTCTCAAATTGAAACCCTATTTTTTTATGATTCCGTTGGATTCTGCGAAGAAAAATGATGATTATGTTCTAACATGTTGATGCTCCTAAAATTAATATTTCTTGAGTTATTTAGGATTTTCTGATTTTATGTCGTATGTAGCGTCAAATTCATGAAATCTGTTCCATATCAACAATGATAAATGAATTCAGAAAAGAGGTGTGTCACTAGTAAGTTATTGGAATGATTTATCCTCTAATACCAAGTTCATTGTTGATATGAAACAGATTCTATGAATTTGACGCTACGTACGACATGAAATCAGGAAATCCTGAATAACTCAAGAATTAATAATTTTAGGAGCATTAACATGTTGGAACATTATCATCTTTTTTTTTTGCACAACCAACGCAATCATAAAAAAATAGGATTCTAATTTAAAAAACGAAAGTTATGGGCCAATCTTGATCCCAATTTTTGACCCAACATTTGGGACACCCTGTGACGCGTTATTCAAAATTCTGAAAATACACAATATTTCCACAGTCTTCGCCTTCGAAAATGTGAAAATGGTTTGTGCTTACGATATCTACGTTAGGAATCACAAACATAATAATGACTAATCCTATATCACTTTTTTCTTCAGTTTTTTCTCGATATTTTGGAAAGTATTATGATGAATACAACGATTTGAATACGAATATATTCACATTTGAATACACTATCGAATTCGAAAACAAAAAAAGTGAAAAAATATTTTTTGAATTTTTTTTCAATCCCTGTATAACTGAAAAAGGTCAGGCTCCAAGAATATTTTAGCTTTGTAGATAATGTCAAACAATATCATAATCCCAATTTTCAGATTTCAAATAGGTCCAGTTCTCCAGAAACGCCTAATAGGCCGTCGAACTTGGTACACCCTGTATAAAACTGAAAATTATTTTACGGAAAGGTCAACCCAGATCGTCAATATTTTGTCTAGACCAGTGCAGAAGGAACAAAAAGTCTGTTTTCGAAAAATACTCGTATTCGAAAATGAAACTTAAAATAGCCAAATGAAAATGATGCAGAATCGTTCCCTGAAGTTTGTTGCACTTATTTTAAACTTTATGGGCATTAACGCGCACTTACTTAATACAAATTTAGGACTTAATCTGATTTCTCATTGATGCCATTATCAGAACTAAACCTAATTGAAATGAGAAAAATTGTGGCACCAGTTTCCAAATAGAAAAAGAATCATCTCAATCGAATCATCTAGTCGAAAGTTCTGGGGTAAAGAACTTAAAGAATAAAAGAATGAAACATATTGATAAACACATCTTTTTTTGATGTCGGTGAAAAAGATTCCAACTGACTGGGAAATTCAGTAAAATTCAATCTATAAATCAAATATATTCCAAAAATCTCCGAGAACTCTTCATCCAACTAATACATATGAATTGCTATAGCGAAAACTTTAGAAGCCTTTGGAATCACAATGAAGACAACGTCATCAAAACTTTTAGCACAACCATTCTTTTCGAGCTACCACATCCTATCGCGAATAAACTCTTCGCGACTGGTTGCAACACGCCCTCAACACGGTCTCTCCAACCGCGTTCTAAAGCATGCGCAGTCTCGGGAATCTCCGGTAGCACTCACTCGGCACCCGCACATGCGCGAACCAGTTCCCCGGTCCGCGGGTCAGGTTCAGGCACGTCCTTATCGTACTTTGAATATCACGAAGAGCGACAGTAACGAGAAGCAGTTCAGTGGCGTACTGGCCAAGGAGTACGAGGACACCACGCTGGCCGCTGTTTTGAGGCAGTGCTCGTGTTCCGTGTAGTCGACCCTTGTGATGCCGCAATACTGCGTGTGAACGCACGTTGCGTCGCATGGGTTGTGCTGGTTGGTGTGGAACTTCACGGAGTTGGCTCTGTAGTATCTGAAACATGAATGAGTTCAAGTTATGGGTGAAAATGGACAGGAGGAATAATTGATGGTTTTATACCAAATAAATCTACGTCGACAAATTCACTGGAATTCTGTCATGAGGTTTCCAGTACAATGGAAAATTCACAAGCTGATATTGTTAACACAGACTTCCGAAAGGCATTTGATAGTGTCAATCACGACATTCTGCTGAGAAAGATTGGTGAATATGGAGCAAGTGTTGGAATTATTAGATTTTTCGCTTCTTATCTAAGTTATCAGGGTGAAATACCGTAGTAATTGTTCAGGGAAATTTCATACAAATTCGGGAGTGCCGCAGGGTTCAATCTTGGGTCGTTTGTTATTTTAGATCTTTATAAATGACCTGCCACAGTGTTTGAGGTATTCTAAATGTCTGCAATTTGCGGATGATCTAAAATTTTACCATAGGATTGAGGATGTCGGTGACTATGCCAAAGTTCAAGCTGATCAATTCCATTCAAGAGTGGAGTATTAAAAGAATGATTTAACCTTAAATAACGGCAAATGCGTTGTACTATCTTGCTCCAGAAAAAACACAATACTCAAGTTTGCATTCCGTATGGATGGCAGAGAGTTAATTATAGTTGAGGAAGTCAGGGATCAGGGTGTGGAGTAAAACTTCAAACTCTCTTTTAAGGCTCATGTTGAGACCGTAGCAGTGAGGGCGCTCAGAATATTGGGATTTGTGTTGAGGCACTGTAGGTACTTCAAAAACATAAGAACACGTATACTATATATATATATTCTTTTGAATAAGAGAGCTAAAATAATACAATAAATGTTGAAACAAAAAGAACCTAAGCTGAGGTAAAAAAAAAGGAACGGGGTACCACAACATTCTTCGTATGATACTATAGTATCATACGATACTTTCATCACCAGTATCATACGATACTATAGAGCCAGGGGAAAAAACCTCAGCCGAAAAAACCTGTCTCCCCGTTAAAAAAATAAAATAAAATTGTTGTATCTGAATATTCTATATAGAAGGACATCACGATCAGCGGGACGGCTCTTCGGAGGAAGGATTTCCAAACACAAACTCCAACCTGAAAATAAAAAAAGCCAGAACAGCAAGAGAATTCAATTTATACTTCATCAAATTGATCTGAAATTTTCAACCCATTGCAAAAATGAGTTTGATATATTGTGTATGGCTCTAACGCCATCTTGGAATTTATAAATCGAACAATTATTAATTAGGTGTTCAACTGTTTCCTCTGATTCACCACATTCACAATTAGGACTATCAACCGAATTGTATACTATTATACAATGCCTTGGTCAGCCCCAAGCTCGAATATTGCTCTGTGGTGTGGCATCCAACACCTCGCATATATATAAAAAAACCTTGGAAAAGGTTCAAAATAGGTTTTAACGATTCCTTTGCTTGAAAAAACATAAAGTGCATCCATACTATACAATTATTCAATCTACTGACCTCAGAAATGAGTTCCAAATAACCACTCGAGAACAGGTGGCTCAAGAATATTGTCAGTGTCTGCTACAAAATTTTTAATTGGCATTATAACGCACCGCGCTTAAAAGAGTTTATGAAACTGAGAACTCCCTCCCGAGACACTAGACTCAAGCAGTTCTTCGAGATACCGAGTGCAACCACTCTGATTCATTGTTCACCCATAATAACAATGCTAAAAATAACGAATAATTTTTTGAATTTGTCCAATACCAGCTTTGCCCTGAAAACCGAGCTGTTTTATAGATGTCTTAATGTACATTATAGATAAGAAGGATCCTTTTAGAGTTTACTCATGTATTTGTTTGGGTTATTATGTTAATATATCCTGCTTACTTCGAAATCCGAAAACTGTTTACTATCACTTTTATTCTCATGTAAAAAGATTTTATACTCTGTATAATAAATATGAATAAATATAAATAAATATGAATAAATAAATAATTTAAACGAAAAATTCATACAAGTTATCCCAAATTGTTGGATTTTATCTGTTACTGGTACTTCTGAACTATATAGCAGTGGCGGCCGCTCAGAGGAGGCTGGGCCTCCCCAAATATTACTGCATTTGATTTTCTATTGACTGAAATTGAAATAATATAGATGAACCTGAACTGGGAATTCAATATATGCAGTAATCCAGTAAAATAATAAAATTTTATTCCCAGAGAATTCAAGCTCTTTAAGACTATCAATATAATGTATGGCTTCGACGGGCATCAATTACAGCTTGATATCTTCTTTGCATACTACACACGAGGTTGTTGAACATTTCTTGGGGAATTTGGTTCCATAAATGGGGCAGAAGATCTCTCAGATCATTTAAGGATTCTGGGGTAGGTTGATGATTATCTGATCTTCTTTGGAGCATATCCCATGCATGTTCTATGCAATTCAAATCTGGTGAGTGCGAAAGTATTGGTAAATGTGGAATACCAAGCTCTTCGCACGCATTCTCAACGATGACTGCACAGCGTGGTTTAACGTTATCGTCTAGAAATTGAAAAGTTTCACCAATTGCAGAGTGAATATTTGGCAAAACATTGTCAATGACATGCTCCCTATAGTGTAGGGAGGTCATGTTCCCAGGAAAAATGTGTAGATCTGTGAGCCCGTTGAAACATATCCCGGCCCATACCATAACTTTACCCTTCGGAATGGATGGACTTCTTGGACATAGCGACGATTACGGGGTCTGATGGTTTCGAGAGAAACTTGGACCCCATTTGCATTTTGAAGACTATTCTGTAGCATTCTACCCGTAGATGTAGGCTTCCTTTTCTCTGAAACGGTGATGTAACGATCCTGAGCAGGTGTTGTTTGTAATCGCCCAGCAAGCCTAGGTCTTTCCAACACAGAACCTATCTGCCTGAACCTATTCCAAAGTCGAGATATCAAACTTCGGCAGACTTGGCGTCTTTCCGCTACAACAACCTGAGTTAGGACACCCTGTAGCATTCCGATAGCCCTATTAGCCTCAGCGTTTGCTAATTTTCGTCTTGGCATTTTTAAAAAACTGGTTTCCAATCGAATCCGTTGATAAACTGACTCCATTTCAAAATAAGAACATTCATGAAGCATATGCAGAGAACCAAAATTCAGAAAAAGGCGACCAGATTGACAAAATGTCTCATACTGATTTCAATTAGATCGATTCAAGTTGTTATCGAGTTTTAAATGATCTTACAGCGATTTTCTCCAAGATTACATACTTTTCAAAATGATGGAATTTGATATCCCTAACTCTTATGGACCAGTATATTTACGGAGGCCCGACTTCCTCTGCCTCCTCTGAGCGGCCTCCACTGCTCTATACAGGGTGTTCTACAAGCTTTATGACAAACTTTGACAGATGGTAGATGTGCTCATCCTGAACATTTTTTTTTCTATGAACATATATTCGATTCGTTTTTGTTAAGAAGATACATGCATCTGAAAAATTTTATTTTTATGTTCAAATCATCATAAAAAAAGCAAATTTTGAGGCTATGAAAATGGTTCGAAATCCACCTTCGACTTGAATATAAGTTTGACATCGACGAAATTAAAGATACCGTTACTCGGAGGATCAGATTTGGGCTGTTTCGTATTTGGTTCGTTGCATCTTTAATTCTATCAAGTAAATGTTGATGAGATTGGATTTCAACATGACATGAATGAAAATCTAAGGAATTTAGGTCAGACAAAAGAGGTGGCCATTGTATTGGTCCTCCTTGACTTATCCATTTTTTCGGGAAATGTTCATTCAGCAAAGTGACTACCCGTCTTCCTCTATCTGGTAGTGCACCATCCAATGCTTGTACCTCCGAAACGAAATCAAATACTATGTTCATAAGAACAAAAATGTTCAAAGGAAGCACAGCTACCTTCTGTCGAACTTTGTCATGGAGCTTGTAGAACATCCTGCATATGAAATCAATGTGTTATGCTTCCGTTTGACCACACTGAGTAATATAACCGTACTGTTGACCTCTTCGGCCGTCATTACAGTGATGCACAGACGGCCATAACTCTCGCTTCTCCCGGGACGTTTGTAGGTCGTGAAACGGCCTTAATGACGCACACGCGACAGAGATTTATCTGCGAGGCCGGTGATTCAACTCACTTATTAAAGGTGGGATTATCGCCGGAGGCGTTGGACAGCTTCTCCGCTAAATTATGGAGGGCCAGAGGCGTGATGTTGTTTATCATGTAATGCGCCGAGAAGTTGTACTCGACGGCCCATTTCGCCTCGTTGTCCAGGTTGGCCGTGGTGAGATCCAGGTAGAACTGGGTGTAGTCCAAGATCTGAAACGGAAGGAATCAGTTATTAACACAGGAAACACTAGATAATGTAGAAAAATTGATAGATTGGAAAAAGTAATGATCGAAATTAATATCGAGACATTGAACGAGTTTTCCTTGCTAATTGGTTGTGGTCTATCAGGAATTATTACACCTTATGTTTTGGCTACAACTGCTGTAGGAATCTTCAGAGGATTCATGGTCTGAGATTGTATCTCGAACGCTGAATTTTCGACAAAGACGTGTTTGCACCGGAGGTGCTATCTACACCACGTTTAATGACGGGAAAGGTGGTGAGTTTACGCGCGCGATGTTGATTGGCCCATCGCTCCCTCTTCGTATCGGCTTGATTTTTGTTTTTTCTAAGATCGGCCACCAAGCGCGCTATGTAAAATAAAGTTTCTTCCTTTCTGTTCATGTTGTTCTTATGTTTATAAATTTCAATACAAATAGTTTTCGAAATGAAAATTTTTTGTTTTCTTTGTTTCCTTATTCCTTCGCTTATCTTGAACTGAATGAAATAGTTCACAGTGCTATGAAATAAGGCGTTTCTGTCACTCAAAGGAGCTTTCACAGGGGAAAATTTTCACAATTTATTTTTCAGTATATGGGTACAGGGTGTACCAAGTTCGATTGCCTATTAGGTGTTTCTGGAGAACTGGACCTATTTGAAATATGAAAATTGGGATTATATTATTGTTTGACATTATCTACCGATCTAAAATATTCTTGGAGCCTGAACACTTTCAGTTACACAGGGAGTGAAAAAAAAATTTCAAAATTTTCTTTTCTGTTTTCGAATTTGATAGAGTACGCAATTCTGAATACATTCGTACTCAAATCGTTGCATTTGTCAGAATACTTTCCAAAATATCGAGAAAAAACTGAAGAAAAAAGGGAGATAAGTGTATTGGTATTATGTTTGTTATTCCTAACCTAGATATCGTAGGCACAAACCGTTTTCACATTTTTGGAGACGAAGACTGTGGAAATATTGTACATTACCAGAATTTTGAATAACCCGTCACAGGGTGTTCCAAATGTTGGTTCAAAAATTGGGATCAAGATTGGCTCATAACTTTCGTTTTTCAAATTAGAACCCTATTTTTTTATGATTGCGTTGGATTCTGCGAAGAAAAATGATGATGATGTTCGAACATGTTGATGCTCCTGAAATTACTAATTCTTGAGTTATTTAGGATTTTCTGTTTCTATTCATGAAATCTGTTTTACATCAACAATGATAAATGAATTCAGAAAAAGAGGAAGTCACTAGTGAGTTATTTGAGTAATTTATCTTCTATGACCGAGGTCATTGTTGATATGAAACAGATTCTATAAATTTGACGGTACGTACTACATGAAATCAGGAAATCCTGAATAACTCAAGAATTATTAATTTTAGGAGCATCAACATGTTGGAATATTATCATCATTTTTCTTCGCAAAATCCAACGCAATCATAAAAAAATAGGGTTCTGATTTGAAAAACGAAAGTTATGGGTCAATATTGATCCCAATTTTTAAACCACCATTTGGAACACCCTGTGACAGGTTTTTCAAAATTCTGAAAGTGTACAATATTTTCACATTCTTCGCCTTCAGAAATGTGAAAACGGTTTGTGCTTACGATATCTAGGTTAGGAATAACAAACATAACACCGAATATACTTATCTCCCTTTTTTTTCAGTTTTTTCTCAATATTTTGGAAAATATTTCGACGAATGCAACGATTTGAGTACGAATATATTCAGAATTGCATACTCTATCAAATTCAAAAACAAAACAAAAAACTTGAAAATTTTTTTTCACTTCCTGTATAACTGAAAGTGGTCAGGCTCCAAGAATATCTTAGATCGGTAGATAATGCCAAACAATGATATAATACCAATTTTCAGATTTTAAATAGGTCCAGTTCTCCAAAAACGCCTAATAGGACGTCGAACTTGGTACACCCTATATATGGGGAGGCTGAACTCTAATTTTATCGAAAGAAAATAATGTGTAGGGCTGTTGATGATATCTAATTTCAATAAATTCCAATCATAGCCGAGCTTCAAATGGAGTATGATAATTCTCGATAATGAACTATTTGTTGGTCAACGAAATATATTTCTATTGGGTATGCATTTTTTTTTAAATAGAGCAAATATGATAATATACAATATCCGAACAATGTACGTTTCAACAGGGGTTGATGAAAAATACCATACAATTCGGCGTAATGAATTTGAAATTTTTCAATACACTCATCGCATAAACCTCAATTTCTCTCCAATTCAGCTGCTACCAATTAAATATTCTGCACTTTCAAGGTGGAAAAACATTTCTCTTTCAACTATCACATTGTCTAAACACGTACAGTGTGTCCATATACGCTGTCCCCTTTGCATTATGAAACAATTGTATCAACTAGAATTGATAATAAAGTTTTTTAATTTTCAACCGTCAGCGATCCGGGGCGTGTTTCATGTTTATTCTATTTCATTAAATTTTTTCTGTGTTGTGATATCGTATGCCTTCATTTGGGGACATAGAATTTTGTGCCTTGACTTCAGGACGGCTAGTTTTCTAAAAAATGTGCTTCGTCAAATAAGACGAAATATGTGGCTACAGCAAGAATGGCTTCCATGCCACAACGCTGCCATTGTGAAGAGATCTCCAGATCAAGAATTCGAATATCAATGGTTATTGCCAAACCTAACGCCCATGGAAAACTTTCTGAGGGTTACCTGGAGAAATATGGTATACTAATATGATTCTCATAAGTTGGACCATTTGAACATGAATATAAGAAACGCATGTGCCCAAGTAGACCTTCTTATTTTGACAAAGCTACTTCTTAATGAAATGGGGAAATATCTCTTCACAATGGCAGCGTTGTGGCATGGAGCCCATTTTTGCTGTAGCCACATATTTCGTCTCATTTGGAGGGGCACATTTTCTAAAAATCTAGCCTTCTTGAATTCAAGGCACAAGATCACATCTATGTCTCCAAATAAAGGTGTACTATCACAAGAGAGAAAAAATTAATCGAATAGAATTAACATAAAACACGCTGCAGATATTGTCTTGGAGGTCTTTGCATATTCCTGAAAACTTAATTTGCGTTTTCTCTCCAACGTTATGATTACCAAAAAATGAGAAAAGACGCTGTCATTTGAATTTCGTTGATGTCCAATTTTCGTCTTCGCTTTTTAACTGCTTAATATGTTTGTCGAGAGTCCAATTATTAATAAAAGGTACGATTTGGTTGTTCCTCTGGATATTGAAGAGTCTGTAAGAAAAGCAAATCTGGTACTCCTTTAGAAAAAAATTTGTTCAGCAGTACGATATTGCATTTAACAATTTCGTGGCCTGGTGTAAATTGAAACTGTAGAAGGGAACTTCATTGAAAATGTTTTCCTGGCATACCTATTTGAAAAAAAATATGTAGTTCATCAACTTTGTGGAGCAAATTTTCAATGATAAAGTCAAGCGCCCTTCTTAAAAATGGTGTGGATGTTAGTCAATATTTTGAGGAAATAGAATATTCAAAACGAAAAAGTGAAGTATATCGTCCCAAAAAATCGAAAATTCTCACTTGTGAATAAGTTGAAAAGTTTATAAAGGAGTCACCAGATGAGAAATATTTGATAGTTAAGGTTGCAACTATTTTCGGATTATTTGGAGCCTGTCGGCGTGAAGAATTGTGTAATTTATCAGTGGAAGACATCGAAATAACAAATAAATCATTGGTTATACAACTTCAAAATACAAAAACGAAAGTCAGTCCTTCTTTCAGTATTATTGGGAAGTATGTGGACTATTTTCATGAGTACTTTGCACTGCGCCCTGCGTCGTTTTTTCCTGAAATACATGAATAATAAATGCACTGCCAATCCAGTTGGTATTGAAACATCTGGAAAAATTCTATCTATTGTCGCCGAATTCCTCAAACTGCCAGAACCAAAGCAATATACAGGACACTGTTTTCGAAGATCCTCCGCTTCATTGCTAGCAGAGTCAGGAGCAAATATTACGGAAATAAAAAAACATGGTGGATGGAAGTCTACGACGGTAACCGAGGGCTACGTTGTTCATTCCATTGCATATAGAAATGTCATTGCTGAAAAAATTCTCCCAACCTCAACAGATTTTGGATGATCATCATCCAATATTGAACTTCTGGTTTCTACACGTACTGATGGTGCTGAGGATTCTAATTTTACGATTAATATTAATGTTCATCAGTAATGATTGTTAAATATTGATAATAAAAATTTGTAATTGCTGAATTTTTCTCATCTGAGTTCATCATAAGAAAATGGAGTGCTAAAAATATTTTCAACACTAATGTCATAAATATTTTTGACATGCTTTCACGTAAACAATCAATTTTAACATTGTTTGCTGTCATTAAAAGTGTCACTTTTGAGGGCAGTTGTACAAAAAACATTTTCTTATGTACCCAAAGAAAACTTCTCACTCCGAAACTCAACTGAAGACAGTTTGAGTCCTTGTTTGGTATAGGTGGAATATATATATATATATATATATATATATATATATATTCTTTTGAATAAGAGAGCTGAAATAATACAATAAATGTTGAAACAAAAAGAACCTAAGCTGAGGTAAAAAAAGGAACGGGGTACCACAACATTCTTCGTATGATACTATAGTATCATACGATACTTTCATCACCAGTATCATACGATACTATAGAGCCAGGGGAAAAAACCTCAGCCGAAAAAACCTGTCTCCCCGTTAAAAAAATAAATATATAGAAGGACATCACGATCAGCGGGACGGCTCTTCGGAGGAAGGATTTCCAAACACAAACTCCAACTTGAAAATAAAAAAAGCCAGAACAGCAAGAGAATTCAATTTATACTTCATCAAATTGATCTGAAATTTTCAACCCATTGCAAAAATGAGTTTGATATATTGTGTATGGCTCTAATACCATCTTGGAATTTATAAATCGAACAATTATTAATTAGGTGTTCAACTGTTTCCTCTGATTCACCACATTCACAATTAGGACTATCAACCGAATTCCACTTGGAAAGCATGCTGTTGGTACGACCATGACCTGTTCTTATTCGATTAAGAAGGGACCATATTCTCCTGGGAAGGTTAAAACCAAGAACTTTATTCGATGGATCAGATATTAGATCTTTATTAGATAAAGAACATACATCCCATTCGGATTTCCAGATTTCGTTGTAGCTGAAGTTCGAATTCAGAAAGTTATTCGACCTAATAGGTTTACGAGATTTCAGTTTTGGAATTCTATTTTCTGGAACGTAAGAAAGTATCGGAAAAGAATCCGGAAATGAATTGAATTTATTCAAAGAATTCAAAGTTGCAGACTGTCTTCGAATATGGGGAGGAACTATATTCGATAGCACTGGTAGCCATTGGAGAGGTGTAGATCGGATGGTTTCAGTAATTATTCTCATTGAAAAATTGAGCTGTGCATCGATTTTCTGAAGATGAACACTATTGAGCCAAACAGGGCAACAATATTCAGCGGTGGAAAAAACCAGGGCAAGGGCTGCTGTGCGAAGAGTAGTCGGGTCAGCACCCCATGACGTACAGTTTCTGTAGAATGTTATTTCTCGTTTTTAGTTTCATTCGTAAGTCATCCAAATGTGCTTTGTAATTCAAAGAGGAATCTAATTTAACACCTAAGTATTTGGGGGAATGATTCGTTTTTAATCGTCTGCTCATTACATTGACTTCCCGTTCGACTGCATGCAAATGTAAAAGAGTCATATCGGGCTTTTGAAAAGTTTTCCATTTCAAAATGAAGAGAATCTTTTCGACCTGTGTCTTCATTAATACTAATAAAGGATTTCACCAGCCAACTCCCAAACTCTCCGATCACTTCCAACCAAAGCCGCCCTTCCGAATGAAAAATGCAGATCGGAGCGGCCGTATATACAGCCGGGTCATAAATGATGGCTTTTTAAGTGGCGGCTGTCGGTCCGACACTTTTCCCTTGGTGAACCGACAGCCAACAAGTGACTTGTTGCAATTTGCATCCGACAGGGCCGATCCAGCTGGCCATGATGAATTATTCCCGTCTTTGCGGCTTTTAATCGGGGGAAAACCGCGGAACCTATTAGGCGGCCTGTCCGGGAGGGTTTTCTCCTGAAGGAAAGCCGGGAAATCCAATCATGGGGCGATTGATTCGCTAACGGAACGATTGGAGAGGCGGAAAAAGCGGATCTGATTGAAAAATTCGGGGTTGCGTCTGTGTTGGCTGGGGGTGAGGATGTTTAGCTTTGGGTTTTTGGTGATTTGTGATTGGGGGTTCTGCTTGTGATGTTACAAGGGACTTTTGTAGGCTACAAGAGTACAAGACTCAACCCTTCATACTCTTACTGTAAGGATAAGGTATCGAGAGATCTGCATTCACATTTTAAGATACAATTTGTTGTTTTTTATTGAGGAGATGAGATCTTAGGTATTCGTGATTTTCAGATAAGTTTGGGTCATCCCTGAACAGACGAAATCTAAAATTAGAGAAGGTGCGTTCAATAAATCAGTTTCCAAAATTGTTACTACTGATTATGAACAAAAAGCTTCGGATATCGCGAAAGAAATTAAAAGTTTCATCAAGAGATGATATTCATAAATTTATTCAAAATGATTGAAACAAGATACATTTACTTTATAAGGTCAGTACAGTGTGATTCACTCATCTTGGTAACCCCAATTTTCTCGAAACCGTCAAAATATACTGCTCCACAAGAGTTAATTTATTTTCAAACAGTCTAGCTATCGCATCTCTTGTTCGGATGCCACTAACGACCAATGTGTGGATTGCAAACAGCAGCAAAGATCCCCACTCCTGTTCATATTTGCCATTCCAACAGTCCAGTCCCTTATTTGATATCGAATCTAAATGAAGTTTTGATTTTCCCATTGTTCTACTAGACTCGGAGATCATTAGAATTTCCTATGTGTCCATGATTTTATTCCAGATCTGTACAGGGTTATTCACGAATATGGCTCTATAAAATATTTCTAGGAAAGACACAAGATTCAGGATTGAAATTCTAAACGTGAGCTTCAAGTAAGAAGACGACTTCTCGTATATTTTTTGAAGGTACTAGGACTTTCGTTTTTCAATTGGGAAGGCCCATTTTTTATTGCATAAATTGATTCTCCATTGAATTCTGAGTGCTTTTGATTCCAAAAGTTTTAATTTTCCCGAGAAAATTCTCTTTAAATGAGAAAATACGAGAAAACATCTTAAAATTTAATTCAGTTGAATTACAGACAATTTCGAGGTTTTTTCATCAAAAATTCTCATTTTTGAGAATCTCCGAGAAGGAAGGCTGATGCTTCTTTTCCTATAACGTGATCTTCAGAATATGATACAGGAGTTCACAAATTCTTTGTCAGAGTTAGAAGTGACGAAATACAAAAAAATCGTATTTTTTTTCAAATTGAAACCCCATTTTTTCGAAGCAATTTTATCGAGAAAATATGTTTCCATAGTTCAGACGAGTTCAGTTTTTTTTTATTTTTTAAAGCTCAGCTTGGAGAATTTTTTTTTTGGGTCATGTTTTCATTAATGAAATTGTTACATGTTCTGTTTATTATTCTTTCGAAAGCATTAAAAATTATTACAAATTATTTTTTTCTGCATTCCTGAGAACTTTTTACGTTTACTTCACTAATACTCACATTGAGAACTTGAAACCAATTGTTGCTCTCGCATTACAGATGATAATTCAAGAACTAAACTCGTCTGACCTATAGAAAATATTTTCTCGACAACAGATTTTTCCAAAAATTTCACTTGACCGCTATGTATTTTTCAGTAAAATAACACATTCGGAATGAAATTGAAAATTGAAGACAGAATCGTTTTTCTCAATATCTCGAAAAATATTCATTTTGGGATAAAAGTCTCCGACGTATGCTCCTATTATTTTTGCCGAAGATTTCGAAAATGCTTTGCAAAGAAGGGGGTTCCAATTTGAAAAAAAACGATTTTTTGATGTTTCGTCACTTCTAACTCTGACAAAGTATTTGTGACCTCCTGTATCATATTCTGAAAATCATGCTATCGGAAAAAAAGCATCAGCCTTTCTTCTCGGAGATTCTCAAAAATGAGAATTTTTGATGAAAAAACCTCGAGGTTGTCTGTATTTCAACAGAGTTCAATTTTGAGAATTTTTTTCGTATTTTCTTATTTAAAGAGTATTTTCTCTGAAAAATTCAATTATTTGGAATCAAAAAGACTCAGAATTAAATGGAGAATATATTTATGTAATAAAAAATGGGTCTTCCCATTTGAAAAACGAAAGTTGATGTCACTTTCGAAAAAAGCGGAAGTCTTAGAACCTTGAAAACATATATGGGAAGTCATCTTCTTACTTGAAGCTCACCTTTAGAATTTCATTCCTGAATCTTGTGTCTTTCCTAAGAATATTCTATAGAGCAATATTCGTGAATAACCCTGTATACGAATTCGAAATCCCAAGTTCTTTGAATATCTGCAAAGATAAACAGGGTGCTACATATAAATTAAAATATTTGAGCTTATTCCCTGTTCAACCGAAAGCATATTTTCAACAAGAAATTGTACATCAGATGCATTTCACGCCATTGCATAATATTGTTCAAAAGATATTTACTTGTCTCATCTCAACCCTGTATAATATTATTGATGGCTGATGATAGAAGCCTCGGGCATCTTTATCTCTTTGTTCTCTATCCTCCTTCTCTGAAGGAAGAAGTATGTAATTGTTTCTGTGAATGAGTTATTACCATTATTTGTGTTCGTAGTGAATAACCCTTCTACCAGAAGTTCCTGACAGACCATCATTAAAGCGAATCAATTTGCCATCATCAATTATTGAAAATAGCACGATGAAGAAGCACTTCCCTTTCAAGGTTCCCCCCGATTCAGACTGAAGAAAGCGGCGTGATTTCATCGAAAATCAAGGCAGGAACTGCAGTAGGAGCGGCCAGGTCCTGCTAAGTGCGAGGGAAAATTCGCGAAGAGCGTTTCTATTATTCAAGCAGTACATTGTAATGGAATTTATCAGATGGTTCGAGACGTCCTTCTATTTCTGGAGCTTTTTCGGCGTCGAAGTTTCGTTTCGAGACAAGCTACGCCGTTTACACGGCTGAATATTGCAGAAGTCTTTTCCGGATGAATTAGTGATGGGAGGAGAGGAGGGGTTGTCTTGGGACCAGGAAATCTGGAGGAAAATTCGGAAAATCGATCTCCAATCGTGTTGGTGGATATGAACTGCTCCACATGAGTTAGGGATATTGACTTGAATTGCAAAAAAATATAGTTCAAATATATATATATATATATATATATATATATATATATATATATATATATATATATATATTCTTATGAAAAAGAGAGCTAAAATAATACAATAAATGTTGAAACAAAAAGTACCTAAGCTGAGGTAAAAAAAGAACGGGGTATCATAACATTCTTTATATGATACTATAGAATCATACGATACTATCAACAGTAGTATCATACGATACTATACAGCCAGGGGAAAAAACCTCAGCCGAAAAAACCTGTCTCCCCGTAAAAAAAAATAACATAAATTATTAAATATCAGGAAAATCTTGAAAGACATCAGTGTGATCATCTTCATGTTATCCGTCGATGGGCTCGGATAAACAGATTCTTCCCAAAACGGCTCGCAATTCTTAATCTGGAATGAAAAAAGACAAAAGCAGAAAAGGAACCGATTATTCAGAATAAATCAAATGCATTTGCTACTTTAAAAAACATCAATATTCAGATTTCTTGGCCGAATAATGTTTGGAGGTTTATAAATATTTATGACAGAAATGTCACAAAATTTGAAAGAAATGAAAAAAAACTCCATCAATTTCCCCATTCCGAATCTGTTGAAAAATTACGAACTGATAATTTTTTAACATAACAAGCTAGACTTGTAAAAAATCAATTAATACATAACTTTCAACTGTCCTCTTTCACGAGGATTTTTTTCTGCTGCCGTGTAGATTTCTTTCAGAAAAATCACTTCGATACCATGTTCATCAGCTAATTTGGAGACGTAATCACACTTGTCTTTCGAAATTCCTTCGATATTCAAAATCCACAAATTCTTGCTCTCTGGTCATGAGGGTTTTTTCAAACCGGATACGACCTTCCAGGTGATGATTTTTCGGCACTTCAGATGTTTGAAGACCGCTACGGGACCCCAATGAAAGGAAATCATCTCCCATAGATAAACCAAACATTTTATAACACAAGAAAACATACTATTTTTCAGGACCAAAAACTACGACATATTCCGAGAATTGTCATCAAATGAGATTTTGTGATGAAAATTTATATTGATATGATTACAAGTTGCAGGAAATAAAATTAATTTTAGCATTGTGATCGATTGCGGGAATGTGGAATAAATTACCTATGTTGTATCCAAATTTTATTCTTAACTTTGCCGACGTTTCGGAGGCCCTTTCTGCTTTTTCAAGGCTCGTTAATTCTCTAAATTCAAATCATTAGTTCGGAGAAGCATATGTATTCTTACTTTCTATTTTGATATCTTGTACAATCAGCACAGTTATTTGGAATTAGTTACAAAAACTGCAACACTAGTTTGGTTATCTTTTCTCAAGATTTTTTTGACTAGAATACTTCTTTTCAAAGAAGGTTGATGGAAATTAAGTTTGTGAAAAATTGTCGATGTGTTTTCAAAATTAGAATTGATCTATTAAGTTTAATATACTCCATTATCGACAAAGAAAGATCAGACATGAGTTCTTCAGAGTTGATATAGTCTTATACTCACTTGTCCTGTGTTCTGGTTGAACTTGTACAACCTTAGCCCTGGGTTGTTTGGCCCATCAGTTGTTCGTCTGGGTGTGAGTGCTGGTGCTAGCATCGCCCAAGAAGCGGGATGACCTAACAAATGAATTGTTTAATATTAATTTTCTTACACAAAAAAGTATGAAGCTCAATAATTTATATCAGATATATACAATATGAGTGTATTCTCAGTTTCATATATTATTATTTTACTATGAAGTGTTCAAACATAAAAAAGAGAAACATTTGAGCCAAAACAATTTTGGATTATGTTAACTGGTTATATAACTTCAAAAGTTTGTTGGTAGTTGAGCTAGTTTCAGGTTTACATTTTTCTAACAATTGCATAGCTTTTATCTCAGGCTTTGAGGGCGGCGACCGAATGTAGAAATTCCGTAACGAAAAAACCTAACACAGCCGTGTATCGTCGATTCAGTTCGACAGACTTCGGCACGGTGTTTGGGTGCTTGTCACTAGACGGATAAGTGCCTACTCTAGCAGTGCAAAATGGAGTCGGCAATCTCGCCGTTCCCATTGAATTACAAACGGCAAATATTTCATTAACATCGGATAGAAAATGTATAGCCAAACGCAAACATTTTCCATTAACTTCTCTTGCTCTAACTATAACGTAAGTCACAAAAGGTGGAACTTTTGATGAAATAGTATATGAGTATAGTATATCACATTCTCAGGAACTCGTCTATCTTGCACTCTCTCGGATGACTTATACTGGAAATTTGTATATTACGACAAAAAATGATAATTCTGCATTCAAGTTTTATCATAATCGAAGGCAAACTGCATCGACTGCATCTTTGTTGCAAGAATTCAAAAGACTGTCTTTAAATAGTGTTCAGACGATAGCTCGAAGTGTCTTAGATTGCATTAGTAATAGAAATGGCATTTCAATAATGATTTTCAATTGCCAAAGTCTACATAGTCACAAATACGATTTACAAGATTCAGTTAAGAGACAAACAAATCTGTTACTTCTTACCGAAACATGCATGATGCGTGATAATCCGATTGAAATATCTAATTTCAGTTGTATTGTTAAATTCAAACGAGATACTGTTCCAAAAGGTGGGGTAGCTATTTACCAAAATAGCAATGATGTTACTTGTATTTTGATTCCGAATATTGAAATTAATATTGAAGACGTTAGCGATGTTAATGTTAGACGCTCATTTACTGGATATATATATATATATATATATATATATATATATATATATATATAATACATGCTTATGCAAACTTAGAAATGCCCTACACATATTCATGGTAGCAATTTACATTTCTCCGAATCCCAAATTGGACGAGGAAGAGCATTTTATTCATCACACTTTACTGGAGTACACTGAAGAAGGGTCGAAAATACTTGGTACAAATGGAAATAAGATTCCACTTATCTTGGCTGGTGATTTCAACATTAACTTCGCTGATAAAAAATCAGAGCGGTTGACATTTTTCCTTTCGGAAAAATTGAATTTAAAAATGAATAATGATCCACAAGAATCCACAACAGAATATGGGAATACTATTGACGCGGTATTTTCCAGATATTGAGACGACATTAAGTCTCAAACTTATGTTTTTTATTTCAGTTACCATAAACCTATACAGTGATAAACATTCTTGAATAACCTACATGTATAGTAAGATAAATAAAAAAAATATTTTAAATCAACGATATTATCTTCTTATTTTTGAATAGATGCTATACAATAGCTTTAAATCTGCAGTCCTCGAGTGCCACACGTGTTTTTTTTTTGCTATTTTATATTGCGATACATAAATAAATAACTCCAGGGAAAAGAATGATTTATGTTTTCCACCGATATTTGAACACCCACTTGCCCCCCAATCCACCAACTCCTCGAAGTGAAATTAGCCATCCACTCCCCTCCCCTCTTTGAAAACCAGGAGGAGGGGGAATTTTGGAGTTCCCAACTCCGTCCGTTCCGCTCAATCCATAACCGTCTCCATTTATTTATGAATATGTTACCGCTCATAAATAAATCAAAAGAGAGGAAACGACGACGCGTCTAGCGCCTTCACGACGACGCCCTAATGAGCTATACTTCGAGGCGCGGGCGTCGCGATGCCGAAATTAATCAAGTTTTCTATTAATCTTCATGAAGTGGAACGCGAAGAAAACTTTACCGGTTTCAATGGCGACAAGATTAATTGAAATTCTCATTGCTAGAGTAGGATTGCTATAGTTTTAAGCCGTCGTTGGCGTCGGGAATCGGACGGCGTCGTTTGATCCTTGGGATTCACAAGAAGATGAAATTATGTTGCACATCATAATATTCTCGAGACGAATCTAATGCGTGGATTCAGCTTCCTGAGATGGAGTGAAGTTAGACAGGCTTCATTCAACGTTCTGCATATTCTATATATTGTTCGTTCGAGGAGAATGAATCTTGAACAATTTATATGAATTTATGACGAGTCTCATTAATTTGTAGCCTTCATAATGATATATGAGATAATAGATGATCTGCGTTTGAAGCTTGAAACTTGAAACAATATTCTTCAGGAACTAGTTTGGTTCCTCATGGGGCGCTGATGCAATAATACTTCGTACGGCAGCGCTAGCTTTGGTTTTTTCTGCTGTTTCGTTGAGTCGCATGAATTTTTTTTGGCAAATTTTCCAATTGATATAAATAGAAGCGAAAAAGAAATTTGGCAATATGAATGGAATGTATGCAATTTTTTCAATAAAGATTTTATTATTGATTCAATCTATAGACGGATAACATGAACATGTTTTCTCAGATAACGCTGATGTCTTTCAAGATTTTTCTGATATTTAATATTTTAGTGAATTTTTTTTTCCAGGCGAAGTGAGGGTTTTTTTCAGCTGAGGTTTTTTCCTTTCCTCATTTAATCATACTGAAGACCTGTATGGTTTTCACGTGTTGCACCAACCTCAGCTGGGTACCTTCTCGTTTCAATACGTATTGTATTTTTTCAGTTCCCTGAATAAAATGAATATGTTCGTACAGGGTCATTCAGGAATATGGCTCTATAGAATATTTTTAGGTAAGACACAAGATTCAGGATTAAAATTCTGATGGTGAACTTCAAGTAAGAAGACGACTTCTCGTATATTTTTTGAAGGTTCTAGGATTTCCGGACATCAACTTTCGTTTTTTAAATGGGAAGACCAATTTTTTATTGCATAAATAGAATTTCCATTGAATTCTGAGTCTTTTTTATTCCAAAAGTTTGAATTTTCCCGAGAAAATTCTCTTTAAATGAGGAAAAACGAACAAAGATAAAAAAATTGAACTGTGTTGAAATACAAATAACTTCGAGGTTTTTTCATTAAAAATTCTCATTTTTGAGAATCTCCGAGAAGAGAGGCTGATACTTATTTCCCGATAGCTTGATTTTCAGAATATGATACAGGAGGTCACAAATTATTTACCAAAGTTAGATATGACGAAACATCAAAAAATCGTTTTTTTCAAATTGGAACCCCATTTTTGCGAAGCATTTTCGAAATCTTCTTTAAAAAATAATAGGAGCATACGTCCAAGACTTTTATCCCAAAATCAATAAACGTGGACAAATTTTCAAACTTCATAAAAGGCAGGACAATAACATGGAAAATGCAACAATTAATAATTCTGAGAATTCACCTAACCTTTTGAGGATTAGTTACTTCCAGAAATGAGCGAGATGAACAGTGATTATTCGAAATGACTATTTGAAATTTCTATTTCATAAGATTAGCACCAGAGGAGATCTATTCACAGGCAGAGCTGGATTACAAAAGAGAACCATTAATTAATGTTCACTAATTGTCAGCTGATCAATACATAGAGAAGGTTAATTTGACGCAAGCAGTCAATCAGCCGACCATAGAGCTGGAGTGGACTTGGCGCTGCGAGACGTAACCATAGCCGTAGATGCAGATAAGGTCTGAGCGGTGCAGTGCTCAATTTTCATTAATTCGGAAAAACTAGGAGTAACAATTGAAGAATTATTGAAATATGAAAAAATTTCCTGATTGTTACAGGTTAACCGTCCCTATGATTGAACTCTAGATACGCCAATGCTTAAGACAGTGTGTTCCAAATTGTGAGGCGCGCCCCCCTAGGGGGGCGCGAGACTGTTGCAGGGGGGGCACGCAGCTGATTCCAAAATTTCATTTTCGAATACAAAAACGGAAAAAGTCGAAAAGGTGTTAAAAAATTAATCAGAAAAACGGTTATAGAAAAATTAAGGGGAGCACAAAAAATTTTTTTCAAAGAGGGGGCGCAGGTACAAAAAGTTTGGAAAGCACTGGCTTAAGATAATCAAATGACGAACGAATGATACGAATAAATTATCCACCCAAAACTTCGAAATCCGCGAAAATCAATCCCGCCCCCCCTAACGCCCGCTAATTCGCCCATTCCGTCGTAAAAGAAACCGCCCGGCCGTTAATCCTCCCCGAATCGGAAAATCGCGCTTGAATTTATGCGGATCCCGGCGCATTTTTCAAAACGCAACTTCCCAATAAGGACCGGGTTAATTCGGCCGCTGAAAAATCTCCCGGCAGGCCGGGCCCGATCCCTCTCCCGAATTAGACGCCAGCGCGGGAAACCGCCGATCCATCAGACGGGCCGGGATGCGGATAGAAAAATCGGACGCGGTTTTTCAGCGGCCGGTTTGCGACGGATCCGGAACGTGGATCGCTAGACGGCCGCGTCGGGATTTTTCGGTCTTAATTGGACCAGGGGGTTGAATTTTATCGTTGAGAATAATGGCGATACTTCCCCTCGAAGTAGTAGAGAAGATTTTGGAGGGGTCACTTTCACATATTCAAAATGGAAACGATCTCCTTCACGAAATGGCGCCCGAGCAGGGACTTTGTCGGAGTGAGGTTTCTTTGGGAATATTTCCTGCAATGAACCGAAATCTCTTGGAGCAGCAAGAAATAAAGTGTTCAGTTATTCTTTCATGAGTTCAAAATTCGAGAAGTTGGCAGGAAATGCGAGTTTCTGAATGAATCAGTGTTAGAATAGCTGTAATCACTTCATTTTGTGAGGTTTCTAAAGGTTCAGGTTCATTGCAGAAAATGTTCACAAATGGAAATTAACTCTGACAAAGTCCCTGCTCGGGCGCCATTTTGTAATGATGTTCATAGTCATCTTGTACGATGCTAGTTCTTGGTTCCCCATTTTGCAATAGGTCTGGGCGCCATTTTATGTTGGGAGTTTATCCCAGTAAGATCAACTGACTACCTGCGTTGCGTATGGTCGGAGACAGAGTTCGTTTTTATCTAAGGTGGTAGCTATAATCTTATCTAAGCGGGTAGCGATAACTCTGTTGAAATGTTAAGGTTTTGCTTTAATTCGCTTGTTATTCTGCTTTTACATCATGAAGCTTTTTGGGTGGATCAATTTTATATTTGAATTTATCAGGGGTTTGAGTGGCAGAACTCAGGCATCATCATCAGTGAGATCGAAGTTGAGTTTTTTGTATTTGTAACAATGTATTGTGTAATGCCTTAATTGAATAAATTCCCATTATTTTTATTATTATAATTATTATTGATAATCTACACTCAAGTTCCCCGAATGGACTATGATAGTACTGATGGGTGATGAGGATAAGATATGAAATATCTATACTACTATATACTATACAGGGTTATTCACGAATGTAGCTCTATAGAATATGTTTAGGAAAAACACAAGATTCAGGATTGCAGTTCTAGAGGTTAGCTTCAAGTAAGAAAACGACTTGTCGTATATTTTTTTAAGGTTCTAGTACTTCCGGTTTTGCCGGAAGTGACATCAACTTTCGTTTTTCAAATGGGAGGGCCCATTTTTCATTGCTTCTATAGATTTTCCCTTGAATTCTGACTCTTTTTGATTCGGCCGCGTCGGGATTTTTCGGTCTTAATTGGACCGTGAGGTTGAATTTTATCATTGTGTAAAATGGCGACACTTCTCCTTCAAGTTTTACAGAAGATTTTAGAGGGCCTGTTAGGGGTCGCTGTCACATATTCAAAATGGCAACGAACCCCTTAACAAAATGGCGCCCGAGCAGGGACCCTGTCAGGCGGAGTTTCTTTTGTGAACGTTTTCTGAAATGAATCGAAATCTTTCGAACCAGCAAGAAATTCGAGAAGGAGGCACGAAGTGCAAGTTTCTGAATGAACCAGTGTTAGAATAACTATAATCACTTAATTTCCTTTCAAGTTCAGTGACAAAAATATTCACAAATAGAAATTTACTCTTACAAAGTCGTTGCTCGGGCGCCATTTAGTAATGATATTCGTGGTCATTGCTTACGCTGCTAGTACCTGGTGCTACATTTCGAAATGGGTCTGGGAGCCATCTTGTGCTGGGATTACTCTTGGTAAGATCAAGATTTTTGCAGTTTTCATAGATTTTTCAGATATCTCTAGACTCCTCACATGAAAGTGATTGCTTACTCCAAGAATGAACATTCTCATATTTCTCTGTGATGAATGAATAATCCTTGAACGCAAAGGTGAATCATGGAATCAGTCTTCTTTCTCAATGAAACCAAGTGAACTCCTCTGAAGTATTTGAACGATCAAATAGTTTAGACATTGAACCTAATTGACAGCCTCAGTCCCTGCTTCACCTTGAGCGGTCTCCTCTTATATTGGTAAAACCATTCATCTGGTATGATTTCCTCATTTTAAATAAGAAATTCTTAATTTCATTCATCTAAACCACTTACGAAGTAAGATCTCAACTGTAATTGTCGTTTCAATTGATTAATTCAGCATTCTCTAATAGACCAACTTTATAGATTATAAATAGTGATTTCTCGATCATGTTACTCTCACATTGTAATAATCTTAAGGAAGAACAGAGTTAGACTACTGAGTTTTCAATCACGTATCTCCTCTAAAGCCTGATCTCACTTTTATTACAACTCAGTCTACTCTAATGATTCATTATTCAACCTTCTGTTTTTCTGATGGAATAACGAGGCTCTCGCAATCAATTTGGATCGCTTCATCACTGTAAATGTTGAGTTTAATTTTGAATTAACGGAACTATCTCAAAGTCTAAGTCTGACTCCATCTGACCTCTCATTTTGAACATCTCTGGATTACCTCTGTTTTCAGTTGAATAATTCACTCTGAGTTTATAGATGACTTTAATATTTGTGTTTTTACTGTATTAACTCCATGCGGGTGACTTATTCATTTCATGATTGTGAATGATGTCAATAAATGTTTTTAAATTTCCATCTCCAACTTAATTATCTGGATACAGTCCTTCTCAGTAATTTTACAAAATCAGAACAACCCCGATTTTGAACATTAGAAAAATATGAGGCTGAAATGTATGATCATTGATCATCGTCGAAATTTCGAAAATTTTTCTTTCATAATTCGTTAACAAAGCGATATCACAAAAAATTCTAGGTTTTGGACGCATATGCGACATCACAATGAAGATTTTATTTCATGTTGAAATAAGTGTCAGGCGATGTAACGTGTTTGCTGAGTATCTTTTTGTTTCAATATGTATTGTATTATTTCAGCTCCCTGTATCGAAAGAATATATATGTTACGTTTGAGTGCTATTTCGACGAAGTAAGTTTATGCGTATTTCTTTTCTGTCAGGGTATATTTTGATTTGTTTCTTTTGAACTTGTCCAGTAATGTTAGTGCCTTTTATGCATTTGTGTAGGCATTCCAAAAACTCGACTTGCTCGACTCTAGCGCGTTCTTAATGAAAGTTTAATATCGACCATCCCTATTTTCCTCTTTGACTTTAACACCATCAAAGCATCTTCCCACTTTGATCTCCCCGGCGATAAGACCCCACGAAATAAGCGCCGTTTTTTCCGCCTCGTTACCAACTTAGCCGAACGAAAAATAGAAAAATCCGAACCGTTCATCCGGAAGTACCGGCATACATTACCGATTTCCTCTGGAGATAAGGGCCGAATTTAAAAGTTCCGCGTTTTATTACAGCGTCCCGCCATTTCCATAGAAGTCCCATTAAACCGGCGCGAGATAAATTATTTTTAATTACCGGGAGGTGACTGGGAGTAATCCGGAAATTTAAATTTTAACGCTTCCGAAGTCCGACGTACAAAGAGATATTAAGCTGATGAAGAGTTGGGCCTGCCGCGTAGAGGAGGACGCTGGGAATGTAATTTGCGGATGAAATGGAACGTGTCCCAAGGATGTGCTCGACCGGTTTTCGTACTCTAGAGGGCGCTGAGTGAGTGCAGACCTACTGCACTGGGGAATGCCAGATCGGTAATGAGAGTTTCCATCAACAATGGTTATCTTGCGAGAAAAAAAACGAGAAGAACACTGACTGAGTCGTGGTTTACTTCATGAAGAGCTGCAGAGCTCAACAAAGCTTAATGAGGAATAAATAATAATGATAATCTGTTGCTGTCTGCATCCATGTTGAATATATACTATAATTGATGAAAGGAATTTGGACTTTTTTGTATTTATTCAATTTTCTACAGAATTTTTTGCCGACGTTTCGGAGTAATTCACTCCTTTTTCAAGGCTACAATTTTTACTGAAAATTTTTCATTAAACTTTCTTCATTCATATTCTAAAGACAAGACGTTAGCAATTGTTAAATAGTAATCTGAGAGGTTAGTACAGTTAACTGTCCATTACGATGACACATTCTCATATACACTTGTGTCTTGTAGCCTTGAAAAAGAAATGAATTACTCCGAAACGTCGGCAAAAAATTTTGTAGAAAATTAAATAAATACCGAAAAGTTCAAATACCTGTCATTAATTATAGTAATACTGACATTGAGAGAGTCTTCCGGGCTTATTGGCCGTGGTCTATTAGAAATTATTTCACCTAATGTCTCAGCCACAACTGCGGTATTCATTTTAAGAGGATTCCTGGTCTGAGGTTGTAACTCGACCGCTGAATTTCCGAAAGTAATGCTGGATTCGATCAGTTGACCCAACTTACACCCTGATTAATGGCGGGAGAAGGTAGTGGGTTTACGACTGAGTTGTTGATTGGTCGCTCTCACTTCGTATGGGCTTGATTTTGGTCTTTTCCAATGACGGCAACCATGCGCTATGTACCAAAGGAGCTTCTTTCCTTCTGTTCATATTGTTCTCATGTTTTTAATATCTCAATGGCTTTCATATTCATCCTAGGATAGAAGCTTCTTATGTTCGAAATAGATTCTGGCTTTGAGAAAACAATATTTTGTCCATCTGTTAGAGCATGTTCCGCTAGTGCAGATTTCTGTCTGATTGAGTCGACAGCATCGTTCATGCTCCTTGATTTTCCTATCGATACTTCGTTTCGTTGTACCAGTGTAGACTTTGCCGCAGTCACAATGTATCCTGTAAATACCGGGGTGAGAGAGTGGGTCGACTTTGTCTTTGGTAGTTCTGATCATTTGGCCAAGTTTTTGAGTTGGCCTAGTATTCTACCAATTCTTTCGGTGACCTTGGGGATATATGGTAAGATAGCTCTTCCATTGGTGAGTTGTGACGTGTAATCATCACGTATGGAAAGTTTTGGTCTTACTGCCCTCTGAATTTGCTTACATTATATCCGTTAGCGACGAATGCATGCTGTAGATGTTCAAGTTCATCCTCCCGAAATTCCGGCTCGTACAATCGTCGGGCTCTGTCTACAAGTGTTTTTATAACTCCTCGTTTCTGTTGAGGGTGATGATTGGACTGCTTGTGTAGAAATCTGTCAGTGTAGGTTGGTTTTCTAGAAACCCTGTGTCCTAGCTTCCCATTAAGCTTTCTAGTAACCAAGACATCTAGAAAGGGTAGAGCACCATCCTCTTCAATTTCCATAGTGAATTGAATATTTAGGTGTCTTACTGTTGAGATGGGATAGAAAAGCATCCAATTCTTCAAGTCCATGACTCCAAACGACAAAAGTATCATCCACATAACGTAGCTGTGTGGATGGTTTCTTTGTTGCTGCTTCAATTGCACTTTGTTCGAATTTTTCCATGAAGAAATTTGCAATTGCAGAACTTAGACATCGTCTATTTGCTCATAGAATTCGCCTTTCCACTGAAAATAGCTGGATGATAGGCAAAGTTCAAAGAGCTTTGTTATGTCATTCGGGAATAACTCAGACTCGTAGTTGAGCGATTCCCTGATGGGAACTAGTGTGAACAAAGACACAGCATCAAAATTAACGAGTCGATCATTCGGTCCCAACTGAATGTTTTGCAGTTTTTCTACAAACTGAGTAGAATCCTTGACGAAAGTGTCCGTATTTCCCACATAAGGTCGCAATATAGTCCTTAAAACTTTGTCTACTAACAATAGGTCGGAACAATAAGCCCAGAAGACTCTCTTAATGAGGAACGTTCAAAGGTATGCAAACTCGAACTTTTTTTCAGTATAACCACTAAAGATCTGGAATAAAATCATGGAAAAACATAGAAATTTCAATGTTATTTTCGAATGAGCCCCGAATCTAGTAGAACAGAGGAATAATCGAAACCTCATTGCGATTCGATATCAAATAAGAGACTGGACTGTTGTAATGGAAAATCTCGCCAGGAGAGGAGGATATCTGCGGATGCTGTGAATTGCAATTTGCAATCCACACATTAGTCGTTAGTCGCATTCGAACGGAAGATGCTATAGCTAGACTCTTTGGAAGATCCATTCTTTTGAATTGGTCTTCTGCAAAAATTTCTTGAGTGGTTCGCACCTTATAACATGGGTAATCATTTCGTTTCAAATTATTCCGAACAGTTCTACCGTCCAAATCGACTTGTTCAGCAATTTATCTGCTAGAACAACAGTAGCACACACATTCACTTCATTCGTCAAACGACTTTCACTGATGGTCTTTGGTGGTGGTCTATCAATCCTGCAATGACGGCATGTTTGTAATCACCCACATTGCTTGAATTTCTCGATTATTTCGGAGATAGCTGAACGTGAGGGTATCGTCCTATCTTCAAAGGCAACAATGAAAGAATTTATTGTCTCCGCAATAGATCGACTACCGAAGTACCATTTAATGATTTGAATTTTCTCTTTAATCGTAAACATTTTGATTTACGCGAATCTTATTTATTATCAAATAGTTTCCTGCAGAGATCTGCCATTCCAACAGTCCAGTTCCTTAATTTTATCGAATCACTCAGAGCTCATTCGAATTTAACATTGAAATTCCTATGTGTCCATGATTTCATTCCAGATCTGCATGTTTATGAAATCACTAGGTAACTTACCACGTTCGTTGTAAATAACTCTGAAAGTATCCGAATGCAAGTGACCAAAGAACTGGCCTACTATGATCTCGGAGTACTTTCTGACGAGACTCAGGTACTTCTTGTTGTAGTAATCGGTGAAGGCTTGGGAATGGGTACCAGGAGGTGCTGACCTCTGTCTCTCATCGCATCCGGGTGCCATGTGACCAACCAAATACGCCTGGAATTAGAAGAAGAGAAAAAATTAGTAGAATTCCATATGCATGGAGAAATTTTCTGATTTTTTTTTGCTCTGATATGAAACATATTTATATTGTGAACTGACTCGAGGTCGTAGATTATTATTAGATTTTTGTTAAAATGATGATTTTTTAAATTATAGTCGATGAAAAATTCGAAATTTTGGACCATTGGGGAAAAAAGCGGAAAATCTGAAATGTTCGCGATAGGTGGATAAAAATTGGACCTTTCTTTCAATAAAGGATCAATTTATTAGTAAAAAAATCAGCATGAGTCCAGTGCTATTTTTCTGGCTGCGACAGCACTTCAAAGTTGTCCAAATTTTCGAAGATTTTCCCACAAAAAATTATATACAGGGTGACACAGACTCATGATACACCCCCATATTCTCCCTTGTTTCTGTAGCTATATTTCTGAAATTTGGAATATTGAATATACTCACTATAGGGCACTTTTTGACATCCAACTGCGGTTTTCCGGAAATCACATCAACTTTCGATTTTCAAATAGGACACCCGGTATATTATTACATTTTTGAAATCTCTATAATTTTCTCAATCTAATGATACCTCATAGTTGATATTTCATTCGTCAGAACGCCCATTTTATTTTTCGATCTAGAGAGCCATGAACTCCCTAAAATTATTCCAAATAATCAAAATAATGCTACACTATAGTAATTTCGATTTAAAATGTATCGTGGTTCGAAATACGTGCCAAAAGAGTAAACCAAAACCTTTTTTCACTCGAAACTCCGTTTTGCCAAATGGTAGCATAATGGTACTCTGACGTCATTCGAAAGTACCATCGGTGGGGTATCCATCCATATCAACTATTTTTCTGTATAACCAATACGAACACGATAATGGAGTTTAGACAAGTTTAAGTATCTTCTCGGTTCAATCCAAAGTTGATGTCATTTCCGGAAAAACCGGAAATTGGATTTTTTTTCTAAATATGTCAAAAAGTGCCCTATAGTGAGTATATTCAATGTTGCAAATTTCAGAAATATAGCTTCAGAAACAAGAAAGTTTCTGGGGGTGTACCATGATTCTGTGCCACCCTGTAATTTCTCGAATAATGATTTTAGAGGGAAACTAATTACACATTCTTAATCTATGACCTCCTATGACCATGACCTGGGTGGTTACAGCTCGAGAAATTTTTTTTCTTTGATGATCGCGACAGTAAATATCTTAGCTGTCGTACAGAATTCTGCATATTTTCCTCGGATAAAACTACTCCGAGAAGAACTAGAAAAATCCCATTCTATTTTTCCTTTCAACAAACCGAACTTCTAAGAGAAATACGCAATCCTTTGTGTTGCAGACTTAAGAAAGTATCCGGAATGTATACATTCAAATATGTCCCGGCGTCTCACACAAAAGTCTTTCGGGACAAAGGAAATACATCTGTCTTATGAAGCGTTCGAATCATAAAGCATTGTCGTGTACGTGCCCGATTTGAATCTTTCTTTGTTTGCGAGGACAGCTGCAGGCTGTCAAACGAAGCTTGCACGAACATTTATATCTATAACCCTCATCGATCATGAGGAAAATTATCAGGGTATGCGAGAAGATGAATATTATTATGTTCTCGTTGAGTCTTCTTTATAAATGAGCACGATTATGTTTGCGGTGAAAAATTCTGGTATGAGATTGTAATGAAAATACTTAGTATTGCGGTGATTGCCAACCAGCGAGTGGCTTTCCGTTGACAAACAAGGAATGTTATTACTTGAAAATTGAAAATTAAAAAAAAACTCTCCTCTACTCGGATAAAGTGTAGCACTGTTGCCTGTAGCGCTAGGGACTGGTGTAGGTGTCTACACCATTTCCAATTGTGATTTAGAGATTGTCAATTGACATTCAGGAAACATCACCCGTATTTCAGATTAGTCAATTTTATTTCAGAATATGTCATATGAAATTCAGATTGGTCAATTGAATTTCAGAAAACATCAAATGATTTCAGATTAGTCATTTGAATTTCTGAAATAATCAATTGTATTTCAGAAAACATCAAATGTTATTCAGATAACCCACTCAATTGAATTTGAGATATGGTCTATTATATTTCAGGAATGGCAATTTTTTGATTCATTACATATGCACAGTGTTACCAGATTCCATTTCAGAAAATATCAATTGTAGGTGATTCGGAAATAAAACAATGATAATAAATGAACTTTAATTTTCACGTGAAACATTTAATTTTTAACACAAAACTAAAGAAATTTGAAGATATACAGGCATGTATATATTTTTACGTGAGTTCTTATTTTCGACCATAAAATTTCAATTATATTGAGCATGGGACAAAAAGGGCTCATCCGCAGAAGTACTGCTACTGTTTGGGTGATTACGGTCACCAATCTCGAATGGCATGCAGCATTATCACAGACGTTCACTCAATCTGATAACTGGTTCCTCATATCTTGCCAGTGTTGCAACAAACCCTCAACCCATTCCTTTGCTGAAAGCGCTATGAATGAACCTCGAACTCTCTCCATGGCTAATATACCAGCCGCAGACACTGTTGTCAATTGCATTTCCAATTGAATATGTACTCGATTCGACTCATTTTCATGAGGTGTTATGTGCTTCCTGAAGCTACGGTGTTAGGTGAGGAATTGATTGAGAAGGTTTAGCATATTTTTACTAAAATCCAGTGTTGAAGAAAAGAAAGAGCCAGCTCCAAGAGATTTCACCAGATTATATTGGTTTTATTCATACAGGGAAACATACCTGATTGAATATGATTTATGATTGACGATATGATAATCATTATGAAAAAGAGTATTATATGACTCAAAATCCAACTTAAATTCAAATAATATTTGAACTTTCTGAATTACAAATTAAGATTTCTGGAATACAATTGACTAATCTGTATTTCAAATGACATATTCTGAAATTAAATTGACTTATCTGAATTACAATTGAAAATGGTGTAGTTTTCCTTGCAGAGAGTTCAGTTCAAGGTCACAATCGAAACAAATCACATAACTTACATGAAGATATATTAGGAAATAGGCAACAAAAACAAAAAAAAAATATGAAGCAACTCTATATACATAGTCTCCCAATCAGCTCAAATAGAACAATTCATTCAAAAAACAACATCATAGATCGATCAAATGATTATCCAAAAAACCAAAATAAAAAAAAAGGAAATCAGGGATTTCGGGACTCTGGACTCAAATTTTCTAAAGCTTTACAACTGAAACAATCAGACTTCTTGTTTTCCTCGTAGAATATTCCTAATGTTTCTCATGGTCGTTTTCACATTTGTTTCAGGACGTACGTAGACCAAGCGATGTGTTTTCCGTTTTCGTTTCTCGGTTCGCAAAGAATGAAAAATAATCAATAATACACAGATTCCCTTTACCGAAGATCCTACTGTGACGGATTTTCAATCCACGAAAAAACACCCAATTATTCGACAAAAACCAAAATATGACATAACCTTTACCTAAACTGTCTTAAACCGTCGTCAGTTCCACGTCCTAACATCGAAGTACCTTTTTGTACTTTCTCGAGTAATCTGCAGGACTTTTTCGTTCCGCGCCCCAAGATCTTATGACTGACTCCTTAAGAATTGATTTAACTCTTTACGTTCTGTGGGTGGATCCTTCATACGTGAAATTCTGGCAATCAGATTTTGCAATCATTTTTTCTCAGCGAAAATTTTCGTCTCACGGTTTTTCTGCTGATAACCCAAATCGAACCCCTTTCGTGAAACTATGTATACTGATAAATATAATATACATATACATAATATTCATCGTATGTACTTTTTATTCTCCAATAATATGAACTGTGAAATTATCAATTTCACCATTTATTACAGAGTATTTCATGCATTAGAGTCACTTCTTACAACTTTATTCCTTGAGGACACTCAAATTGGAAATTCTATGGTACTAAGCCAATAAATCGTAGCTGGATTACGAGTTTTAAGTAGAATGGAATTAATTATAGAGGAGGTTTTCACGAGAGTGAAGAGAAATTTCAGTGAGCGCCATCAAATACTCATCTCCAGTCGCTTCGGCAGTGAAAAGTTCGTTTTTTTTCAAGTCAGTCTCTTTACATTCTTTGTGATTCATTCTGAAAGTTTTTCTGAACATACTTATTGTCTCAAAAAAGAGTAAGGCCCAAAAACATGATTTTTTTCCCACTGAATTTTACTGCAGATCATTTCAGTAAGAAACCTGCTAAAAATCACCGTTCCTGAGATATTGCTGTCCCAGATCAGGTCCCAGATCGAAGCTCCGATTGTAGCCTTGGAGGAATGGGAGGATTATCGTGACCCAGGTTCCATTTGATCGTTGAAAGAGGTCGTTCTCGACCCCTTCTCCAGCTTTATAATTATTGGAATCAAGCCAACGGAAGGAGACCGGTAATCACCTCTCGTTTCCAGAGGAAACAATGTCGAGGCCACCGATACGGAAGAAAAAAATGAAGCCGAAACACGGCCGGCTCGAGGGGGAGCTGCTGGCCGCCTCTTGGAATTCCGGAAGATAAGGAGGGAGAGCTAAAGGTTCCACAGAAGGTCCGATGTGACCGTCATAGATGTTGGATCCGCGATTTGATTATTACGATTAGGTAATTCGGATAATTTCAGTGAACGATTTTCATCTACGGCACTGAACTCAAGCACACATCTGAGTGAAGATAATACATTAGACCGTTCAGTAAGTAATTAGCTCCTTTTCGCTCCCGTTCTCGAACACCAAGACCTGAAGCTATATCTCATTAATTGTTTCCGGCGACCCCTTTTTGACTACCTTGAACATATGTGATAATCTTGATAATGGAAAGATAAATGGTTATCTCAGAGAATAATCAAAGTGCTCCACATGCGTTAGGGATATTTATTTAAGTTCATATTAATATGATTTCAAGTTTCAGGAAATAAAATTACTCTTAGCCTGTAGGTCTGCAGCGTTTACAGAGTTGTTAAGAAAAATCGGGTAAAATAAATTTTATTCCCAGCAAATTCAAGCATTTTAAGACTATCAATAGAATGTATGACCTCCACGGGCATCAATAACAGCTTGACATATTCTTTGTATACTACACACGAGGTTGTTGAACATTTCTTGAGGAATTAGGTTGCATAAACGAGGCAAAAGCTCTCTCAGTTCATTTTAGGATTCTGGAATAGGTTGATGATTATCTAATCTCTTTGGAGATTATCCCATGCATTTTGTATGCAATTCGAATCTGGTGAGTGCGGAGGTATTGGTAAATTTGGAATCCAAGCGCGCATTCTCTAATGTGGCTGCGATGTGCGGTCTAATGTTATCGCCTAGGAATTGAAAAGTTTCACCAAAAGCAGCGTGAAAATTTGGCAAAACATTGAATCCTTTTAGTGTGAGGCGGTCATAATCCCAGAACAAATGTGTAGATCTGTGCGCCCGTTGAAACATATTCCGGCCCATACCATATCACTACTCCCTGGAGTAGATGGGCTTTTGGGACATAGCAACGATTACAGGGTATTTATTTCTTTATTTATTTATTGCAAGATAGGAACAACAAACAGACAAACATGTCCAATACAGTGTCCACGTTTTTAACAAAAGTAGTCATGGTTGATAATGAAAAATGTACTCTTAATTAATAACTTTCAGAGAAATACAAAACAATCAAATACTAACGACAAAACTAGAAATTGGAAAACAAAAACAATACATTTTTAATTTTAAATTTGAAACAATTCCTGCTATGCATGAGATTGTCCATACCATTATTCTTCGAGAAGCTGAAAATCGTCCTTATCTGGATGCATCAGTGAAAAGGACACCACGCCATTGATAGTTCCAGTTGATATGTAGCTTTGCCCATTCGAGTGTTTGACGCTTATGGTCACGTGTTACTGGAACTCCTCTTCATGAACGTCCAGAACCTATATTCACCTGTCTCAAACGTCGTCTGATGGTTCCGATGGAAACTTGGACGCCATCGGCATTTTGAAAAGTATTCCGTAGCATTCTACATGTAGATGTAGGCTTTCTTCTCGCCGAAACGTTGATGAAACGATCCTGAGCAGGTGTTGTTTTTCATCGCCCACCAAGCTTTGGCCTTTCCAACAAGAAACCTAGTCCAAAGTCAAGACATCACACTTCGGCTGACTTGGAGCCTTTCCGCTTCAACAACCTGAGTTAGGCCACCCTGTTGCATTCCGGTAGCCTTATTAGCCTCAGCGTTTGTTAATCTACGTCTTGGCATTTTCAAAAAACTCGTTTCAAATCGAAACCGTTGATAAACTGACTCCATTTCAAAATAAGAACATTCACGAAGCATATTCAAAGAACCAAACTTCAGAAAAAAGGCGACCAGATCGACCAAATGTCTCATACTGATTCTTATCGGATCGATTCAAGTTGTTATTGAGTTTTGAATGATTTTACAGCGATTTTCTCGAAGATTACATACTTTTCAAAACGATTGAATACTATATCCCTATCTTTTGTGGAGCAGTATATTTATAATACAAGTGCGGGAGGCACTGATATCGCTCGACGAGTCCAGAATAGTTCAGAGTGTTAAAATAAGTTTGTGCGAGTATTTTATGATATTTTCGATGATTCATCAATTTCTTATTTAAATTGTTGGAATATTCAGTGATTTTTGCATTGAAAAATATTGATTGACACAACTGTTTTCTCTGGCACGATTTCGTTCAACGACATCTAGAAAAGCAGATTTGACACAGAATAAGAAACATATACTCATTGGATGGGTCAAATGGGACCGTGTGTGGGCCCTTTAGGGGTCCAAATATCAACCTGAACAACGGAGGAATCGCTCAGGATCAGTTTGACCCAGAAAATTCTTGGTGTCGCAACCGTTGTACCTTCGACGTAGCGGAATAACAATATTTTTCAATTAAGCGTTTCCTCGAAAACTTCGGAATTAATTTCGGCCTGTTTGGGATTCATGAAATATTCAAAGACGGTGTTCCCTTCGTATCTCGTTTCACTCAGGCGAGGTTGGAGGTTTCGGAATTATGTTTGCGATTCCAATGGGGAGAATGTACTGCTGAGCTCGATGGTGTTTATCTGAACCATGTCCCCTTTGCGGCAGATATTTATACTTATGATTAGCAACTAACTTGATGAATTCAATGATGAACAGGAATGATCTCAGAACTGGAATGAGCTTCGAAAAGGTTGAAGCAGAAGATGAAAATCTACATCTAACTATACAAATTTCTCTATGAACTCGTTGACGGCTTCTTGTCACTGTTTGATGCTTCAAGAAAAAAAAGTTTCTGAAGACTGAAGCCATATTCTTCTTCTCCTTTTTTCCTTGCACAGGAATTTATTCAACATCTGTAAAATTTCATGAGTTAGAAAACAATTTTGAACTCGTGTAAGAATATCAATGCCTTATGCACTTGAATCATAAATAACTATTATAAAGACGACATATAAAAATGTTTGTTTTCATTGGGGACTTTACCCAAGACCCCAGCATCAATCTGGCTAGTTCAAAGGTGCAAATTTCCCAATTCTCCTTGATTTCCACACGATATTCTGGGGAGGAAAATCGTTAGAGGTTCACCTTCGGATATTGTTTTGAGTGCGACCGCTTGGAGTGGAGAGGTGGAAGACCACTAGATGACCCTTAATGAGGCCACTCGGGAGGAACCTAAATGATGAAAGTTGGTAGACGGTCTAAAAGCCTGCAGAAGAGGCTTTGAGTGAATGAAGTTTGTTTCAGTCGGTTCAGAGTCTCCTATATGAGGTTTGTTGTTGATGAGGATTTGAAAAGGGCCGACAGAATGAATAGCAATTGCGAGAAATCGTAATAAAACACATAGATATTTTGGTCGACTTAGTGAAAAAATGACTTGTATCTATGAGTTCATTCAGATGTTGAGCGGTTAACGGAAGAGCGGCTTTGCGTCAACCTAACAAACAAAATTAGACTTTCTTCAACTCGGAGAGAGTATGGGTAAGGCCTACTGCACAAGGACTACGGCTTAGTGATATTTTTCTTATGGAGAGTTAAGTTTCTAGAGAAAATTGAAAGCAGTGAAATAACTTACATAAAATATCTATTTCCCAAGAACTAGTTGTTCCTTTGCTTTCATATTAGAATAACTAATGTGTTTTGTTCAGAGCTACCTTCAGGAAAGAAGACAGAAAGTGGTGATCAGTGATGTTGAGGGAACTTATACATCTGAAGAGCGTGAGATGATAATGGGAGTCCCACAAGGCAGTATTTTTGGGCCTTTGCTGTTTCTTGTGTATGTCAATGATCTGCCACATAATTTCAGTCATGCAAGTCAGATAGTGATGTATGCAGATGACACAAACTTTATAATAACATCTAAAAGTGTTGAGTCTGTTATCTCAAATGCGAATAACCTCTTTGATGAAATTATTCAATGGTGCCACAACAGTCACTTGGTTTTAAATGTGGGAAAAACAGAGTGTGCCATTTTCCATACAGATCGTTTTAGATTTCAAATTCCCCATTACATCAGGATTCATGGTGAAGATATTATCATGAAGGAATCAGTCAAATTCTTGGGTGTTTATCTGGATGCTGATATGAAGTGGACCACTCATATTGACCACCTTCATAGGAAGCTGACCTCTGTCATCTACTCTCTAAATATGCTCAAACATCATATTAGTGTTGAGACCCTGAAAATGGTCTATTATGCAAGCTTTCAATCCGCTCTATCGTATGGAATAGTGTTCTGGGGAGGTGGCACTCAGGCTGAAAGAGTATTCATACTGCAAAAGCTGGCTGTGAGAACTATATTCCGCATGCGTTTTAGAGCCTCTTGTAGGGGAGTGTTCAGGAAAAACAATATGCTTACGATGACAGGAATTTACATCTTTAGATACCTTATGCTTATAAGTGAGCACAGTCAGTTATTTGAAGATTTCAAGAATACAAATAACACACGGAGAACTTCACCGTATCTGTATCCACTTTGTTCTCTATCCCTCACACAAAAGAACTGCGGTTATACATGCATGAAGCTGCTCAATGAATTGCCGAAGAGGTTTAAAGAAGTGAAAGATTCAAGATCATTTAAAAGGATGGTGTACAATTTCATTTTGGATTGTGAACCATATTCTCTTCAAGAATATTTCAACTACTGCACTACCCATAGGAGCTAGTGGAATTTGTGCAACGACCTTAACGATTTTTCTATTTTATCAATAATGTCCATGTTATTATTTGATAATTGTTGAAGATGAAATAAATGATTATTATTATTATTATTACTAACAAAATTCATTTACATAAATCTTTTTACTTCATTATCTACCTGCCTAAAATCCAAAATGAAATAAAGATGAAAAAAATAAGCTGTGAGGTGATGACATGTGAGATTTCAAGATTTTTGGACTCCGACTCTCTGAAACATTCAAAATTGAAAAGTTCTGACATTTGTATTTCCCCCGTAGAAATATTACAAGCTTTCTGAAATAATCACTCTGAAAAGTTTCACTCTCTTCTCGTAACAAATACCGTAATTTCCGATCGCACTTCCCGACTCAAAAATTTCTACTGAATAAAAAACTATCCGTTTTCCAAAAACCCTACTGCTTTGTTTTTTTCACTCTTTGAATACTTCTACTATATTTCCAACTACGAAAACAAGATTTCACCATTTTTCCTCGACGGACTTCAACCTTTTTCCGAGCAATCTGGAGATCTTTCTATAAACTAATAAAACTAATAAAAAATTAATAACTAATAATTAATAACTAACTAACTAATAAAAAATTTCAAATTTGAAAAAAATTTCAAATTTCAAAAAAATTTCCGAACCGTATTCTCCAGATCTACTGAACACTTAGAAATCGGATTTGCTTTCCACCCTCTGGTTTTTGGACTCTCACACCTTAAATTTTGGTATTACCACTCAGATCTGTTGAAATTATTTTTTTTTCTTCTCCTCTAATCAGGCGTAGCCGAAAAAATATTCAATTTTACATTTCAGAAAATTTTTTTCATATTACGTCCCCTTTTGCTAGATTATCGTTTTCATGCGTAGGAACTGTTTATAGTAACTGCTTCAAGGCTTTGGAAATATTCTTATTCCAAAACGCTGGGTATTTAAAATTTCGGAAACTCTTTGAGGTTCGGATGTCAGTTCTCAAAACTGGAAAAAGTGGATTGAGAAATTTTTAATTCTCATTTTTCTTTCCTACATGTTTATACTAACTGATAAGAGAAATGGAAAAGTATTTCATTTCACCTCCAATTCCATTCGCAACATTGTATTTACTTTTCATTCTAAACAATGTGAATTAATAATTCCCATGGTTTACCACACAATTTCAGAATTTATTTCGAATGAATATCTGTTCATTATTGAATAATCCGACGAAACCTACATTTTCAAACTGTGAATTGATTTTCCTGAAAACTTAATATGCGTTTTCTTTCCCAGTCTCTGAAACAATTAGAAAAAAAAAATTTGAATAATATAAGAAAGGCCCCTGCGTAAAAATTTGAGCTTTAATTTGTCAGGGGCCAAAACTTTACGAGAAGAAATTGTTGCCTAACAATGAACAAAAAGAAAATGAAAACACTCTGAAATCTTAAGCAGAACGTTTCGGAGTCTAAATCAGACTCCTTCGTCAGACAATAACTAATTTTCATTTAACTTTGTAGAATCGTAACAATTTTTTTGATTTTTGGATTGACGTTACCCTTAAGATTTCAAAGTATTTTCATTTTCTTTTTGTTCATTGTTAGGCAACATTTTTTTCTCGTAAAGTTTTGGCCCCTGACAAATTAGTGCTCAAATTTTTACGCAGAGGGGCCTTTCTAATATCATTAAAAATTTTTTCTTAATTGTTTCTTGTTTCAGAGACTGGGAGAAAAAACCCATATTAAGTTTTCAGGAAAATGCAGAGACCTCCCAGACAATATTTCAATAGATATGTAAATTGATTTCTTTCCAGAACTGAACCACGATAAAGAAAAAACATTCTGGTGTCGATCCTGTTCTTTTCACATAGTGTTTAGTGCTCGAAGCACTAATTTTCAGTGCTCGGCTCAGTTCTGTCCACAGATATCTTTTCTGACCTAATAAAAACCTAACATATTACAGCCTAGCTAAGAAAAAAAAATTGTATTCCGATTGAAATGACCCCAAATTAAACTGTGAGTTATTACAATAACTGTTTACAGTTGAGAATAAATTTAATTCTAACGACAGCTCCCTTCAACAACTTAACTTGAAAACTCAACACATATTTCCATATTTCACCCTTTGTAATGGATTTCCTCCTAATCTTCTTCCAGTCTCTATCGGCAAGTTTCATAAATATTTGGTATATTGTGTCGTTAACTTCGGTTATTTTTGTCACTTTCGGTTATTTTGGTCACTTTCGGTATTTTGTCTCTTGTATATTTATTTATGATCACTCATAGACGTTCATATCAACATTAATTGATTTTTTTTATGAAGAGTTTATAATTTTATGATTCAACGAGCGATCTTCTACCACCATTCAGTTTTTTAACTCCCTCTTGAATTTTTTGAAACTCCTCAGTTCTTTTATATGCCTTGGTATTCTTGGGTAGAGTCTTGAAGGTAGATAGGCGCAGCTTCTCTGTCCTATTCTTTTTTCCGCTTTCGGTCTTTTATAGTTGTCCCTTTTAGTTCTTATCGAGTACTTGTGTTCTTTCAATACTACAGGTATCTTTTTCTGCTGGACGTTTGTTATGATCTTACTCGCATAAATTTGTCTTATATCTAATGCCCTTGATATCTGATATATCTCGCGACTTGGAAATGTATAGTCTTTTCCATACATGATTTTTAAAATACTGGAAATATCGAATTACTTTAGTAATCACAAGTCTTTCGTCTTTCGTGGAATTTGGTTCTTAGTGCTCGCGACTTGGGAGTCTTTTTTTTAAATATTCAAATGTCTTTTTCCCTGTACTTTATGCCATGTCATAGTATATCCGTATACTGCATTCGGCTAAGGAACCACGAAAATTAACTCTTAAAACTAGAGTGATTCGTTGACAAATGGAGACAGTTCAGCTTCGTGTGTTGAACCTTGTCGTGGAAGCCCAAACAATGTATCTATCCGCAACATTAATTAGTTCCCCGAACGTAGCAGGATCTAGGAACCCCATAAAGAGTAAATCGCAACAATGCGAAATACGCTTTACGATATTTCTCGCATTGCAGCAGACTTCACTGTCGTTCCGTCTGAGAGCACAGACATTCGAGAAGAATGCGATCTGTATTAGAGTTGACGTTATCCTAGTCCTCTGCATCGCTCCGTTTCTGCTCCAGACCATTACAGGTGGAATGCTGGAAGCCGCACGTTCGCTTCGTTTTAGATCCCATTATCTGTTCTCATCAGAGTACTGTTGACGTGTAGTCGCGGCTTTAAGGGTTTCCTCAATTCTGCCGCAGTTTTATGGTCCGGTTACGACGAGGTTCATAGGAGAAGGATTTTTTTCAATTCTTTGTGGTCTCGATATTACCGAGACAAATTCAATGTTCTCGTCTGTTTTTTTTTTTGTTGAAAAGCATAACAGCAATACTACCCCTCTGTAGATTTGAATGTCTTCGTTCTTCGTGTGCAGTGTGGTGGGGAGAATGAAATTATTTCCAAATTCGTTCGGCAGAGGAACAATGATTGTTTCAATGATATTTTTTACGTAGATGGCACCAGTCATTTTTCGTTCAACGTTAATTAGAGCGGTAATTGTTGAGAGGGTCCAACTTTACAGGTAAAATTGAGTCTCTCTAGTCTGCCTAAAACTCTCCAAACCTTTTCTCGTCAAGTATCACTTTGTAAAAAAATCATAATCGTCTGAAAAATATATGTTGCGTCATTGTGGTAAAAGCCATTCTCTGTGGTTTCCTGCCAATTGCTGATAGGTTATTAATGTCCAGGTGATAGCCGAGGTACTCTTGATGGTCTTCTTACCCTTGAATTTGAGGAATTCAACCGTCTCTTCCTGGTACTGGTTGAGACTAAACGTCTATACATACAAAAAAAACTTACGAAGGGCTGTTATAGATACCTTTCGATTCCTTGACTGTTCCAGGTGATTTTTTATATGTTCTGCCCGATTTAAACTGCTCCTCATGAGTTAGGGATATTGACTTAAATTGCAGAAAAATAAAGTGTAAATGACATTTTGAGATGAAAATTCGTATTAATTTGATTTTAAGTTGCAGGAAATAAAATTAATTTCAGCCTGTAGGTCTGCAGTGTGTAGAGGGTGGTTAATAAAAATCGAGTAAAATAACGAAATTTCATTCCCAGAGAATCCGAGCATTTTAAGGCAATCGATACAATGTATGGCCTCCACGGGAATCAATAACATCTTCTCTGCATACTAATGAGGAATTTTGTACCATAAACGGGGCAGAAGCTCTCCCAGATCATTTAAGGATTCTGAGTTAGGTTGATGATTATCTAATCTTCTTCGAAGCATATCCCATGCATGTTTTATGCAATTCAAATGTGGTGAGTGCGGACGTATTGGTAAATGTGGAATACTCAACTATGGCTGCACGGTGCGGTTTAGCGTTATCGTCTAGAAACTGTAAAAGTTTCACCAATGATAATGAAAATTTGGCAAAACATTGTCGATGACATGCTCCCTATAGTGTGAGGCGGTCATATTCCCAGGACAAATGTGCAGATCTATGCGCCCGTTGAAACATATCCCAGCCCATACCATAACACTACCCCCTCGGAATGGATGGACTTATTGGACAATGTCCAATAAGTCGATTATCATCTGAAATCCTATTTGGACTCCTTTCTATCACAAATATATAGATAGAATTGAAATGGTTCAGAGAAAGTTCATCAAATCAATGAATTATAGATACAATCCGACATTGTTGAGTGCTGACTATAATGTATGCTTAGAGAAATATGGTATTATTAGTTTGGAGAAGAGGAGAATTCTCTTTGATCAGGTATTTCTTCACAGGACAATAAACAATCATTTTAACTATTCCTTGATCAACTACATAAATTTTAATGTTCCATTTTATCGAAACCGTAGATTTTTGTTGTTTGCTGTTCCGAGAGCACGCACTTCCCTTTATTATAATTCACTGTTTCCAAGAGTGATGCGGTTTAATAATTGGCCTCTCCTTTATATCGATATTCTGGCCATAGGTTTGTGTACCTTCAGGAGAAGAGTACTTGGATATCTGAACACACTTCTTTAAGTTATTTATTCTTAACCTGAAATGCCTTTTTTAAATTTATCTTATTGTATGCTTCTGATTGATGATAATGTTTACTTTTGTGATAACTTTGTAAATTTATTTTTGTAATTGTAGTGAACTCCACTATCTGTTTTTGTGGAGTTTCTGTTTGTAAATAAATAAATAAATAAATGAGATTGTTAGTGGCTACCCTATTAATTCGAAGACAGTTGAATCTAGGCTTCAGGATCTTTAACCTTATATTCCATTGTGCCGTTTCACATTGGAGACATTTTGAAAAGACTGCTATAGTGAACAAAAATTCTTTCTTAATGAATGAATGCATGAGTTTAAAGTTTGAAATTCTTCAAACTGTGTCATATGCTGAAGACAAATCGACGAATGCCGCACCTGTTCTCAATTCATCATCTAATCAATTAAGGTGGTGAGACTGGATCTCAGCAAATCCTCATTCTCCTGATGAAACTCCCAGGTAATTCTCTGAAGAGAATTAAAATCTACAGCGAAGTCTTTCCCAGTAAATCCAACCTAATTGTTCATTGCCATTAGCAAAACGATAACGCCGTTCTCCATAAAAACAAACGCACAAAAAGAAAAACCAGCGGGTTGGTATCTGTTTTGACACTGAAACGGTCTAGTTCCAATAAACCCAGTTGTATCGTCAGACATATCTCGTTCATCGCTTCCTGCGCTAAGTCCCGCAGGAAAACATTCGTCCTTGTTTTTCGATAAGGCACGGCCTCGCTCGAATTACACATTTCCTGCTATCGTGTTGCTAGCCATACCTGGGGGATCCGAATGCCAGACCACGTCAGCATTCGCTTTTCCTACCCTGTCTGCGGCCGTTCTATTTATACACATATCGAGTTACCGATTCCTGCTGTGCAGGAGGACTCTTCGCGTTCCTGCTAGAGATACCCGACACCTCGTCTGGTTCGATGCGTTCTTGGTTCTTGAGAATGAAGGATTCTAGTAGAAGATGAGATTTTTTTCCTTCATATAAGTCCAGAGAGATTTGACTATGAAAGTCAGCGAGAGATCAACAAAATCGTTCTGGAATGCTGATCGATTCTTGTCAGTGTTCACCTAGTGCTCAATATGATCCATGTTCGGTGAGTTTGCTTGCCAGTTCATTGGGATATTGCTCCACTGAAGAATGTTTTGAACCTTTCGTGTGTGTTGTGGTCGAGCGTTACCATACTGATAAAAATTTATTTCTCATACTCACCTACATTCCAGATAATAAGGTCATAAGATTGAAGTCGCGTAAACCTTTTTGTTGAATTTTCAATTTGATATGAATAGGAGCGACAGAGGAATTTGCAATCTGAATGGGATTAATCCAATTTTTTCAATACTGATCCTTTCATCAGAGTTCTTGGTTTTGCCCTTTCCAAGAGAATACGATCTGTTCTAAGTAGCATTAGAACAGGCCATGGACGATGCAACAGTATGCTCTTTCCATGAAATTCGGTTGAGAGCCCTAGTTGTTGGTGTAGGGAATATAAGGAGACTATAGAACATTTTATGAATAGTTTTTCCATTTATAATTTCAGCATTCGCTTTTCCTACCCTGTCTGCGGTCGTTCTATTTATACGCATATCGAGTTACCGATTCCTGCTGTGCAGGAGGACTCTTCGCGTTCCTGTTGGAGATACCCGACACCTCGTCTGGTCCGATGCTTTCTTGGTGCCTGAGAATGACGAATTCCAGTAGACGACGCGATTTTTTTTGTCATATTAGTCCAGACAGATTGATCGATTCTTGTCACTGATCACATCGTGCTCAATTGGATTCATATTCGGTGGGATTGCTGGCTAGTTGATTCTCTGGATATTGTCCTCTTGAAGAATATTCTGAGCCTTTCGAGTGCGTTGTGGTGGAGCTTTACCATCCTGATGAATGAAATTGTCCCCAAATTAGTTGCTGTGCAGGAGGACTCTTCTAGTTCTTGCTGGAGATACCCGACACCTTATCTGGTTCGGTGCGTTCTTGGTGTCTGAGAATAAAGAATTCCAGTAGACGAGGAGATTTTTTTTTATCATATTAGTCCAGACAGATTGATCGATTCTTGTCACTGATCACATCGTGCTCAATTGGATTCATATTCGGTGGGATTGCTGGCTACTTGATTCTCTGGATATTGTCCTCTTGAAGAATGTTCTGAGCCCTTCGAGTGCGTTGTGGTGGAGCTTTACCATCCTGATGAATGCAATTGTCCCCAAATTAGTTGCTGTGCAGGAGGACTCTTCTAGTTCTTGAGAATGAAGGATTCCGGATCTGTTGAGAATGGAGTTATCGGACACTGTTGAGTGTAGATTCTGTGGACGTAATGCTCCGTCATTGTGAGCCAAAAGAAACAATGCTTTGGTCAAGAAATTTGTTGGAGAGAGGAACTAGCTCCTCTCAAGCAGTCCCAGATATTGGAATCTTGGAACTGAAAGGCAAACTGTAAAGTGTGTGGTAAGAACAGGTTTGTTATTGGGTGAATAGTCCATGAAGTCACAGTGGGTTGAAACTCCTTTTAGATTAACCAACTAACTAATTTCTTATAGATTGATACATTTTTGTACAACTGCCATTAAAAGTGACACTTTTAACAACAAACAATGTTGAAATTGATTGTTTACGTGGGAGCGTGTTGAAAATATTTTTAACATTAGTGTTGAAAATGTTTCCAGCATTCCATTGTCTTATGATGAAATCAGATGAGAATAATTCAGCAATTGCAAATTTTTATTATCAATATTTAACAAACATTACTTATGAATCTTATTATTAATCGTGAAACTAGAACAATTATCAACATTGAAGCCCTGTGACGTTAGGGAGCTTTGCAACATATTATTAGAATCCTCAGCACCATCAGTACTTGTTGAAACCGGAAGTACAATATTGGATGATGATGATCCAAAATCTGTTGAGGTTGGGAGAATTTTTTCAGCAATGACATTTCAATGTTCAATGGAATGATTAACATAGTCCTCGGCTACCGTCGTTGACTTCCATCCACCATGTTTTTTTATATCCGTAATATTTGCTCCTGATTCTGCTATCAATGAAGAGGAGGATCTTCGAAAACAGTGTCCTGGATATTGCTTTGGTTATGGCAGTTTGAGGAATTCGGCAACAATAGATGGTATTTTCCGAAATGTATCAATACTAACAGAATTGGCAGTGCATTCATTATTCATGTATTTCAGGAAGAAATGACGATGTTTGATGACAGAAAGTCGCAGTGCTAAGTACTTATGAAAATAGTCTACATACTTTCCAATAATACTGAAAGAACGACTGACTTTCGTTTTTGTATTTGGAAGTTGTAAAATCAATGATTTATTTGTTATTGCGATGTCTTCCACTGATAAATTACACAATTCTTCATGCCGACAGGCTCCAAATAATCCGAAAATAGTTGCAACCTTAACCATCAAGTATTTCTCATCTGATGCCTCCTTCATAGACTTCTCAACCTGTTCACGAGTGGGAATTTGCGATTTTTTGGGACGATTTTCTTCACTTTTCCGTCTTAAATATGCTATTACTTTAAAATATTCACTAACATCCACACCAAGAGCGCTTGACTTTATCATTGAAAATTTACCCCACAAAGTTGATGAACTCCATATTATTGATTATTCTTCTAAGGAGGCCAGGGAAACAGTTTCACTGAAGTTTCCTTCTATATTTTTCAATTGACACCAGGCCAGGAAATTGTTATATGCAATATCGTACTGTCGAACAGATTTTTTAGGTAGTTGTTCAAGATTTTCTCTTCTTGCAAACTCTTCAATATCCAGAGGAACAACCAAATCGTCATTTCCAGTGATAATTGGACTCTCGACAAACATATTAAGCAGACGAAAATTTTACATGAACGAAATTCAAATGACAGCGTCTTTTCCCATTTGTTAGTTATCATAACGTAGGCAACGTTTGCCATTCACAACAACCATTTGATTATTTGAATATCAGAATGCAGTTTATTGTCATTGCAAATTCGCCCATTTCATTATCAAAATAATGCAGTCGTACAAAAAACATTGTATGGTATTTGTGTTGAAAGTGATTTCATTTTGTTCGTGAAAGTGTTCAATTCGCTCCGCTCATTTCACAAACTTCTTCACTCACAAAATGAAACGTCAATTTTAACACTTACATCATAAATAACTTTTTCCTTTCTGCATCTTCCATATTATATTTTTCTCCAATCATGATTTAGTCTCGCCTCCTCTGACTAAGCGTGTATTTTTGTAGGTATTGAATTCATCAGCATAATTGAAGAGTGGAAATTCAAAAGGGTCAAAGTGCCATTTTCACGAAATTTCAGATTTCATTTGTTATGGGGTCTATGTGCCAAGGCCAATAGCCTACGAAACAGTTCATGTGCCATCTGCTTCAGGCAGTCATCATTTCTGATGAAAAAAACAATTTTTTCAAACTTTTTTCATGAGTTTGAGACATGTTTTATGTAGAATTTCAGTTCGATTTTTTGGCACTTAGACCCTTTTGAATTTCCACTCTTCAATTAGTGACATGATTATGGTACCTGAATTTTCCAAGGAACATCATCGCAATCAATCCTCACAAAGTCGATCAATTACATCACCCCTCAGGGTTCGACAAAACCCCGCTCACCCTCGAACAAGACCCGAGAGAACTGCGTTTCCATCAAGTGATAAGAACATCTGTTCCATTTCGCTCAAATGAACGAGAATGCACCCGTTCCCGTTCCCGAAAAGCCATAAACTAACGACGAACGCCGGAATAAAGGAAATATCTAATATCGTTCGACGGGCTGGATATATCGTGCATAAAACGATTTCGTATACCGTTCTCCTGCATCTCCACAAGTATAATATATTATTTTCCTGCTCGTTTGCCGCGCGCTCCCGCGGCTTCGTTCCACACAAATTCATTTTTTATACGTTTCCCGCCCTGTTTCCATCTCGGCATCATCCATTTTGGATGCTGTATCGAACGCCCGATCTGCGAACACGTGTTGGAATAAAGAATTCCTGGGTTTTCCGCTTGATGGCCGCTTTTCCGGCTTTTCCACGGATTATAGTGGATTGTGGAGTATTGGAAAAACGACATTGGTGATGAGGAATGTTTACGAGTGTGCAGAATCGATTGACACTTTGGCAGAGTATATGAATATGGAATCACAAATTTTTGTTTCAGTCGAAAAGTGCAAGTGCTTCAGATTTTACAACCCTGTAATAGACACCCTTATATCATCTTTGTCCTTTTTATAATAAAAAGTGACTTCGTTAATACGGGGTTGTCGAGATGTTGAGGGAGTTGCCAAGAGAGCGACTTCACGGCAATCTGACAACAAAATTCGGCTATCTCCACCTCGGAGAGAGTGTGCAAAAGAGTGGGAATTAGTGTTATTTTTCTCGTGGAAAATTTTCAGTTTAAAGGGATAATTGAAAACAGTAACTCACATAAAAATCTATTTTCCGAAAACCAACAATAACAAAAAGATAATAAAATAACTAATTAATCCATAAGTCTCTACCACAGACTGTCTAACACAATTTCATACAAAACAAAAAATTAGAAGTCCAGTTTTCACTGGGTTACCTGATCACCCAAAATCCAAATTAACCTTATAATGAGAAAATGAGATGTGAGTTGATGAGAGATGAGAGATGGCAAAACTTCTGGACTCAAACTATTCTCATCAATTAAAATTGAAAAGTTCTGACCTTTTGATTGCCCTAGTAGAAATATAATCCAAGTTCTCCGAAATAACCACTCCCGAAACGCTTCACTCCCGTTTCGCAACAACTACCGTAATTTCCGATCGCGCTTCGCGACTCGAAAATCCTAACTTAATAACACGAAAAATTCTTCTTTTTCAAAAACCTACTACTTCCGTTTTTCACTTCACGAAACTACCTAATATTTCGTCAACTACGAAAATACAACTGCTTTCTTAGGAAACCTATTTGCTTTTTATCTCTGGTGGGTGGTCTCCAACCTTAACTTTTTGGATAGTACCAATCAGGTTTGTTGCAGTCACACATTTTTTCTCCCTCTCTAAATAAAACGTGCCCGGATCAGGATCAATTACTCAATTTTTCATTTCAGCAAAAATTTTCATCACACGGTAATCCTGCTGACATCCTCAATTGAAGCCATGTTCGTTGGACTATTCAAAATAACTGATAAAATGGTTTGAGGAATATTTTATTTTGCATAGTCCGAAAGGAAATTCGTTTATCTCCAGACGTATAAGTCATTGAGGATCGGATATCAGTTCTCTGATAATCCCGTTCGCATCATTGTATTTAGGTTCATTTTCAACTACAATGTGAATTGAAAAATCAATAATTTCCATGGTTCACCACGACCCAGTGAATATTCAATCCAACTAACAACATCTTCATGTAAAATGTTGCCATGCCGTATTTCTGATATTGTTAGACAGTTATCGGATCTCATGTAATCCCAAGCTGCTAACTTTAGACTCTTCAACTTTACAAGTCCTTATTTCGCACTTTCTACACTACATCTCGGTCAAAAAAAGTGACTTGGGCCGATTCTATACCGCTATGTGAGCTTATACAATAGTTTTTATAGAAACGCCACGGCCAAGTCACATATTTTGAGCGAGGTATAAAGTTTGTGAGGTAGGGACTTGAAAAGTTTACTAGTGTAGAGTAGGGTCCTTGAACTCTCGTCAGTTTATAGAAAAGCTGCAGAACATCCAGTTCAGAACCCATTTATAAATTTCAAGATGGTTTCGAGCCTATACGTAAAGTAACAAATGCATTTCTGAAATGGGTGGTTAATTTCAATATAATTCAATTTAATTTAAATAATTGGTTTCTTCTCTGCTTTTGCCTTTTTTCATTTCGGATTGAGAATTTCGAGTCGTTTTGTGAGGAATCTGTTTATCTGAGTCAATAGACGGATAACATGAAGATGTTCTCTTAGATCACGATGACGTCTATCAAAATTTCTCTGATATTTAATATTTTTAGTAATTTTTTTTTATTGGCGAGGTGAGGGTTTTTTCCAGCTGAGGTTTTTCCCTTTCCTCATTTAATGATGATGCAGACCTGTATGGTTTTCCTGTGTTGCACCAACCTCAACTGGGCACTTTTTCGTTTGAATATGTATTGTATTATTTCAGCTCTCTGAATCAGAAGAATATACAGGGTGAGTTGGGAGGAACCGTTCAAACGTCAGGTATTTATTCTGCAGGTCGGAATAATTAAAAAAACGACTCATATGTTGTTATCGGATTCTCATCTGTTTTCAAACTAGGATAATTATTATATGGCAAGGAAAGACACGAATCAATCAGAAAAGCAACGAGAGCTCTTCGCAGACGAAGTAAAATCTGTTTGGAGGTTGATAGTGGGATTTTCGAGCATATATTGAAATAAAGATATAAATATCGCCATATAATGCAGAAAATGTTGTTTGAAAGCAAATGAAAATAGGATAACAAGTTAAGAGTTTTTTGAAATTATTTCGACCATCTGGAGTTTGGGCCGTTCCTCCCGACTAACCCTGTATATGTTCAATATTCGAAATTAGATTTTTTGGCTCTGAGTGCTTTTTTTTACAGAAGTGTTAAAAAAAAAATAATAAGAATCGAATCAGTGGTTTCAGAGTCAGTCGCCTTAAAATTTTTGGTGTCCGACTTTTTGGTGATCAGCGTACGAAACGCGAGTTCTGCCGTCCTTTCTCCCAGAATAAATCATCATCCCCAGGTTAATATCGAGGGACGTCTCTGAAAAAATCCGGCAGCCACCTTCGAACCATCCATTTCCCGAAAATCCCGTCCGATCCGTCTTTCTTAGCGGCCGCGCAGGCGACTGCCGCCTTTTTTATGCGATTTCGTGTAAGACACGGGGATTTATCAGGCTTTCCTGCATGCCCAATTTGTCATTCGGCGAGGGGGGCGGGGGCGACCGTCCCCGGATCGCCCGGAATTGCCGTTCCGGCGCTAAGAAGACACCGGAAGAATTTCCATTTCGCAGTTCGTCCGGATGTTTTATGGCCGGCTCTTTTTCCGTTCGAACTCTCTCAATAATGAATAGATCTTGTCGGGAGGTTGTAGATCGAACGTTGGATAGCTTGCTTGATCCGGTAGAGGGGGCTTTACTGTCTTCACAGCGACTATCAAAGCTGTGCCGAGCACTAATATTAGTGCTTCCAGCACTACGCACTAAGCACTAGGCAAAAATAGGTCTCGAGTCGGGAGTACTAAGCACCGGTTTCTACAAAATGCTCCGAATTACTAATAGACCAAGCAAATTAAACTTTTGCCTGGAAATAATTGGTGGAGTTCTGGAAACTGTTTTAATCAATTATTTAGGCCTCTGATGAAAGCAGATTGAGTTCTGGCGCTAAGAAGACACCGGAAGAATTTCCATTTCGCAGTTCGTCCGGATGTTTTATGTCCGGCTCTTTTTCCGTTCGAACTCTCCCAATAATGAATAGATCTTGTCGGGATGTTATAGATCGAACGTTGGATAGCTTGCCTGATCCGGTAGAGGGGGTTTTAGTGTCTTCATAGAGACCATCAAAGCTGTACCGAGCACTAAATATTAGTGCTTCTAGCACTACGCACTAAGCACTACGAAAGAAGGGCTTCCGAGTCGCGAGCACTTAGAACCGGTTTCTACAAAATGCTCCAGATTACTGAGCACTTTTCGAGAGCAATTCGATATTTCGAGCACTTTTCTAGAAAGTGTTGTATGTCCGGTTATTTTAATCGAGATGAAACTTGTAACTATTCAGCTAAGCATATGAGGTTGATGAAAGTTTCCATCAGCCTCATAAGTCGTTTATCCCCTTTCAGAAGCCATCATATGAATCAAAATGTCTTGGACCATTTATTTTAATGATTTATTGTCTAGAAAAAAAAATGTTATCTAGTCGTTACTTCACTTCCACAGATGGAAAAATATTATTTTGTCGAAAATTTTACTCTACTCATGAATTTCTCGAAAGCTGAGCCTCAACTCTCATCTCAGTAAAGACTTGAGAATGAAAGGAAAGTCAAGCAGAAGGTCAAAAGTTATCAGCTTAGCAATAACGGAACTCCATAATGAACCACCCTGTATTGATAATTGAAGACAGATCTTCATAAAATTCGAACTGCGCACTAACGTCACACACGAACGTGAGATGTTTATCACTCGACTGAACATCAAATCTAGATCCTAAGTTTCATCGCGTTGGCCTTGATCTCATTTATTCGTATTACGACAGGATAAGACAAGAATTAGTGCTTAGTAATCCACAGAAGTGCACTTAGGGGATCACTAAGCACTAAACAATGCTTTCAAAAAAAGCTTCAAGTACATTCACGATCACGAAGCACAGTGCTCTGGCACAGTTATGGTTTCTTCTACATCTCGAGTAGCTACTTCATCTTGAATTCGTCGTTAGTTAATTAGTTATTTAGCTGAAACGGTGCAGTACACTGCAACCTTGTAGTCATCGGTCCTTCCAGATCTAATGAAATCCAATATCTGGGAAGGCTTCAGCGAGGCTAATTTCTTACTCCTACAAGTTTCCCACAAGTTTGGCCCACAATGGCAAAGCATTCCGTGACTAGGATAAAAGTAGTTTCCTTCTCCTCCCCACAGAATCTCCACTCGTCAGTGTCTGATAAGCCCATTTTCAGCAGATTCTTCCTGAGGTGACAATGCTTCGTTTCCTTTGATTCCAGAATGACCGGAAACCCAAATTTAAGAGACCTTATTTTTCGTGTCTAGCTCATTGAGTTTTCTTCGGCACTTGTAAGTCAACTTGGATCTAATGACACAGGATCTCAGTACTTTGACAGCAGCTTGACTATCTGAGTGAATAGCTATGTCGCACTTCTGACAGTTTCTCTCTATATTAATGTCTAGACACCTTTCGATTACTATTATTCCTCATGAAGAATCTTAGCGATAGTCCATACCATAAATAGCAACGCCATCTCTTCTATTGGTTTAAAAATCTAATATGTGATTACAGATCTCAGAATCATCCATTCGAATATTTTTGGGTTACAATCTTAATTCCTGCCGCATAGATGCATGCACGCCATAAGAGCCTTTAGAGCTCTTTCAGTCGTATTATTCTTGCTTTTCCACAAAAGTTTACTGTCCAGGGATATTTCCAGATATTCAAGTTCAGTCTTACACTCCAAGATGACTCTGCTTTTACTACTGTGATGAATTCAATTGTCACGTTTCGGCCCGGCTAGGCTTTATTTTTCGAAAACGTGCAGTAAAATAAAAAAAAGGAAAAATAACTAGACACTGTAAAACCTACCTTTCTACTTTAGATCTGCTCTGATTTTTCAGGTTTGATTAAAAATTGAAAATCTCAATACAGTCTGATATATTTAGGTACAGAAATGGAAGTTGAACAGTTGCACCAATTGTCTCTAAATTGAATTAAATGAAATTTCCATAGGATATGAGGAAGAAAAGTTCTTTATTAAGTTTTTCCACTTATCTGTGGTCCTTTCACAAAGCGAAGAGGGTTGTATCTTCTACCCCTTTCTGGGCACCGGAGGTCTGCTTTCTTGTTGCAGAATACCTAGTCAAGATACTGTCCTATCGAACTGGTGTTCCCAACAGAATTTGGAAAATAATCTAAAATATATAAAACATCCTGACTAAATATCAGTCCAGCAGTAGTGAGTCTCACTTTACCTTTTCCCCTTTCAAATCCGTTTATACGGTATGTGGAATATTCGTTAAATATATCCACCCTTTCTTCGAACGTCCGCCTAAATCCCACTTCGTGGTATATTCAATTTCCTCGTTAGAAATCTAACTATATCAATAATAGCGTTGACATCCGCAATCTTACTACTGAAGAAGTCGTGGTCAGTACTCACTCCGCTAAGAACCGAACATGCGCCTGGTATATTCAGTGACGTACGTGATTTTTCACGTTACACAATATACGTTACACGATACTGAAATGGAGAAATATATGTACCTTTTTTATTAAATGAAATCAATAGCTTTTTTTGATTTTGGTGAAACCCTGATTCTTTGGTCCACGAGCCGCCACTGGTTTAATGACTAACCAGGACTTGTGCCTAAAAAACAGTACAGTACAGGTAAAATCAGTACGATTGGTCACCTTAAGCAGTGTTAAATTAAGTAATGTTAAATATCGAAACGATAGATAAATGCTGAATGAAGGTGCTTTGTGAAGTGTGTGTTTTTAACTGTTGATATTCTGGACTGGATCTTGGTTTTGTCTAAGACCAGCAACCATGCGCCATGTATCACGAAGGTTTCCTCTTTTATGTTGTCTTCATGTTCATAAATCTCGATCGCTTTCATGTTCATCCTAGCACAGTTACTTTTCATATTCGAAAAAAACCCTGTTTCTGAAATAATTCCTAAAAGACCACGGCCAATTAGCCCGAAAGACTCTCTCAATTTCATCATATCTGGTCGTAAAAACCTTACACAATTTGTACAGACGAATTGATAACCAATTCCTTTCGTCGAATTCGATGAAAAATCACACAACTTTCTCATACAATCCCACAAATCCAGACCCGAGGAATCCTTCCCAGGCCCGTCAACCGGAAACGATGACAGACCGTGCCGATAAATAGCGGACCAAACACGACCATTTTTCATCGGCGGCAACAGCTCACCCCCTCGTGAAAATCGGTTATTATTGACAGATAGGCTTTCTTCGGCCGGACGTTTATCGACGGAGAAAATCTGTCAAACGCACCCAGGGAGAACCGCTGTGGAGTTGACTGGACGATGGCGATGTGCGAGGCCCGATAATGGCCTCTTTGGGGGGTGGAGGGGCAGTGGGAGGCTCTTAATGGACCGTCGAAGATGACGGCGATCGAATAACTGAGACGTTCAGCTCTGAGAGAAGTCGGTGAAGGGCTTTGATGATATCTGCGGGTTTAATGGCGCTTGAGGGAAACGTCAAGGTCGAGAAGGACGACTTGATTGGCCGATAAATCCACGCCTGAAACATTCTCCTTTATGTTTTTCTAGGGTGCGCCAAGCCTGCCCTGATTTTATTTTATCAATCGCGACAATTCCGCCTGAATATTTCGTTATAAACAACGGTTGGTCATCACAATATTCTTGTGTGCGAGCTTGAGTAGTTGTGTTGAATCCTGAGAACCATGTCCTTACGAAACAAAGCAACGAAACACAGAATGACCAGACCCCTTATCCCTATGTCCCTATAAGGGCATGAATAAGGCATGTTCCAGAAGAATTCCAAGACACCAAGAAGCAACGAAGTTAGCGAAGTTACAGAGATGAGCATGCCGAATCCAAACGGAGCACCAATTAGACGAACGAGGAAGCTCATGTCAAGGCTTTTCTAGGATAGGAGAGCCTAGGAATAGTCTGAGATCGAGTTAGTAGGCAAAGGCTTGCTTTGTTGTTCGGTTACGGCCTATTGAACACTCGAGTCTTTAGACACGGGCAGAATCAGAGCTGAACGAAGCTAGAACGAACAGGAGTGACTTTGGCTGACTTTTCTTTTCCCCTGAGACTGAAACAGTTCAGGTGCCGGACCCAATCTGCAGATAAGGACTCCATCAAGAGTACTAGTAATTTCTAGGAAACATTGATTCTTTGGATAGAATGACCCAATAATAATAATAATAATAATAATAACTTTTATTCTCCAAAAAAAGACAACATTTACATTGTATAGGAGTAGTCAATAATAAAATATCCATCAAAATGGTCACACAAAGATTCAAACATAAAAATAAAGAAAATTAGGACAAATCAACTATATAAATTACCTTACAAGTCTTCAAAAGACACAAGCAAAAATACGTACAGTGGAATAATATACAAAAATACACAATTATGAATTATACAGTACTTACAATGAAAATAAAATCTGAAATATTAGGTCAATATCTGATCTACACGATAAAAACATTTGTCTACCAAATACTGCTTAAGATTTTTTTTAAAAAGAAACAAAGACCGACTGCCCTTCACATGATCCGGCAATCTATTGAAAATTAAAGGTCCCAGTGATTTTGGGCTGTTTTTAGATATCTGAACCCTGGAAAATGGCACATCAAGTTGATCTTTTATCCTTGTATTATATACATGGAATGCAGACCTTGTCATAAAGGAGTCATAATGAACGAAAACATAGACACACATTTCAAAGATAAAAAGTGACGGAAGCGTCAAAATTCCATAAGTCTTGAAGAAAGTTACGCAACTCTCTCCCGGCGGTAAACCAAACATTACGCGGAGTATCCTCTTTTGCGCGACGAACACATCCTTCGACCCAGCCGATTTCCCCCATAGACAAACAGCATAACGCAACCTCGAGTCCACCTGAGCATAATAGAGCCTCAACAACTGATCAACATTCAATACAGTCCTCAAATTGCGTAACTGATAATTAATAGAGTTTAATTTCTTAACCAACACTCGACAGTGATCATTCCAGGAGAGGTGCTCATCAAGATGTACACCCAGAAACAACGCCGACACATCCGCAGATTGCAAATCACCAAAATTAATAATATCAACTTCTTTCTGTCTGTTATGAAATCGAATACACCTTGTTTTACCTACGTTTAGGTAAAGAAGATTCGCTCTAAACCATAGGTTCATAGCGTCAGAAACCCTTTCACACATAGAGGATAGCTGAGTGTCATCTCTATCTGACAATACCACAGACGTGTCGTCTGCATAAACAATGAAGGAGCCATCACATATCCTCACAATATCATTAATATAAAGTAGAAATAGAGTTGGTCCCAAGACAGAGCCTTGGGGAACTCCAATATCAGTATGCGACCTATTCATTGAACGACCACTGCCAACTTGGACATAACTACTACGGTTACATAAAAAACTCTTTATCCACTCATAGGCGACACCGCGGATTCCGTATCTATATATTTTATTCAACAAAATTTCATGACTTATGCAGTCGAAGGCCCTGCTGAGGTCACAAAAGATACCCACAGGACACTCGCCAGCATCAATGCAGTTAATTATTTTCAGGATATATGAATAAATTGCCGTCGTCGTAGACTTATTCTGAGTAAAACCATGTTGATCCTCGGTTATCACATTGAAATCGTCCAAAAAAGACAGCAGTCGAGACAAAAACGCTATTTCAAAAATTTTTGAAAAGACGGAAGGTACAGATATTGGTCTATAATTGCCTACCAACGAAGGATCTCCCTTTTTATACACAGGTGTAATCTTACCAGGCTTCAAACAGTGTGGAAATGTGCCAGACACGAAAGAAATATTTATAAGATGGACAAGAGGTTTAATAAGATGATTCAAAACGTGTTTTAGGACGTTCTGAGGTACTTCGTCGAAACCCGATGAATATTTATTTTTTAATTTCTTATTGAGCAAATCGAACAACTCCGGTTCAGTGTAGGGACACAAAAACAAGGATCGGGACTGTTCACCAATATCGCCCAGAAAGCGAGGAGTATTAGTTCTTTGCCGGTACCAAACTCTTATACCTCTATTCTTGAGGAAGTCAGAGGCATAGGCTTCTTACCTGAATCTTGTATGGAATTTTAGAGAGTCGTCCAAGACCTCCCTGAGTATCTACCGACGATCCTAGTCTCGTAACCAAGACGTGAGGACGACGGGAAGTGAACATTCATCCTTTAAAACGGGAACTGTGCTCTGGATGTTTTTGAGACTAATTGACAAGCCCTGAAGCCACACCCAAATATGCCAGAGCAGGAGTAAGCATAGTTCAGCAAGTTATACTGAAGAATACCATAGCAATTGTTGACCCAGTGGTCGAAACAAGTTTCCTGGCTCGAATCGGTGTTCTTGGGGTTTCAGCCAAGCAGCTGAGAGGAGTTTTTCAGTTGGTGAAAGTCCTTCAAGGAGAAAGCCAAGAAAAAAAGCTCACTGCGTGATTCAGGGGGCCTCTTCAAAATTCAATAGCGGATTTACGAATATCGTGATTCTACTACTATAGCTCCAAAAGTTTCTCCAATATCAGAGATTTTCGTCGTTTGAAAGATTCGCGAAGAATTCCTCACATTCCGAAATGCACAACAAAGTTTGATAAGACCTCTTCAAATACAAAAAAATCAAAATATCGGAGTTCAAGGTTATTGAGAACCGAAGTTAACGTAAAACATTTCACATGAATTTGTGTTTGTGCAATAAGCAAATAAATTAGTAATTCTCTAAATCACATATTCAATGTTGCAACTGGAATTAACAGAAAAGATCATATCAGAAACTCAAAGAGTTAATTGTATTTCGTGCCTCAGGGCGGACAACATTTAGTCAGCGCGTATAAAAAATCTTCTGAATTTGTTTATTCCTGAAGATGGAAAAAAATAGTTCAGCCAGACTCGATAATGTTTGGTTTGAGCGCATGAAACTTAACACCTCCAAGAAAAAACGATATTATTTATAATTTGTTTCACGAAGGGGGTTTCGATTTACGTTCTTAGCAGTTTTGTTCGGATACGCCTGAAAGGGAAAGAGAAAAATGATCGAATAAGAATCCTATTGGTGATGCCAAAATTTCAAAAGGGAAAGAACCACCCACCAGAAGGTGACAAGATGTGAGTCAGTAGATCTGGGGACACGAAACGAATAAGTCCTGCAGATTACTCGAAAAAGTACAGGAAGGTACTACGGAGTATCAGTAAATCTGGGGAGACAGAACGGAAACGGTCTTCCGGATAAGTCGGGAAAATAAGTCTATCTGGGAAGGCGGAATGGGAATGGTCCTCTAGGTAACTCGGAAAAGTACAAAGTGTACTTCAAGTTAGGTCGGGAAAAGTTCGACGGTATTACATTTTTGGAGTGAAAACCCGTTATAATAAAGTGTTCGGTAGGAAAATGTAATGGAATGAATAATTCTTTAATTAGGTAAGTGAGTGCGTGAATGACCCATGAAAAAAGGTCAGACCTTATCAGTTCGAATATCTGCGCAAAGCTCGAGTCCATAGACCTGAAATCTCTCCTGTCCTCTCATTTTATTTTTCATATTGATTTTGTTTTGCATTTGCATTTGATCGAATTTTTATTAAATCTGATTTGAAGACTACCCATGTTAAATTGATTCATGTTTATTTTGTGTTTAAAATTTTTCAAATAGAGTTTATGTAAGTGATTTCGGTGATTTCAATCAAAACCCTTAAACTAAACTCCCCTTTGAAAAACTGGATACTAAGTCATATTCTTCGTGCATCAGGCCTTACCCACACTTTCCGAGCCTTGGAGAATTGATTTTGTGTTAATTTTTCCATAACAACCTTTGGTCGACGGAAAGCCGCTCTTATGTTAACCACCAATAAATCCAGAAAGAATTTATTTTGACAAATGTTTAAATGTATTTTATTAAAATTAGTTGAACATATGTCATGGGTTTCCCATGACAATCATATGTCTGTACCTTCTACATGTTTTATACCTTGAGTTCAGTATACAATTTTCGTATTAACTTGATTATTATTTTCCAGAAAATAATAAAAATATTCTGTCCAGGACTTTTTTTGGAAACCTATCTTTGATATGTTTTCTAATATACGAAATGAAAAAGGGTTTCATTCAGTTATCAGCTCTTTGAAGGTCGATTTAGTTTCGGATATTAGACTAGACGAAGTACTCAAAGAAATGTTAAATAGCGCCCTCGAGCTTTGCTTGGCTCTTTTCGACAGTGCACCACCGTCCCCCTAGATTTTGAAAAACTAGTTCAAGTCGTTATCGCGAAAATTCAGACCTCTAATTCCTTAACGACAACAACATCAAAACGTAGTTCCCTCGCCGTATTCCTGATATTACGACTCCCTGCAGCGTTTCATAACCGCCCCATGACGCACAGCAATGAAACGTCGACGTTTCTCATAAAACACCAATTTCGCCGGAAAAAAAGTGTAACTTTGTCCGCCGATCATTACGCGCAGTAACGAAAGCCGTTTCGCGTATTAAAACACACCTGTAATCCGGCCTTTATGTCCCATAAAGTGGAAAATCTGAGAGTACACGTCGGGCGGCGATAACGCCCACCTTAACGCCGTCAAAGTTGACTCTGCGCCATCGATCGCTGGCTCCGCCGGTTGTTATCTGCGAAAACCAACAAAGTATCATCGTGTCGGCCAGTCAGCGTTTTGCTCGAAGCTGCTGGAACGGTCTCTTGACATGTCCTGTTTTCATTTCCTGCTTTATGACGCGAACCGCCCGTCTACGTGGGCGGTTATGAGCGGGATGGGATGATACAGGGTTTTGGCAGAGTTCGTGGACTTGAGGAAGAAGGTGATTGTTTGCTTCTACGAGCGTTTTTTCAACTTGGCAGGTTGAATTTTGGTATCTCGTCTCATTTGGGAAATTCAAAATGGCGGTTTTGAGATTGCCAGTTGACGAATTCGAAATGGCTGATGGATTTTGTGATGATTGTCTCTATCAATACAAATTTCGTACGTTCTCGAGATTGTAAATTATTAATTTCACGTTCGAAATCATCGAGACGTGTCAAGATTATTTTTCAGTTATTTGGGTTTTCGATGTTTCATATTCCTACTGGTCAATGGGGGGTTATTTTCCTTCGATATATCGTTCGTTATTTCGTGATATCTGATATTGATCTGTAGAATCTTCTGACGTCTCTGAGTAACTCTGTGTTAGGCGACTATTTTTGTTCAAAAATTCAAACTGTGCCGTCAAGATTCTTCTAAATAATTTTGTTTGAAGTACCTGCTATATCATTTGGTTTATTTACAGGATATATACAGGGTGTCCCAGAAGTCGACATCAACCCAGAATCGGGTAACAGGCTGTCATAGTGGCCATCAGGACAATATTTAAAATTTTAAAATTTTTGTCGTGAATCTATCAAATTATATTGCGTTTCCTATCTTTCGAGAAAATAAACAACCTGTGATGATTCTTGAACTCCTCCTGTTACTACAATTTTTTGCTTTCTTCAAACATAATTTTCCCTATGTTATCCCGGTTAGTGCTTCTGTAACCTGTAATCTTCAATTCTACGCCAATTTTTCCAGCTTAAAGAATGATGATACTTTTTGCCGAACCAAATATTCAAAATTAATTTGGCACAGTTGATAAGGTTTCTGAAATGCTGTAACACTTACTACAGTGTTTCTCAGATCAGTCTTTCTTGAAGTAACAAAGTTTCGAATGAATTTTTCGAACTTGTGAAAATGATTCTAGTTGAAAAAGATGGTGACATGAACCTACATAATTTATTCGAGTGGTGTACAGAAAATCCCAATTAACTGAGACAAGATAGATCTGAATATCATTTAAACTTGAATATGTGGACTGGAATTTTGAATGGAAGATTCATTGGACCTTTTATTCAGATTTTTCACAAAATCTTTGTCTAATTTACTGAAAGACATATCATTTTTTTCTATTAACTTTTTCTGTCATAGCTCCCCAGTAAAAAACCATCTGGGGGATTTGAATAAGGTGAACAGTCTGGCAACGAGATTGTAACAGATCGCTCAGTAGATCTACTCAGACAGCCATCTTGGTCAGACATTTTTCTCTGGAAATTTTAAGTGGCATGTTGAGGAGTTAATAGAACAAAAAAGGTTTTCTATATGTCAGAAAAAAAAGCTAGGTTACTTTTTTTTTCGGATTCTAGAGGAGATAATAGTTTGATCAATGGTGATTTTGTTGAGGAGATGATCGACTCTGAATTTTCCACTTCACATGGAAAATTTCTCATGCTTCAGAAATTTTATTGTTTGAAAACTTTCGATTGATTGAGGAAGAATCTTTCTTTTCTCGATGTGTTTCGTCGTATTTCTGAACCCTCATAACTTAAGTTTGGAATGTAGCAGATGAACGAAATTCTCAGAATATAATGCCAGTAGTAAACTCATGAAACGTGCAAAATTTCAGGTGTATAGATCCTACAGTTTTATAATTTTATAGATATCTAAAAACCCCCGATTTCGTCAGTCACTCAGTGATGATCATGGAAATTTTTATGGTGTTTTCCGATGTCCTATGAATTTAAAATCTGGTATGTATGATAGTTTCAGTACACAAATAACGAAAACATTCTTAAAATTGGAACTTTCACCCCCCAACCATCAGAACCAGGCGATGTATAAGTTTGTATAAGACTTCCGCCAATTTTGATGCTATGTTGAAAAAATATTCAAGAATTCTCAGGGAAAATCACCCCCACATTTTAAATCCTAATATATAAAACTAAGTCAGCCATATTGTTCGTTGCACCTTTCATAACTCAAGATTGAATAAACTGTTTGATATGAAAGATTTTTTGTTGGATTCTTCTACGGTGGGGTCAACATAAAATACATTAAAACTCTGAAAAATTTGATGAAATGGAAAATAAAGGAAATAATTTTCCATCCTGCGAATAACGCCAGTAGATGTCGCTACAGTTGAAAGCGTTTTCGTGTAAGTATTATATTTGATATTTATGCGGTGAATTACATTTAATGATATTATTAACGCATCTGAGTTTATGTGTTATTATACCTATTACACCTTTCTTCAGAACACTACGGAAAATTTTATGACGGAATGTTTTGAACAGATTCCTATTCTCTACATCGCCATTAGATGGCACTGCAATGTAAACTGTATAGTTTTAGTTGCCTAAACGTCTCAACATTTGTACATTGTTGATTTTGAACATGGAATCAGTTTGACTTGAAATAGATCTCGCAATAATAACATTTTATTCAATTATTGTTGGGGAAGAAAGGCACAAAATAAAAGAATTTTGTCATAAACAGCGTACAAAATGAATTGAAATCCAACCAGAAACATTTTCATGTGAAATATTGCCAAGACGAGGCCGTATTCCTAACATTGTCAAAAAGTTATCAGATCTCAAGTCCTTATTTCACAAACTCTATGCCTTGGCTGAAATAAGTGACTTGGACGTTTTGTAATTATAAGAACTATTGTATATCAGAAAAGTTATGAACAGAGAATGAATTTTTCACCTTACGCTCACGTGGCAGAAGAGAAACGGCCAAGTCACTTATTTCAACCAAGGCATAGAGTTTGTGAAATAATGACTTGTGAAGATGAAGAGTGTAGACTTAGCAGCTTGGCGTCATTTGATATCTGATAATAATATTGGAACTACGGCAATATTTCATATGAAAATGTTTTTAATTGTCTTTTTTCAGGACCGTGTAATATGACAAACGCGCAATTTCCATGAAGCTCTGGCATGTAAATACGTTTAAAACTTCGATTTTCCATGGCATCTACCCCAACCCCCACGTCCCGACTCACCCTCCCGGAAAAAACGTATCGGGCCGTTCATAAATCCCGATACCGGAACTAGACGCCCCCCCCTTCCGTTCCGGGCCGTATTTCATTCGTCACAATACGGCGTCCGGCGCCGCTGACGTTGAAGCGTCGCAGATATCGGCATATTTCATGACGCACGTTCAATTAACGGGAAAAACGGACGACCGGTTTTTCGCGTTTTTCCGAGCCGCCAACCCCCCGACCCTTCCGGACTTTGGAGCCGTCGGGGGGGTCATTAAAAACGGATTTACGACCGGCTCATCGCGTCGCTCCGAGTAGACGGACGGCGTCCATGTGTTATGGTATACCGGGTGGTTCAGAAGTCTGGAAATCGAAATTCTGATTCTGGGGTGCCTAGTTATTTAGTTGGAGGAATCTAAGTGGACCAAAGTGGGCTTCTATGAGATATGAGTCTTTGGAATTCCAAATGGAAACTCATCTTTTTCTTTGTAGGCTCAGATTAAGTAAAAATTTTTTTTTAAGATGATACGGAAGTATCATCGGCAAACAAAGTAACCAATTAGCAGGATAAATACCCCGGCAAATCAGTTATAATGTTATAAATGGGGAAATTGGTAATTTCCTCATTTAACAATTCAATACTGATACCTCTCAATATGGCACAGTATCCGAGGAATGCATATCAGGACTACAGCTACGTTATCGTATTTCGGAGCTACCCTTCAATCATCACACATAAAAACAAATCCGGGCACAGCCCAGTTGTTTATTTAACTACGAGACGCACAGAAATCAAACTGTAAAAAAATCAAAACGTTGACCCTGTCGGTATAAACATTCGAAAACGGTCGTTTTCAAATGGTTTAATATGAATAAAAATCGGGGATTTATAAGAGTTCATGATCTTAAAAAGCTCATGAAAATTAACACTTCCACACTCAAGAAAAACATAAGACGGTACTATTCATTTTCATGCGTCAAAAAGGATATATGAGAACCATGGGACTCAAAAAGGCCCACTGGCATCTTTTTCGGATACTCCTACAAAGACGAAGAACCTTTAAAAAAGGAATCTTATTGGTCAGTAGGAGGGTAAAAACAAAGATTTTCTCTGGAAGAAGGTGGAGGGAAAAATTCACATTCGGTGTTACAATTATCGAAATTAGTCAGTAGTGTTCGGAGTCAGAACAGAAAAGGTTCTTCGACGTGCTCGCGAGTAGTGACCTCAAAGTTCGGCTTGCTCGGTTTATTTTTGGGTGTGAAATAGGAAATTTCACAGTTAGTGTTAAGTCTCAAGCGGAGACTTGTAGATTTCTTGATGGTAATAGGTAAAGTGTTAGGTCTTAAACGAAGACGTGTTTTGTATTCAGCTATTCCGGGAATAGTAGTGAAAAAGGTCAATTAAAGTAGAATTTTGTATCTCAAAATCACGTACTCGTCGGAATATCGCGAAACCGAAACGGAAGTGCGTGTAGAGAAAACGGTGTACGGCAAAGAGAAAGGATCGCTTTGTGGATTTAGTGGAGAAAAGCAGATTATTAGAAAGAGTGAAAAGGTCAGATTTTTCCGATTTGCAAGAGTAATTTTGAGATTTAAGTTGTGAGCAGTCCAGAATCCTGAATCCTCTCAAGAATAAGTTTTTTGTTATTTTTAGGTATAAGAGTAAAGTAAGAAAATCAGTTGTTGTGAGTTATCGAATTAATCATTTTCAACGGGGGTCATTAAAAACGGATTTACGACCGGCGCATCGCGTCGCCCCGCGTAGACGGACGGCGTCCATGTGTAATGGTATACAGGGTGGTTCAGAAGTTTGAAAAAGTTTCTGGATTTCACGAACATCCGTTGGTCATGATGATATCTCCATTAAGGTTATTAAATCATCTATTGAACTAATAGTTAAACCACTCACATTCATAATGAATCGCTCTTTCGAGGAGGGCATGCATCCTCCCAGAGAACTTGAAGATAGCCATAATTAAACCCATACATAAGAAGGGGGACATGGAAGATCTGAACAACTTCAGACCAATAAGTATTTTATCATCATTCTCCAAAATTTTTGAAAAAGTTCTCTACAATAGGTTCTCAAAATTTTTCTTCAAATTCAATGTAATACCCAAATGCCAACACAGCTTTGTAAAGAATAGAAGCATTGAAACAGCTATATTTGAGCTTACTAATGAAATAGTCACTTCTTTCGAGCTAGGCGAGATTCCTGTAGGTTTGTTTTTGGACTTAACAAAGGCATTTGACTGTGTTGAACATAAAAAATTATTCGAAATACTGGGGAACTGCGGAATTAGGGATAGACAATTGAAATTAATCCAGAGCTACTTATCATCTAGAAAGCAAATGGTCATTATAGAGGTTGAAGATGAAATTTTCACATCTGATAAAGTACTAACATCGGCTTACCGCAGGGTAGCATATTAGGACCATTTTTGTTCATAATTTATGTCAGTGCTCTTTACATGTTATAAAGGAGAGAAAATTGTAGATTACTGATATTCGCAGAGGACCCAAACTATCTTGTTAAATCACCTTCGATAACAGCGCTTAGGGATCATGTGAGCATATTCCATAGTGAAAAAACCAAATTAAAATTTCCTTAATGTATAAACATGGAAGATGATGATATCGAGGTTGAAGATTGTGTAAAGTTCTTAGGTCTCACACTTGATAAACATGTTGTGTCTTTTTTCACACTAGTTCCCATCAAAGTTTATAATCTATGAAAGAAAAGAAGAGAAAGAGCATAACGCTTAAAAAAATTCCACTCTCTTATATATTTTCATTTCACCCGAGGAAAATGAATGACAACCGAATGGAATAAAATTCCTCGAAAATCGCAAGCCAGATAACTCCAACCATCCAAAAGTCATCGACACGAGAGAATCCCTTTGCCGCACGAAGATCATTCCGCACCGACGCCCTTAACACGGCCCTTCGCTGCATCCAGAGGGCCCGGAATGCCCAGAAAAACGCCGCGTATGTGTCTGATCTCAGGAATTCCAGCAGGGTCGAATTCTTTCATCTCCGGCCCATTTCATATTCCGTCCCCAATCTCGAAGGCCCAGTAACGCAAGCGAATGCCGGTCGTTTGTATCAGATATCGGGAGACGGGGGCAGAAGGCCTAGGACTATCGGGAGGGATCTCCAGATTGGAAAAGGGGCCCGACAGGACATTTGCAGAATTTGGGCGGTTTTTGTTATTCGGAAGCTGACCGTCCGATTAAATTGGCCTCGGCTATCGCATATCGATAGGTTGGGATGGGTTGGGGTTAAGGTTCAGAAAAGGGTGGTTTGGGATGGGATAGTTCCAAAGGGGTCTCCTTTGTGGTTGAGAGTTCATCGATAACGTTGGAGATTCGGTTGACATTTCTGTGGAACACATCGAAATGAATAATTTCCTAGAGTTATTCAAGGCTGTGAAGTAAATACAATGTAAGGTTTAGCAAATTGGTCTTTTGCCTGGAAATGATTGTTTGAGTTCGGGAAATTGTTTTAATCATTTCTTCAGGTTTCTAAGATGAGTAGTTTGAGTTTTGCACCAATTTCCCAGTGGGGTGTATGTCGTGACGTTCGAAGAACCTGGAAATTTTCGGATTTTTTCAGATCCTACTCGAATGGCTCCTTAACTAAGCACTTCATCAATAGTATATAACATGACTAGTAAAAGGGTTTTTACTGGCGAATGGAGGATATAACTGACGAGCCGCAGGCGAGTCAGTTACTTCCTTAAGCCAGTAAAACCCGTAACCTTGCGTGTATTGTTTTATATTTTATTTGTTTCTCATTTGTAAAAAGGTTGGATAAATTCAAAAAAATCTCAATATGTCGTATGCTTTGGAAGCGTTGCCATGAACATGTCTGTTTATTTTTCTTTACATTTGTTTTGGCGAAAGCGAAAATGAATGTACCAAAAGAAATTATCGAGGCAGCCAGCAGTGTAGCATCAATTTTATTACCTGCATAATCAGCTCCAAGGTACGAGCGAGAATATGGCGACTTCAAAAAGTGGCAAAACAAAAATAGTGTGATTGGGGTAACTGAAGATGTTTTGTTGGTCTACTTGAATCAACTATCAGCTAGATTCAGCCCTAATACTTTATGGGCAAAATGGTCTATGCTGAGAAGCTTCTTGGAAATGAAAGAAAATGCCCCTGTTCGCAGGTTTGTTTTCCTTGAAAAATTTATTGAAAAATATGACGTTTAGTTGTCATTTGCAGATTTCAAAAGGTAATAGCGTTTCTGAAACGAAAAAATGACCGTTATACGTCAAAAAAGGCCAAGGTATTGAGTAAAGAAGAGGCTGAACAATTTTTTTTACATGCTCCTGATGACCAGTGGTAGCTGGCGAAAATTGTAACAATATTTGAGATTTTTAGATGTTGTCGATGTGACGAAATTCTCTCCTTTAACATGAATGATGTAGAAAATATGGAAAAAAACGTTATTGTGACATTGCGGCAAACAGCTTCAAGCCCTGCATGTTATACAGAAAATATGTGAATTTTCGGCCTCCTGGAACAGAAAGCCTGAGATATCATTTGCAAATGATATTCTGAAACCGTCAATTGTATTTCAGAAAAGTCACTTCAATTACAGAAAGCGTCAATTGAATTTCATATTAGTCAATTGAATATTAGAAAACATCAAATGAAATTCAGATTTGTCAATTGTATTTCAGAAATCTTAATTTGTAATTCAAAAAATTCGAATATTATTTTAATTCAAGTCGGATCTTGAGGCATATATTATTCATTTTTATATATATTTATATATCATCTTATTCAATCAGGTATGTTTTCCATTTTATTCATACGAATAAAATCAATATAATCTGGTGAAATCTCTTGGGGCTCTTGATTTTCTTCGACATTGGATTTTAGTGAAAATATGCTTGACCTTCTCAATTTTTTCCTCACCCAACACCGTAGCTTCAGGAAGCACATAACACTTAATGAAAATTATACAAATTGAGTACATATTTAATTGGAGATGCAGTATCTGAAGCTGTTGTATTACCCATGGAGAGACTACGAGGTTCATATACAGCACTTTCAGCAAATGAATGTGTTGAGGGTTAGTTGCAACAGTAGCAAGATATGAGGAACAAGTTATCAGATTAGGTGATAATGTTGCAAGCCATTCGAGATTGGAGACCGTAATCATCCAAGCAGTAGCAGTACTGCTGCTGATGAGTCCTTATTCTCCCATGCTCATTTGTAAAAAGGTTAGATATATTCCAAAAAAATCTCAATAATTTGTCGCAAATGTCGTAAGCTATGGAAGCGTTGTTATGAACATGTTTATTTTTTTACATTTGTTTTGGCAAAAGCGAAAATGAATGTACCAAAAGAAATTATCGAGGCAGCCAGCAGTGTAGCATCAATTTTATTACCTGCATAATCAGCTCCAAGGTACGAGCGAGAATATGGCGACTTCAAAAAGTGGCAAAACAAAAATAGTGTGATTGGGGTAACTGAAGATGTTTTGTTGGTCTACTTGAATCAACTATCAGCTAGATTCAGCCCTAATACTTTATGGGCAAAATGGTCTATGCTGAGAAGCTTCTTGGAAATGAAAGAAAATGCCCCTGTTCGCAGGTTTGTTTTCCTTGAAAAATTTATTGAAAAATATGACGTTTAGTTGTCATTTGCAGATTTCAAAAGGTAATAGCGTTTCTGAAACGAAAAAATGACCGTTATACGTCAAAAAAGGCCAAGGTATTGAGTAAAGAAGAGGCTGAACAATTTTTTTTACATGCTCCTGATGACCAGTGATAGCTGGCGAAAATTGTAACAATATTTGAGATTTTTAGATGTTGTCGATGTGACGAAATTCTCTCCTTTAACATGAATGATGTAGAAAATATGGAAAAATACGTTATTGTGACATTGCGGCAAACAGCTTCAAGCCCTGCATGTTATACAGAAAATATGTGAATTTTCGGCCTCCTGGAACAGAAAGCCTGAGATTTTTTTTGACATACCGACATGGAAAGTGCATTTCCCTTAATGCTGGCCATCACACTAGTGGTGGTGTCCTAAAGCAAATAGGGAAATATTTAGGTTTAAAAGTCCCAGAGTTACACCGGCCACTCTTTTCGCAGAACTGGAGCCACTATGGTTGCGGATTTGGGTGGAGATATTTTAGCACTAAAGTGTGCAGGAGGGTGGAAGAGCATCGAAATTGCGATGATTATGTCGATGATTCGGTAAACAAAAAAATCGAAATGTCTAAGAAATTATTTGGTAGTAAGGAGAGTACAAATGTTCTGCAGTCCTGGAGTTCAGCAGTTTCATCAACATCAGTATCAACTCTCTCATCATCAGAAAATCTGTGGTACTGGAAATAACAATTGTACCATGATTTTCAACATATATGACGACAAAACAAAATTTTCTAATGTAAATAATACCACTAACTTGTAAAAATTTCGAAAGTTAACTGTCAGTTTTACAAGTTAGTGACTTGATAAAATAAACTTTCTTGATTAAAATTGTGTTTTTGGAAACAGACGTTTACAAATGAGAAACAAATAAAATCTATTTTGCTGACTAATTCGGGTAAGTAGGTGACGAATATGCAACCAGATTTTTTCTAGGAAGATTTCGGGGATTTGGAAAAAAAACATAATTTCCCAAAATACTGATCTTGGAGAAAAACAATTGCATATTCCTCATCTATGATCTTCAATTACTAGAAAAATTACCCGGGGTCCATATAGTTCGACAGTCCTTTTTCTCCAGACATTTCCAATTTGGAGGATTGTTATTATATTGAATTGTTCGTCTGTTTGAAGCTCTCATTTATGATGTAAATGTTGGACTTCTATGATTTCCTCATGAAAACCATGGTTGGAACTTGACACAGAATACATTATCTTTCGAATGAAAAAAAAAGAATACAAATCTGTTCACCCAGTGGAAATTTCTTAGGTGGAGTCAAATTGGCAACCTGCCTTTTTTCGAGTCGATTAAAAGTCATTAGTACTGATGTCCCTTAGTTAACTTTGATCACTTTCACGAGCTTTTAATAATGAACGTCTGGTATTTAAAGCGAAATGAAAACGCCATCGCGATCAAAGGCACCTTCTCCGGAAAACCTCGCTGCAACAGTGCAGGAAAGCTCCAAGATTATTAATTCAAAGTCTGGCTACGTCCCGAAACTGTGGTTAGTATTTTTTCGACCCCTCTCCGTTCCGTTTCCACAGGGAAAAACGGTCTGAATGCATTATTCACCCTTTGCCCGTCAAGTTTTCCGCCAACTCCTGGCCGGACCGCGTCCCTCAGGATCCGACAGGAAGGAGCATTCAGAGCACGGAAACCGAGATTGTGTACCGTCCGAAATTTTTCTCATTTCGCCGGAGAGTTTGCGGAGATTCTTTCAACTTCTTCACGTGCCTGTTTCGAGGTTTCAGGCTTAGGAATGCGGATATTGTTGGTCACGCCCTTCAAAAGAGTTACAGAATGCGGTGTTTAAATAAAATATAGGCAAGAAGAAACTTTTTATTTGTTCGTTTTCGAAAACTTCCGACCAATGCCATTTTTTGTGTTTTTATAAATGTCAATAGTTTGTGGTATTTGTCAATTAGAGCTGTGCCGAGCACTGAATATTAGTGCTTCGAGCAATTAGCACTGGAACCTGGGAAAAAAGAACTCGAAATTTTTCTGAGAGATGAGCTTTATCTTTCGAGAAATTCATGACAAAAATTAAATTTTCGACAAAAAAGGGTGGTCTTTATTACCAAAAGAAGAGCTAGGTAAAAATTTTATCGGATTCTAGAGGAAACAACAGTTTAGCAAATGGTCTCAGATACATGATTTTATTGCACCTGAAAAGAGATGATCGATCAACTTTGAATTTTCCATGGACATGTAAAAATTCTCGAAAACAGATAATCTCGGTATTATTTCCAGAGACGAATGTACGATTAAAATCGGTTGGAAATCTTTGCTGGTGACTTCAACTGGACAACTATATAACATGTAAATAAAGGAAAATTATTGTAAAATGAAAAAATGAATATAAAACGTTGAGCTTTCAGGAGAGTTCAAAACAGTTGAATGAATGGATTCGGAAAAAACAGCTCCCAATTACGTAAAAACCTCAGAAAAAAGAATTTTCCTTATATTGATGAAAATCCCCATCAATCTCATAAGTCTTTTATCTCCATTCAGAAGTGATCATATCAATCAAAATATATTGGACCATTCATTTCAACGATTTCTTCTCTAGAAAAAATTGATATCCACACCATTTGCAAATGTAATTCAGAAACAGTCAATTGTATTTTAGATTAGTCACTTCAATTTCAGAAAGCGTCAATTGAATTTCAGAATATGTCGTATGAAATTCAGATTAGTCAATTGTATTTCAGAAATCTTAATTTGTAATTCAGAAAGTTCGAGAATTATTTGAATTCAATCCGGATTTTGAGTCATAAATTATTTATTTTTATAACAGTTATCATATCGTCAATGATATTTCATATTCAATCAGGTATATTTCCATGTTTGAATAAAACCAATATAATCTGGTGAGATCGCTTGGTGCTGGCTCTTTCTTTTTTTCAACACTGGATTCTAGTGAAAATATGCTAAACCTTCTCAATTGATTTCTCACCTAACACCGTAGCTTCAGGAAGCTCAATCCAATTAAAATTTTATGGTCGAAAATAAGAACTTGTGTGAATCCAAAACTCCGAATTCCAAACAGTGTGCCACCAGGGGTTATTGAAAAAAGACTAACATACCTGGAAAATATTATTGATCGAGATAAGATGCAATTGCGATGGCAGTCATGCCTGTATGACTTAAAATTTTTTCAGTTTTGTGTTAAAGATTAAATGTTTCACGTGAAAATCATTGTTTTATTTCTGAATCACTTACAATTGATATTTTCTGAAATAAAATCTGGAATCAATGTGCGTATGAAATGAATTTGAAATTGCCATTCCTGAAATATAATTGACCATATCTCAGATTCAATTCAGTGTGTTATCTGAATTACATTTGATGTTTTCTGAAATACAATTGATCATTTCGGAAATTTAAATGACTAATCTGAAATACATTCGATATGTTCTAAAATTCAATTGACTAAACTGAATTTCATTTGACATGTTCTGAAATTCAAATGACTAATCTGAATTACATTTGATGCCTTCTGAAACACAATTGACTAATATGAAATACAAGTGACGTTTTCTGAATGTCAATTGACAATTTCTGAATTACAATTGGAAATAGTGTAGTCGTTAACTTTTCTTCCATATATGAAAAATCATTATTTGGTTGATAATTTCACTCTTCTTATCAATTTCTCAAAAGCTGAATGCTGAGACTCAACTCTCATCTCAGTTAAGATTTGAGAATGAAAGGAAGAAGGTTTGACCATTCTATTACTCTCATGTCAAAAGCTATGAGCTTTGCAATTGCGGGACTTCATAGTAGACCCTGTATTGATAATTGAAGACAGATCTTCACAAAATCCGAAAGCATGTTCAATAAACTCTCTAGATCTTCGCAACTGCGCACTAACGTCACACACAAACAAGAAATGTCTATTACTTGACTGAATATCAAATTGAGATCCTAGGTTTCAAGGCGTTGGCCTGTATAGCATATATTCCTGTTACGACAAGATAAGACAAGGGTTTACTGCTTTGTAATCCGCAAAAGTCCAAATTCTACTTACTCATTATTAAAAAATTCCTCGCATTACACTTTATCACAAGTTGTTAGCATATTCATACTCATTTCAACCGAAGTTTTATCGTAATTGGAACCTCATTAACATTTATCATTCTAACGGAAAATTCTCGATAATGAAAGGGTTCGCTACAGTTTTCACGCACTCCGCAACATAAAAATGTTATTTCAAATTCCAACAACGATAATTCCAACAATTCACGTGCACAGGATTACGTCGAAATTGAGGTCGTTTTTTCATATAACACCTCTAGAGATTATTATGTTCACTTATAACACCGCTTTTTGTATATCCTTCATGACCACCGAAAATCTTCTTTTGGAGAAAGCTTGTCGCATTAATGCCAATCTCAGTCAGATTTCTTGCGACGCTATGGTGGCAAGGAACAGATCTGCATACACGAAAGAAGAAGAGGTGATTGTGCAGAAGCTTGTCTCTGAAGTTCAGATCTACGTGACTTTTATCGAAGGTTTTTTTTCCCTTCTTCGTGATGGCTGTCTTGGGATCTTGGAGCGACGCAACTGGTAGGAGAAAACCTATAATGGCAGTTCCAATATGTGGTCACATCATATCTCAATTGGGACTTATGATTTCCTACACTCTCGAAGATCTACCTATCCAATACACTGCTTTGACTGATGCTATTCCTTATTCAGCTTTTGGAGGGGTGTATTGTTGCATCACAGGGTTCTACAGCTACATGGCGTCGACCACAGAAATGGGAACAGCATCCATAGATGTTGGGAGGATGATTTACTTCAATCTTTTGGCACTAGTGGTTGGTAGAGCTTCTGGTGGGGTGATAGTGAGGTCTTATGGGTACTATGGTGTCTACTGTTTGTCTACCGTGTTGTTTTCGTTTTGTTTGGTGCATCTCTTTTACTTTGTGCCACCTGAGGTTGCTAGATGTGTAAAGGAGAAATCGTTTTCGATATGTGAATATCTATGGGAGGGGTTTTCTGTGTTTTCTGGCATAGATCCTGATAGGAGGAAGAAGCTTGTTGCTTTAATCGTGATTGGTACCCTTCATAATACTGCTTTTGAAGGTAAGTATGGTTAAATCGATAATGATGACTTATTGTTCTGTAATTAACGTTGAAATTATATTCATGGAGGAAACTTTGGAAAACATAACGAATATTGTATTAATGCTAATCCTATTATCTGAGGATTCAACACCATTTCCAAATGTTATTCAGAAACCGTCAATTGTATTTCAGATAAGTCATTTCAATTACAGAAAGCGTCAATTGAATTTCAGATTAGTCCATTGAATTTCAGAATATGTCATATGAAACCCAGATAAGTCGATTGTATTTCAGAAATCTTGATTTGTGATTCAGAAACTTATTATATTATTTGAATTCAAGTCGTATCTTGAGTCATATATTACTCATTTTTATATATCGCCCCATTCAATCAGGCATGTTTCCATGTATAAATAAAATCAATATAATCTGATGAAATTTCTTGGGGCTCTTTATTTTTTTCAACACTAGATTTTATTAAAAATATGCTTTACCTTCTCAATCGATTCCTCACCTAACACCGTAGCTTCAGGAAGCACATAACACCTAATGAAAATTAGTCAAATTGAGTACATATTCAATTGGAGCTGCAGTGTCTGCAGCTGGTGTATTAGCCATGGAGAGACTACGAGGTTCATTCACAGCACTTTCAGCAAATGAATAGGTTGAGGTTTTGTTGCAACACTGGCAAGATATGAGGAACCAGTTATCAGATTAGGTAATAATGTTGCAAGCCATTCGAGATTGGAGACCGTGATCACCAAAACAGTAGCAGTACTGCTGCTGATGAGTCCTTATTCTCTCATGCTCAATCCAATTGAAATTTTATATTAGAAAATAAGAACTTACGTTAAAAAAACCTTAGAATTCTGAATAGTGTGCCACCAGGGGTTATTGAAAAAAGACATAACCTGGGGAAGCTTATTGAGCTTAGATGCAATGGCCTGTATGACATCAAATTTTTTCAGTTTTGTGTTAAAAATTTAATCTTTCACGTAAAAATTAAAGTTCATTGATTATCATTGATTTATTTCTGAATCACCTACAATTGATATTTTCTGAAATGAAATCTGGAATCAATGCGCGTATGAAATGAATTTCAAATTGCCATTTCTGAAATATAATTGACCGTATCTCAAATTCAATCGAGTGTGTTATCTGAATAACATTTGATGTTTTCTGAAATACACTTGATTATTTCGGAAATTCAAATGACTAATCTGAATTTCATATGACATTATTCTGAAATTTGAATGAATAATCTGAATTACATTTGATGTTTTCTGAAATACAGTTGTCTAATCTGAAATACAAGTGATTTTTTCTGAATGTCAATTGACAATTTCCTAATTACAAATGGAAATGGTGTAGAAACGCATTAATAAATTTTCGAATATGGATAGCTTCTTTGTAATTTTCTCTCTTTAATTTGTTGTAGTTTCCCTTTTTCGCGGCAATCTATGTATTTTATTAAAGCTTGAAATCGTTGAGAATGTCTTCACGCTCGTGGTTGATTGAATATTTCTCATGTCAGTTTCCTCTCATTTATATATGCTGAATGTTTTTTTTGTTCACTCTTGTCTTCATAATTTAATATCATGTTCTTGTATTGGCCAACGTATCGATTTTTTTTTTGTTATAAATTTGTTTCGCTATTGCCAAGCTTATGATTGTTTGTTAAACTTTTTTTCCACAGGAGAATCAACGGTCATTTATATTTACTCTAGGAGAAAGTTTGGCTGGAACGAAATCGACTTCTCTGTTTACAACACCACAATGTTCACCAGCCAACTCGTGGGTAATTGGACTCGTTGGCTTTTAACGCAAAATATATGACCTCATGGTTCCAGGTACATACATTTCCATTGTAATATTCATGCGATTATTGGAATTGGGAGATATATCTGTGGGAATAATTGGACTTTTCAGCAAATCGTTGTTCGGTTTGATTTCAGCGGTCGCTGAAAATAGTGCAGTGTTCTACGCGGGTACTATGCATATTTTAAAAATGAATTATAAGCATCCTTTCAAGTGTATATTGGAGGAATAAACAATTTTTTGCAGGTGCTTTGGCGTCTCTGTTTTCCTCGAACGTGATCATTGCAGGAAGAGCTCTGGTGTTAAAAACTTCTGGTTTTGAGGAAATGGGTCGAATAAACGCATTCTTCGGGATGTGTGACTCCATTGCGCCACTTGTTGGAGGCACCATCTATAACTTCTTGTACAGTCAAACTTTGAGTAAATTTCCAGGAGCTTTTTTTTTGATAACTGCATTTATACATATAGTTCTTTTTCTGCCATTTTGGTAAGCTAAATGGTATTCTCGGAATTTATTTTATTTTAAGTTAATATTATGGTGTTGTTCTTTGGAAATTTCATGAATTTTTGTTTCAGTTTTATTCTGGGGAACGAGGAAATGGAAGGAAGTATAAGAAAAAGAAAAATTCTTGATTGAAAGTTTCGGGATCTCCATAAACTGAAAATATTATAATACAAATTCTCCAGATGAACAAGATACATCACCGATGAAAACTATGACATTATAACCTCAACATGACATTTGGGTGTCATATTCTTGAAATTGTTTTAGGTTTGATATCTTTCGAGAGAAAATTATAAAAAATAGCAATAATGGAACAAACTACAAGATATAGAAATACATTAAAGCAGCATTGGCCTTGTTATGTTTTTTGAGTCCCTGAAAAAACTCATTAGAAGAATCTTAATATATAAAACTTAGTTGGCCATATTGTTGGTTACAGCATTTATAATTCAAGATTGGATGAACTGTTTGTTATAAAAGATTTTTTGTTGGATTCTTCTACGGTGCGGTTAACATAAAATACATTAAATCTCTGAAAAACTTGATGAAATGGAAAAAAAAATAGGAAACAATTTTCCTTCTTGCGAATAACGCCAGTACATGTCGCTACGGTTGATAGCGTTTTCGTGTAAGTATTATATTTGATATTAATTCGGTGCACTACATTTTATAATAATATTAACGCATCTGAGTCCATGTGTTATTACACTTATCTTTCTTCCGAGCACTACGGAAAATTTTATGACGAAATGTTTTGAACAGATCCCTATTCTCGACATCGTCATTAGATGGCACTATAATGTCAACTGTGTATTTTGAGTTGCCTAAACGTTTTCGCCTTGGAATTCTAAGGTCTTTGCTCAGTAGTCAGTGCCGATTCAGGTAACCGAAAAACTCCTGTCAAAATTCGTACACATAATTATGTTTAAAACTAGCTGACCCGGCAGACTTCGTACTGCCTCAATCGATGAATAAAAAAGCAAGTTTAATATTATAATAAACTATTATGGTATAATATTGGCCAAAAAGTATTAATAAGAATTATTTCCTATTCCAGAAACTAAAGAGCGTAGGGGATCTGGTGGTGAGACAAATTGTGGCAATTGGCAAATAGATAGCTGACCCGGTGAACTTTGTTTCGCCTTAGTGTAAATAAAGTTGTACTAACCATTGGTTTTTTTTAAGAAGGAAATATATTCGGTGGAATACAAAAAAGGTACAAAATATGCAAAAAAATTTAATTGCTAACTCTCTGAATTGTATTCATATAGCTGTTGCCATGCTATTCTTGAATATGTGAAGAAAACCAGATAGCGCTAAACCTAAAGGTTGTTTCACTATAAGTCCACAAAACAAAATTAATTTTTCTTCAAAGTAGCCACGAGGTTCAAAGTTATCCCATTTTACGGTAAATCTATGATTATTATAACATTTTGATTTTATGTTGATTTCCTGTTTCGTGATTTTGAGATTATATTACAATGTAATTCATGCCATTTTCATGTTATAGATAGATTAATACATTTTGTCTACTTCCTTTCTAAATCTTTCCATTCATTCATGATTTCTTTATACTCATGATTTATATCATTCCAGTTACGATTTTGTATAACCCCCCTACGAGCTATTTCCGGAAGTTGCCAAAATTTCCATACAGATCTGCAGTATGATTAAATGGGGAAAGGGAAAAAACCCTCAATTCGCCTGTGAAAAAAATTTACTTAAAATATTAAATATCGAGGAAATCTTGAGATATATCAGTGTGATCTAAGAAAACATTTTCATGTTATCCGTCTATGAATTCAGATGAACAGACTCTTCACAAACCGACTTGCAATTCTTAATCTGAAATGAAAAGAGACATAACCAGAAAAAAAAAACCAAATATTTAGAATAGATTGAATTATTTTGAAATTAACCACCCATTTCAGAAATGCATTTGTTACTTTCTGTATAGCCCATATGAAAATATAAATAAAACCAGGCACATGTTCCCGTTGCATTCCCCCAAACATAATCTCACGCTAACTGAGAGAAATACAGAGTATAGCTGCATAACCCTTTTTAATAAAATTCCTAATGTCATACAAACCATAAAAACTTTTAAGTCTTTCAAATCTGACTTGAAAAAATTTCTGATAGAAAGAGAACCCTACAGCATTCAGGAGTTCCTCTCATCTTAGATCTGAGCGCTAACCTACGAGTAGATACTCGTAGGTTAGTATTTGTTACTTTTCATTTTGACGTTATCTCTTTACATAATGTATGGTGTTTATGAGAATGAACAAATCTATCTATCTTTAGCCTCGAAACCTTGAAATTTACTACTCATAAGATGTTCTAAAGTCTCCTCATTTTCCCCACACTCACAACTAGGTCTCTCAACAGAATTCCATCGGAAGAGCATGTTGTTGCATCATCCATTGCCTGTTCTAATACGATTTAGAACAGACCATATTCTTTTGGGAAGATCAAAATCAGGAACCCTGATGGAACGATCAGTAATAAGATCTTTATTGAAAAAATTGGATACATTCCATTCAGATTGCCAAATTTCTTTGTCGCTTCTATTCATATAAATCAGGAAATTCGACCAAAAAGGTTTACGCGACTTCAATCTGGGGATTTTATTATCTGGAATATAGGTGAGTATGGGAAATGAATTTGGATAGAAATTAAATTTGTTCAAAAAACTTAAAGTTGTTGTCTCTTTGCCAATATGGGATGGGACAATATTTGAGACGACTGGTATACAAAAGGGTAGGTGTAGATCTGTCTTGGAATGGCATTCTCGAATAATGTTAAATGCACGACCTCCATTCCCTCCTAGACCGCAATGAACCGGACCTCCAAGGTGAAACGACATGTCGCCCATAACGACAATGTGTTTACAAATTGTCCTCCGTTTTAAGAGCAATAAAGGCGTCGCGCAAGGCCTAATCTACATTTATTATGCCATATAAAACGACGTGATATATCGCAGAGGCTTTATTTGACGCACCAAGCGCCGGTGGGTGTTGGAAAATCATCGCCCGACACCTTTTTCACCACCGAAACGAGCTCAGAGCCGAGCCCGGGGGATGATTAACCCCAGGAAAAATTAATCAGAGAGGGCGGGAGGTGCACGAGGGGGGCGGAAAGGGTCGGATGGTGGCGGAATAGGTGTCGAAAATGGGGAAGATTTGGGGTTCAGGTCGTTTACGTCTCTATGAACCTCATAATGCTGAGGAACTCGTGATGGAAGACTCAATTGAGGATTCAGGGAGATTTGGGGTCTCAAGGAAAACCGGGGAGTTCAGGGCTGGAATGGGAACTCACAGCTTGAATAGGGATGAATAAGCATGTTAACAAGAGTTTCGACAAAAAGAGTTAAAGAAAATCCAGGAAGAAACCAGGAAGAGCAGTTCGAAGATTGAAATACAAAAGCTCGAGAATAGAAGTTGAATGACAATGTGGCCAGATATTAAGTATACTGAGGCTCTCAAGACCGTGAAGAATATCTCTTTACTATGTTGACTGTAGCCAACCACGGTGTTTAGCTGTTTTCCTATTATTTATATAAAGACTGTAACGAGTTCAGTATCTTGGGATACTGAGGTGGAGTTCCTTAATGAGGTCTGAAACGTTTATGGTGAAGGCCATAAAATATGAATTATGCCAGTATGTATGTGGTGAATGTGAAAATTAACGAGTTACATATTCAACACTGAAAAGTACACACTATGTTGCAGTTGGAATTATCAGAGGAACTTGTATCGAAGTCTCGAAGAGTTTATTATATATCGTGTCTCAGGACTTCAGATGCCATAACATTTAGTCAGCGCGTATAAAAAAACCGAACACTTCCAAGTTTGTCTATTTCTGGAGATGATTGAAATATTAGATCGCCAGACGCGATAACATTTAGTCAGCGCGTATAAAAAAACTGCCACATTGTGGTATTGAGGAAAATGAAGAGACCAATGAATTCGAGAGGAAAGCAGCAAGGCTGATATCTATTGAAATCATATCAATAATAGAGAACCTACAATAAAATTCACAATGGATTTGGAACAAAATAATGCACTTTCCTTCTTAGATATTTCGTTACGAAAATTTCCAAATCATTTTGAAATAAGTGTGTTCAGAAAAAAAAGGCACACAAATCGATATCTGAGTTTTTATTCTGATCATCAAATGAGTGTTAAGAGAGGTATTATAAAAACACTTTATGAAGGAGCGCAATTGATTTCATCGACAACTGAAATACGAAATCATGAAATTAATTTCATTAAAGATATTCTTGAGGATAATCAATATCCAACTTATTTCATGAAAGAAACTATTTCAATTTTAGAGAGAACAATTTTGTGTCAAAACGTTAGTAAAAATCAGAAACCAGCTACAAACCGTCAAGAACAACCAATTTTAATAAATTTGATTCCTTATGTTCATGGACAATTGAAAGAATTGATTCTAAATTCAACATTGTTTTCAAAACAAAAAATGATTTGCGATCTTTATAAGCAGAAACTAGCTCCATCTATCCAATTTCAAGACGGTCATGCAAGTCTTGTTTTTCACGCTGAGCACTCCCTGTTCCATCTCATTTGGCCGAGTTTTCCCGAGGAGAAAAATTCGGGACGTATGGCGTTCATTTGCAACGCATGAGGGAGTTTTTGAGATCGCGTGCTGCGATAGATTCAGTCCGGGAGATGGTGTTTTAGCTCGGGTAGCCTGAATTGGTGTACTCCTACGAAAATCTATGAAAAATTTCACTTTGTGTATCTGCTTTCTTCACTCGGTCGTTAATCCAATGAAGTAGCAGTGCAGAATTCAGTAGTTTGTAAGGCTACTGAATTTAGGGTTGGTTTAATTGTAGAGGGTCGTAAATCCACTACAATGAGAATTAAACACACGGTGGTGTTTTTCAGGTATTTATTTGGAATACAGAGTTATGGTGAACTTGAAGCTGAACTTGAATTCGAACTTGTTGTTGAGAGAACAATTGTCGGTATATAAAGAACAATATTTGCTGACAAAGACTTCTCATCATCTTTTGACTCGTAGTAGTTAAGCAAACAAAAATGAAAGGAAAATTCACGAATCAATAGACTTGATCCCACATCCAAGATCCCTTGTATTTTCTATCTGCATTGTTTTATTTTTCTTATTAAGACGAAATAGTTATTTATGAAATGAGTGTAAAAAGTGACGTTTCATTTTGTGAGTGAAAAAGTTTGTGAATGAAATGGGTGAATTTGCAATGACAATTAACTTCAGAATGCATTTTAATATTCAAATAATCAAAAGGTTGTTGTGAGTGGCGAACGTTGCCAACGTTATGAATACTAACAAATGAAAAAAAACGCAGTCATTTGAATTTCGTTCCTGTAAAATTTTCGTCTTGTCGAGAGTTCAATTATTAATGAAAGTGATGATTTGATTGTTCCTCTGGATATTGAAGAGTCTGCAAGAAGAGACTCCTACCTGAAAAACTGTCCAGCAGTGCGATATTGCATATAACAATTTCCTGGCCTGGTGTTAATTGAAAAATGTAGAAGGGAACTTCAGTGAAATAGTTTTCCTGGCTTACTTAGAAGAAAAATCAAAAATATGGTGTTCATCGACTTTGTGGAGCAAATTTTGAATGATGAAGTCAAACGCCCTTGTTAAAAATGGTGTGGTTGTTAGTAAATATTTCAAGGTAATGGCATATTTAAAACGGAAAAGTGAAGGATATCGTCCCAAAAAATAGAAAATTCTCTCTCACGTGATGGTAAAGGTTGCAACTATTTTCGGATCATTTGAGCCTGTCAGCGAGGAGAATTGTGTAATTTATCAGTGGGAGACATCGAAATAACAAATAAATCATTGGTTATACAATTTCCAAATACAAAAACGAAAGTCAATCGTTCTTTCAGTATTATTGGAAAGTATGTAGATTATTTTCATGAGGACTTTGCACTGCGCCCTTCTATCATCAAACATAGTAGTTTTTTCCTGAAATACATGCATAATAAATGCACTGCCAATCCAGTTGGTATCAATACATTTGGAAAAATTCCATCTATTGTTGCTGAATTCCTCAAACTGCCAGAACCAAAACAATATACAGGACACTGTTTTCGAAGATCCTTCTCGAATCAGGAGCAAATATTACGGATATAAAAAAACATGGTGGATGGAAGTCTGCGACGGTAGCCGAGGGCTATGTTGATCATTCCATTGCATATAGAAAGGTCATAGCTGAAGAAATTCTCCCAACCTCAACAGTTTTTTTATCATCATCATCGAATATGGTACTTCCGGTTTCTAGCTTCTTTGCTAGCAGAATCAGGAACAAATATAGAAATGTCATTGCTTAAAAAACTCTCCCAACCTCAACAGATTTTGGATCATCATCATCCAATATTGTACTACTTCCGGTTTCTACAAGTACTGATGGTGCTGAGGATTCTAATAATGAGTTGCGAAGCTCCCTAACGTCACAAGGCATTAATGTTAGTAATTGTTCTAGTTTTACGATTAATATTAATGTTCATGAGTAATGATTGTTGCATATTGATAATAAAAATTTGCAATTGCTGAATTATTCTCATCTGATTTCATCATAGGAGAATGGAGAGCTGAAAAAAATTTTTAACACTAATGTTAAAAATATTTTCAACACGCTTCCACGTAAACAATCAATTCTAACATTGTTTGCTGTCATTGAAAGTGTCACTTTTAATGGCAGTTGTACAAAAAAATATTCCTTACTCTGTTTATAAATATTCAAATACTGAGAAAGTATGGCTCCTCCCGGACCATCTTCATATGTATACGAAGTTCATTTGCAACGCATGGGGGACTTTTTGCCATCGCGATGGCGCCCCAAATAGCAGGATACTTCAAGCTTATCTCTGCCCCTAGGGGAAGGAAGGAAAGATGTTATTCTTGTTATTTCCGGTTGAATATGTTCGGCGTTCTTCAGGAAAAATAATAAAGATGTTACAACCCAAGCCATTAGCTTTATTGAAAACTGTTGTTGGTACTTTTGTTCGGGGTTTATCTCGACAGATGGCCCTTCGGAACGTATGGAATCTTTATGCTTCGGGTTGACGCTTCAGGGTTCTTCAATGGGTGCGATATTTTCTCAGAATGGCTTGACAGGGGAAGTTTCGAATAATTGTTTTTATTTTGTAATTTGATGTTCAGTGTGAACTTAAATGTTTTGAGTCTACTTCAATCGATGGAACTGGAAGAGATGAATCAATTTTAAAAGTTTCAATGAGAAATGTTCAGACTCTCTCAATAGTTTTAATTTTTTCACCAATTTCTGAAATATAAAAAATCACAATATTAACAATATTTGTGGTACAATATAGTTCAGTAAAGAGTATTTGCTTTTATTTGTTTCTCATTTTTAAACTCAGTTTCCAAAAACACAATATTAATCAAGAAAGTTTATTTTATCAAGTCACTTACTTGTAAAATTGACAGTTAACTTGGAAAGTTTTTACAAGTTAGTAGTATTATTCACAGTAGAAAATTTTGTTTTATCGTCATATATAATGAAAATCATGGTATAATTGTTATCTCTAGTAACACAGATTTTTGATGATGAAAGAGTTGATACTGATGATGATGAACCATCTGTTGACTCGGAAATTGCTGAACTCGAGGACTGCAGAACATTTGTACTCTCCTTACTACCAAATAATCTGCTAGACATTTCGATTTTTTTGGTGACCGAATCATCGACATAACTCATCGCAATTACAGTGCTCTTCCACCCTCCTGCACGCTTTAGTGGTGAAATATCTCCACCCGAATCCGCAACCATAGTGGCCATAGTTCTGCGAAAAGAGTGGCCGGTGTATAACTCTGGGTCTTTTAAACCTAAATATTTCGCAATTTGCTTTGGGACACCACCAATAGTGTGATGGCCAGCATGAAGTGAAATGCACTTTCCAAGTCGGTATGTCAAAAAACATATTAGGCTTTCTGTTCCAGGAGGACGAAGATTTACATACTTTCTGTATAGCATGCAGGGCTTGAAGCTGCAGCCATCAACGGTTATGGTGAATCTTCTTGTTGTTAAACTTTTTGTTTGTCGCAATGTCACAATAATGTATTTTTCCATATCTTCTACATCATTCATGTTTAAAGAAGAGAATTTCGTCACATCGACAACATCCAAAAATCCCAAATATTGTTACAATTTTCGCCAGCAACCACTAGTCATCAGGAACATGTAAAAGAAATTGTTCAGCCTCTTCTTTACTTAATACCTTGGCCTTTTTTGGCGTATAACGCTCATTTTTTCGTTTCAGAAATGCTATTAATTTTCGAAATCTGCAAATGACAACTAAACGTCATATTTTTCAATAAATTTTTTAAGGAAAATAAACCTGCGAACAGGGGCATTTTATTTCATTTCCAAGCAGCTTTTCAGCATAGACCATTTTGCCCATAAAATATTAGGGCTGAATCTAGCTGACAGTTGATTCAAGTAGACCAACAAATCATATTCAGTTATCCCAATTACACCATTTTTGTTTTGCCACTTTTTGAAGTCGTCGTATTCTCGCTCGTACCTTGAGGCTGATTTTGCAGGTAATAAACTTGATGCTACACTGCTGGCTGCCCCAATAATTTCTTTTGGTACATTCATTTCCGCATTTGCCAAAACAACTGTAAAGAAAAATGAACAGACATGTTCATGGTAACGCTTCCATAGCTTACGACATTTGCGACAAATTATTGGGATTTTTCTGGAATTTATCCAACCTTTTTACAAATATGAGAAAAAAATAAAAAATAAAACAATACACGCAAGGTAACGGGTTTTACTGTCTCAAGGAGGTAACTGATTCGCCTGCGGCTCGTCAGTTATATCCTCCATTCGCCAATAAAAACCCTCATACCTTGCTAGTAATGTTATATACTATTGCCTACTTTTGTTGTTATTGTGAAAGGAGTGAAATCTTTCTTCCAAATTACAGGTCATGATTCTTCATTTCCAGAGGAAGTTTATTGAAGAGTTTATGTATTATGATGTAATATAAAATGTGTCCACAATCCATTAGAATCCTTATATCGTAGTATCACAATATTAGAAAATATGGTATCGTGTTTTTTTGGATAATGATACTATTAATACTTATCACTTAATTTTTTTTCTAACACGAGAAGGCAGGGTTGTTTTGGTTGAGGATGTTCCTCGAGATCTTGTATCATATGATTTGTGAAATTTTCCGTAATAGTCTTAAAGAATGTAGATTCACATAGCGAAGAGATGTAAGTTTTATTTTTGTCAATTAAGAGTATTTGCAAAATATCAGGTTGATAAAGTAAGAAAATCGAACTGTATATACTCTTCTTGACCAAATCTTTCTTTGTGCAAACTTCGAGATCCTCAGCGTTTTCCGCAGACGATTTCAACTTTCCTATTGTCGGGAAATCGCGTGGAAAACTTCGCTTCGTCCGGAACAATGGGTCAATGAAAAGTCAACAAGACCGCTTACATACGAGCAAACATGTCATCCAGCCAGAAACTTCCGATTCCTGTACAAAGTCTGTTTGTTCAGACCACGATGCCCTCAGTTCATATTTCAAGCGTACGATTTTTGTTCGATCAGAAAGAATGCTACTCTATTGTGTTTTGAATGCGAAATAGGGTGTATGGAAAAATTGAAGTTTTCTACTGAAACTGATAATTTCCTGACCACCCAACAAATCTACATCAGCAATCTACGATTTTTCACAAAGATAAACAAATTCAAATTGAAATGGGTTGGATGGCTGATTTAACATTCAGATTACTCAAATTCAACAAATTGGGGCAAAATCGAATCTTCTGAAAAATCCTCGAAATTTCTAGTTTCCACCACTTCTGTCGAGCAGTTCATAATAATTATTTGGATGTAAATTGCCGACCCCACAAAATAATTGATCCCATTTCACTGCAGAACCCGGGTGAATTAGTTAACAGTTGCCAATTCAATCATCGTTTATGCCACTTTATCCGAACAGTCCCTGAAAACAAATAAAAGCGTCAACGGAAATGCATTTTGGAGTGACGTTATTTCGACAAAAGGTCGACACAGATTGAAGATGTTGAATCAACAATTCATTCATGTCGAAAATGGTCATCGATTTCGCATTAAATCGTCACTCGTTTGACCTTTTGTGATGAAGATAGATCGGTGGAGAGATTTCATGAGGTTGAATTTGTTCACCCTTTAGGAACAGAACTACACATCTCCTCACAAGAGATCTTCGTGAATATTTCCTGTTCCACAGGAAGTACACTCCCCGTCAATAAATTCCGGACAGGCAAAATTTTTGACAAATTCAACACCATGTATCTTTTTTTGTGGTTCTCCGATTTTATTGAGATTTTCACCAGGTATAGTATTGGGTCTTGTTATATCAACCTGGAATTTACTTTGCGAAAATACCTGTAGTTCATTCGTTATACAGGGTGAAACAAAACCTTGTTTTATGCCCTTCATTTCTGACAACCTGTAGTGAATTTGAGGCGGAAAATTTGATATCATTCAGTTTTAATCTGAAGTGTCACCCTTTCTTAACAAAATGTTTTTTGATTTACGTCAGTATCTGCTTTAAGAAAAACACACGGTTTCAAAGAAAGTGTTGCATTTTTTCAATTTTTATAACAAATTAAAACATTACAATACCTTATCGATTAGTTAACATAAACAAACATCTGAAAATTAATAGCGTGTATTTCCACCTCGCTTTCTCATCACTTCTACCATATGAGATGGCATACTTTCAATGCATTTCCGAATTGCTTCTGGGGGAATATTTTCCCGTTCTTCAAGAAGGGCAAGGTGTTAGGCTGCCGATTTCGAACATGTCTACCTAGCATATCCCATACATGTTCAATTGGATTTAAATCCGGCCTTCTGCCTGGCCACACGAATCGTTGAATATTCGCATCTTCAAAGTATTCTGTTACAACCCGTGCAACGTGAGGCCTAGCATTGTTCTGCATTAACAGAAATTGTTGCTTCCCCCAGAAGAAATTCGTAAATGCATTGAAGGTATGCCACGTCGTATGGTAGAAGTGATGAGAATGCTAGGTGTAAATACACGCTATTAATTTTCAGATGTTTGTTTTTGTTTACTTGTCGCTAAGGTATTGTGACGTTTGAAATTGTTATAAAAATTGAAAAAATACAACACTTTCTTTGAAAATGTGTATCTTTTTTTCTAAAGCAGATACTGTCGTGAATCAAAAAACTTTCTGTTAAGATAGGGTCACACTTCAAATCAAAACTGAATGATATCAAATTTTCCGCCTCAAATTCACCACAGGGTGTTTAGAAATGAAGGGTATAAAACAAGGTTTTGTTTCACCCTGTATAACGAATGAACTACAGGTATTTTCGCGAAGTAAATTTCAGGTTGATATAACAAGACCCAATACTATACCTGGTGAAAATTTCAAGAAAATCGGAGAACGACGAAAAAAGATACAGCTTGTTGAATTTGACCAAAATTTTGCCTGTCCGGAATTTATTGACGGGGAGTTTATATTATTAACAAAAAATTGTAAATCAGATGCATTCTGGTCCATTGCAATTGACTTCAAATTCGATTATTTTGTTCAAAAGATATCCACTTGTTTCCATACTTCAATGCGAACTCTATATAATGGTCATTTCTTCAGATTTCCTTTGAGATATGATATTTTCTTTGTGAAAAACACCTTCTTCGAGATCTGAAACGGTTTCTGTGGGTGTGAAAGCATATGAAGGATTCATCAAACATGTCCTTCAGACGTCTTGTTGGCTCCGGGCGTGTGTGGGCGCTTTAGCTCTCGGGAAACTTCAATCATAGCGATGCCCTCGGAGAATACATCGGAACAGGCCGCAACTCGGGCCATAAAGAGAATTTAATATTTACACTACGGCCCGTCGGTTATTTATCGAACGGGAAATATAAAAATGGGATATTCGACGCTAGGAAATGATAAAATATTATTGCACCCTCATAAATATAACGTATCGACCCCTCGGGGGAAGATCCCGATAATGAAAAGCTGCGGTAATCTTCGATATGTCGAATGGACGCGTTGCGCTTCCTGAATACGGGAAAGCTAACGGAAATCGAAGCGGGGAAAACAAATCGTTTTCCCGGGAAATGTTGGGAAAACAGCCGTGCGTTGTTTACTCCCGATAGGATTATTTCGTCGTGGAAATACGGAAAAACTGTATGAAAGTTCTAGTTTTTTTGTAAAAGATATTGATAGGTGAGCTGAACTTTTAGCAGTATTGATACTTCCCAACACGATCATGGTTAGTTCTGTTCATTCTTCTATGAAAAACAAATGATAGGGTGAAACAGAGAGACATGACGCGGCGGGAGAGACGACGCAATCAGATAATTCGACTGAATAATCGCAATCGCCAAGAAAGAAATTCGAAAATGTTTCATGCGCGCACTTGCGTCAAATTAATCTCAACTACATTCAGTAATAACATCGATATTCCTGAAAACCGCTTGCGTTGTAGCTCCACTAGTACAATAGGACTCTATAAAGTCACTAAAAAAAAAAAAAAGAAATTCACACCCACACAAAGAAGTTCGGACCTCGCCAGCAACTGAATTGCGATTGAATTGTCGTAGGTTTGACTCATTCTGGTTTGAGACAATCGCGTGGCTTCAAAATTGCGACTGTTTAGTTGCGGCGATTATTTTATCGCATATGCGTGGATTCCCATTTAAATGTATGTGTTTCATTTTGCGACTAAACGATCGCGCGACAGAAAATCGCATGTGCGCGGCTAGCCTAAGACAGATGCATGCAGACGTTTTGTTCTTGCTGTTTTGAAAAAACCTGTTGAAAGTGCAATAGTTACAAGATATACTGCTCCACAAGAGTTAGGGATATCGTATTCGATAGTTTCGAGAGGTTTGTAATCTTCGAGAAAATCGCTGTAAAATCATTTAAAACTCAATGACAACTTGAATCGATCCAATAAAAATCAGTATGAGACATTTCGACAATCTGGTCGCCTTTTTTCTGAAGTTTGGTTCTTTGCATATGCTTCGTGAATGTTCTTATTTTGAAATGGAGTCAGTTTGTCAACGGCTTCGATTTGTAGCGAGTTTTCTGAAAATGCCAAGACGTAAATTAACTAACGCTGAGGCTAATCGAGCTATCGGAATGCTACAGGGTGGCCTAACTCAGGTTTTTGTAACGGAAAGGCTTCAAGTCAGCCAAAGTATGATTTCTCGACTTTTGAGTAGGTTCAGGGAAACAGGATCCATGTTGGAACGACCAAGGATGGTGGGAGACGAAAAACAATACATAGTCAGGATCGTTTCATCACCTTTTTGGCGAGAAGAAAGGCTACATCTACGTGTAGAATGCTACGGGATACTCATCGAAATGCATATGGGGTCCAAGTTTCAATCGAAACCATCAGACGACGTTTGAGAGAGGTAAATCTAGGTTCTAGACGTCCATTGAGAGGAATTCCATTAACACGTGACCATAAGCGTCAAAGACTGGAATGGGCAAGGCAATATATCAATTGGAAAGATCAATGGCGTAGTGTCCTTTTCACTTATGAATCCAGATATAGATGATTTTTAGATTCTTGAAGAATGAGGGTATGAAAAATCCCACGCATACCCCGTAATCGTCGCTATGTCCAAGAAGTCCATCCATTCCGAGGGGGTTGTGTTATGGTACGAGCCGGGATATATTTCAACGGGCGCAAAGATTTACACATTCGTCCTAGGAATATGACCGACTTACACTATAGGAAGCATGCCATTGACAATGTTTTGCCAAATTCTCACGCTGCTGTTGGTGAAACATTTTAATTTCCAGACGATAACACTAGACCGCACCGTGCAACCATAGTTGAGAATGAGGAGCTTGGTATTCCACATTTACCAATACCTCCGCACTCACCATATTTGAATTGCATAGAACATGCATAAGATATGCTCATCAACCTACCCCAGAATCCTAAAATGATCTGAGAGAGCTTCTGCCCCGTTTATGGAACCAAATTCTTCAAGAAATGTTCAACAACCTCGTGTGTAGTATGCAAAGAAAATGTCAAGCTGTTATTGATGCCCGTGGAGGCTATACATTGTATTGATGTTCTTAAAATGATTGAATTCTCTGGTAATAAAATTTCGTTATTTTACTTGATTTTTCCTAACTACCTTGAATTAATTTTATGTCCTGCAAATTGAAATCATAACAATATGAATTTCCATCACAAAATCTCATTCAAACTATAAACTTTCCACAATTTGAGCCAATATCCTTAACTCATGTCGAGCAGTTCATTTGGGGCACAAGATAGCGAAAATTTAGCAGAAATTTTTTCATTTATTTGTGAGAAGAAAAACTAGAGTGCTGTGCCAACTTCACACACATCACATCGTGGATTCTTGTGACTGTCGGAGTCTAACCTCAGCTACTCGATCCAACCCATGCCGACACGAAAAGAAAGGGAAAAATTTAATATAAATAAAGAATGATCTCGAATGAGCCCGACCGTTTCTCCGACACTCATCCAACCGCGTTTTTAACGAACGACATCAGATTATTTTCCCTACGAACCTACTTTTTCCCCCATCATCCCAAACACGGAAAAACAATCCTAGGTAAATGAATACGAATCGGGACAAACATAGGAACGGTGGATTTCGATAGCGATGTTTTTTCGCGGAATTCTGAAAATCCGGACGACAAAGCCGAAAATCCGTTTTGTTGTCGGAAACGCTTCCATCTGGCCAGCCGGAGTTTTTCGGTATTCCATCGCGCGTGGAACGCGCGAAATAATGGGGCATTCCGTTATTTTTACAGTCGATTACGGCGATAACGAACGCGAGTCACCTGTGAAATTGGCCAAATTTTTTTTTAAACGCGCACAAAGAGGATCTAGTCTGGATGGAGCGGAAGCGAGTTCGGAATAACGAAATGGAAATTGATGATTGCGCTTAAGGGGAATAATTTTTCAATATTTGTTGCTTTGTGCTTGCGTTATACACTGGTGCACACTTTGAAATACCCTCTCACCCGTGTTAGAAGGTTCTTTAGGAACTTTTCAATAACTGAGCGTGCTTTTTCTCAAAATTTTTTCAATTCGAAGGTTCTCCCTTCTTCCATGTTCAACCTAGGATGGTAACTTGTGATACTCGAAATAACCGCTGCCTTTGAAAAAACTATATTTTGTCCATCTGTTACAGCATGTCTTATTGAGTCGACAGCGTCGTTCACGCTTCTTAATTCTCTTATTGATACTTCGTTTTGTTGTACCAATGTAGACTTTGCCGCACACAAAGTGACCTGTGAATACTGGCTTGTGAAAGACTGCGGCGAAGTCTAAATACTAGAAAAACAGGTAACACCACGAGAATTAAGGAGAAAGAACGATGCTGTCGACTGAATCAGACAGAAAAATCTGCACAAGTGGAACATGTTCTAACACATAGACACAATATAGTTTTTTCAAAGGCAGAAGTTATTTCGAATATCAAAAGTTACTGTCGTAGGCTGAACATAAAAGCCATTGAGATTTATAAACATAACAACAACATAAATAGAAAAGAAGGAACGCTCTTGGTACATAATTACTATTATCTTTATTAAACATGAAAAAGGCTGGGAATAGAGTCACATATAAGCCTAAAAAAAATTAATTCAACATGGTTGATACAATGCATGCAGAAAAACAACACAAAAATAATCAATATTTGCACATAACATTCAACCGAATAAGCAAATGTCTATTTTGTTCTCAAAACCATTCACCGACTCAGAATTCACAACATCACCAGGCAAGCCATTCAACGCACCGAAAACACGATTCACCAAAAAATGTTGTCTCTGTCTTGTGGCAAATTTCTCCTTTTTCAATTCGAGAGTGTGACCTCCCAACCTCGAATCATTGTTGAAGATGAAAAGTTCCCTTAGATAGGCGTAATTATATTTGGCTATTTGTTGCCGATTTTAGAAAAAACCGAGATCAAGACGATACGCAGTGGAAGCGATGTGCCAATCAACATCGCGCACGTAAACTCACTTCCTTTTCCCTCCATTAACCAAGATGTAGATACTATCTCCGGAGCGAACACGTCATCAGCCTTCGAGTTACAATCTAAGACCAATTATCCTCTGAAGATTCCTCCCGCAGATGTAGGAGAAACTGCTCCACATGAGTTAGGGATATTGACTTAAATTGTGAAAATTTATAGTTTGAATGAGATTTCGTGATGGAAATTTATAATAATATTTTTTCAAGTTGAATGAAATGAAATTAATTTTAGCCTGTAGGTCTGCAGCGTATACAGGGTGGTAAAGAAAAATCGAGTAAAATAACGAAATTTCATTCCAGGAGAATTTAAGCATTTTAAGACTATCAATATAATGTATGGCTTCCATGGGCATCAATAACAGCTTGACATTTTCTTTGCATACTACACACGAGGTTGTTGAACATTTTTTGAAGAATTTGGTTCCCTTAACGAGGCAGAAGTTCACTCAGATCATTTAGAGATTCAGGGGTAGGTTGACGATTATCTAATCTTCTTTGGAGCATATCCCATGCATGTTCCATGCAATTCAAATCTGGTGAGTGTGTAGGTATTGGTAAATGTGAAATACCAAGCTCCTCGCGCGCATTCTCAACTAAGGCTTCACGATGCAGTCTAGCGTTATCGTCTAGAAATTAAAAAATTTCACCAATAGTAGTGTGAAAATTTGGCAAAACATTGTCAATGACATGCTCTTCATAGTGTGAGGCGGTCATATTCCCAGAACAAATGTGAAGATCTGTGCGTCCGTTAAAATTTATCCCGGTCCATACCATAACACAACCTACTCGGAATGGATGGACTTCTTGGACATAGCGACGATCACGGGGTATGCGTGGGAGTGTCCATACCCTTTTTCTTCGAGAATCTGAAAATCGTCCATTTCTGGATTCATCAGTGAAAAAGACACTGCGCCATTGATCGTTCTAATTGATGTTGCCTTGCCCATTCCAGTCTTTGATGCTTATGGTCACATGTTGATGGAACTCCTCTTAATGGCCGTCTAGAACTAAGATTCACCTCTCTCAAACGTCGTCTGATGATTTAGATGGAAACTTGGACCCCATCTGCATTTTGAAGAGTATTCCGTAGCATTCTACACGTAGATGTAGGCCTTTTTCTCGCTGAAACGGTGATGAAACGATCCTAAGCAGGTGTTGTTTTTTGTCGCCCACCAAGCCTTGGTTTTTCCAACACGCAACCTGTCTTCCTGAACGTATTCCAAAGTCGAGATATCACACTTTGGCTGAGTTGGAGCTTTCCCGCTACAACAACCTGAGTTAGGCCACCCTGTAGCATTCCGATAACCCTGATATAGTCAGAGCGTTTGTTAATTTACGTTTTGGCATTTGCAGAAAACTCGTTTAAAATCAAAGTCGTTGATGAACTTACTCCATTGCAAAATAAGAACATTTATGAATCAAATGCTAAGAACCAAGCTACAGAAAAAAGGCGACCAGATTGACGAAATGTCCCAGATTTCTATTGGATCGATTCGAGTTGTTAATATTGAGTTTCAAATGATTTTACAGCGATTTTCTCGAAGATTACATACTTTTCAAAACAATTGAATATTGATATTCCTGACTTTTGTGGAGCAGTATATTTAATAATTCTTAGGATCCACCTATATTTTCGTGTGGTAAATACCCAGTTTTTGTTTTACATCTAGTGCATCATGATTTCATTTTAGTTTTCAAGTCAGCTTTTCTGTATTAAAATTTGTATGCAGTTTCTGATTGTCAGTGAATAGCTTATCATTTCTTGAATGAACCTATTGAACCTGATGTTATTACTAGTCAGCACCGCATGAATGAATCTCATGAAGGATAATTCATTCGGCAAGGAAACCAAAATATGTTAGACGTCTATAATCATGCACCTGATGCACCCAATTTTCCATCTCATCACATTCTGAAAAAAATATTATGTGAAAAATAATATTGATATCCTTGTATCTTTCGAGAGTTGAATCTTCAAAAGACGTACCTGCTTTCTTCAGAGGGTTGTAATTCCGATGGAGAAGCAGTGCAGAATTCAGTAGGTTGTAGTACTTCTATATTCAGGGTGGTTTCTAATTGTAATTACGAGAATAAAGCAGCACGATCGGTGCTATCGACTGAATCAGACAAAAAAATCCGCACTGCCGGAACATGCTCAAACAGATGAACAAAATATGGATTTCTCAAAGGCGGAGATTATTTTGAATAACAAAAGTTACTATCCCAGGCTGAACATGGAATCCATTGAAATTTATTAACAAAAGAACAAAATGAACAGGAAAAAACATATACCCTATTCACATAAAGCAAGGTTGCCGAACTCAGAAAAAACAAAGATCAAGCAGATACGAAGCAAGAGCGATGGACCAATCAACATCGCGCGCGTACACACTTTCTTCCTGCCATTAACCGGGGTATAAAAATAATCCTTTCGGTTCGAACACGTCAGTTTCAGAAATTCAGCGTTCGATGTACAATCTTGGATCAAGAATCCTCTGACTTAATCTATTTCTACGAAGTTATTGTTGAACAGAATCTATCAGCAGATCCGTTTCTGATCTATTTAATTGATAGTAATCCACATTTGTATGAATAATAGTTCAACGACAGACCTGTAGATCACAGGACAACAACAGGACCTACCTAACAAAGGTTTCACGCCAGAAAGAACTTAAAAAAAGCAGCGTTCCTTTCCTATCTTCGCTCTATTATTCTTCGAAGACTCGGATGAATAGCCTGCCACAGATGCCGTTCATCATATTTCTTCCTGAAATGGCGTTATATTTCGTCCTAGCTTCCCTCCGTTTGAAAAATGGAAGGTAGAAAAACGCACGTCCCATTAATTACTATTTATCGATTGGGCATAATCTCAACCAAGCTGCGCCTCGCGTTATTTTAATTAATAGCGTTTGCTCGCTACTCCAGCTCTTAGAGGTGCATTAATAATGATGTGGGGGGACTGAGGGGTCTTTTGATCGAGAAAGATGAAGGTTTCTCCCCGGGTTCGCGATTCTATCGTTTCACCTCATGTTTATTTATTTATTCGGTGAATGAACACAGATAGCGGAGTGGGTAAATTCAATGAAGGATGAACGATGCTAATTGCATTGCACACAAAGTTTTCTCGTGCGTTTCACCCTCTTTTGAACTTGGTTTTAATTCATAGGTACACAGGTTTCATGAGAAGAAAAAAAGTTTATATCATAAAAAATGTTAACAAAAAAAAAGAAGCAGATTTATGTGCACTGAAGGCTGAATAAATTGCGTTTCTCTTGACGAAAAGGCAAGAAGTTACTAAATCACTTGAAATCTACATAAATACTTACTTTTGGATAACAAACAAATATCAAATATTTTGTAGAGTTCGCCTTATGTGATGGGATTGAATGAGTAGTCGAAAGTCACTCGAATTACTGCGATAATATAATGTACACATTCAGGGTTATTCACGAATATGGCACCACTATACATGGAATATTTTTTAGGAAAGACACAAGATTCAGGATTGAAATTCAAAAGGTGAGCTTCAAATAAGAAGACGACTTCTCGTATATTTTTTTAAGATTCTAGGAAAACAAAATTGTTTTTCCTGAATATATCAAAAATATTCATTTTGGGATAAAAGTCTTGTACGCATGCTTCTATTATTTTCTGACGAAGATATCGGAAATGCTTCGAAAAAATGGGGTTCTAATTGGAAAAAAAAAACGATTTTCTGATATATCGTCACTTCTAACTTCGACAAAGAATTTGTGACCTCCTGTATCATATTCTGAAAATCACGTTATCGGTAAAGAAGCATCAGCTTTTCTTCTCGGAGAATCTTAAATATGAGAGTTTTTAATGAAAAAACCTCGAAGTTGTCTGTATTTCAACAGAGTTCAATTTTGAATTTTTTTTTTCGTATTTCCTCATTTAAAGAGAATTTTCTCAGGTACATTCAATCTTTTGGAATCAAAACGAATCAAAATTTAATGGAGATTCTATTTATGCAATCAAAAATGAGTCTTTCCATTTTAAAAACGAAAGTTGATGTCATTTCCGAAAAAACCGGAATTCCTAGAACTTTGAAAAAATATACGAGAAGTGGTCTTCCTACTGAAGCTCACCTTTAGAATTTCAATCCTGAATCTTGTGTCTTTCCTAAAAATATTCTCTAGAGCCATATTCGTGAATGACCCTGTATAATAAGTGACAAAGAAACTGCAAACCCTGAAGCAGCCGTTTAAATTTAAATTTTTTTTTTGGTGAAACATAGAAAGTGTATCAAAAAAGGAACGATTGAAATTTGGAGAAAAAAAGAAAGGGTTTACAAATTTTTATATAAAATTAGTTAAAAATGTGTTTGTCTGCCGCGGTTATCTATACAATCCCCAATACCTCTTGGCATTAATATAAGAAGATTTTACTCCTTGCAATACTATCTATGTTATACCAAGAAAATTTAAACAGCTTTCTCCTGATGTTGCAGTTGTTTTGCGATAACTCAAAATTTTCAAATGAAAATTTTTAGCGTATTAACAATTAACAAAGCGATTTACCGTTTGACCTATGACAGATCAGACCAAAAAAGGCGGTTTGGTCGAATTCCAGTTTGATAGATTCCGTTAACAATATTTTTTTTTAGGTCTTTTCTTTTGAGTTGCTTTTTTTTATGCTGAAAACGTGTTCTGTTATTTGTCCATTTTCACCTTGTCCTTTGATATAATTTCAAATATGGATTTTTCATGTCATGTTTCAATGCGATTTAGACAAGGTCTGCTTATATGTAATTTTTTTTCTTGCCAGAGAAGTTTTTCTCGAATTCTTCTGATTATGTCAGAGCATCACTTTATGCAGACAATGCATCTATCGTCAGTTGAAGTTGAAAAAGTCGAACTTCGATCAATATAATTACTGATAATTCCGTTTTCCTTCAAAGTTCACGTTACCAAAGTTTGACTGTATATATTTCATTTTCATTAAAACATATTTTATATCTTATTATTATTATGCTCTCGAGTACAATTGGTATTATCATTTGATCATAATTTGATTTTAATTTCGACGTTATTACATCTATAATTTTGAATTTACTTAAATCCAGAGTAAATCAAAATTGCGTTGTCTTTTCTAAGAAAAAGGTTCTCGAGAACAATGACTACATACCCCTGAAACTCACTTTCCCTTGCTGGGTACGCAGCCTATTTGGCGCAACGGACGACTGGAAGGTTAGCACTAATTATCCTTCTCACTTCCCTCGCAAAACCCATTAGGCATCCACTCCTGCAAAGTTTCAAGTTCGCTTCAATTTGCGACATAAACAAGTCATCACAATTAGCCTGGTCCCGACTCGTAGCAACTTGGTGGTAAGTAGTGATGGCTACCTTCATTCCATCTGTTCGGTTATCCCCCTAATTTCTAATGGACGGCTATCCCGTCGTTGATTGAATTGAATGTTGAATTCAAAGGACTATGCTGGAGTTACATAGGTTGGGACCTCTTTTATACATGATGGTGAGAATATGAGGCGACTTGCATGATTTTTATTGATTGACGTGTTATTTATTCTTTTAATCAATGACGAAGGTTGCAGTGGTTCAAACCTATGACCCATAAAAAAAAAATATGAGAGTTATCCTGAAAATGAAAAATCGAATAAAAAAATTACCTTTAAACAAATATCTTTCAACAATAAAAACGAGCACTGGTCATTGTGAAGCTCCTACAACAGTCAGTGGCATTCAACAAACCAGGGACATACAGATGAAGAAAATTCTTATGGAAACATAGGAATATGAATGCTAAATTCCAAAGAGCTCCGAGTCTAGTAGAACAGTGGAATAATCGAAATCTCATTGCGATTCGATAACAAATAAGGCACTGAACTGTTGGAATGGCAAGTCTAGGCAGGAGGAAATGATCTCGGCTGTCGCGAATTGCAATGCAAATTAGTCGCATCCGAACGTCAGATGTGATAGCTAGACGATTTGAAAATAAATAAGAGTCGCGCAAATCTAAATGTTTACGGTTGAAGAGAAAATTCAAATCATAAAATGGTACAATATATTCTTTCATTGTTGCCTTTGGAGATAGGCCGATACCTTTGCGTTCGGCTATCTCCAAAATAATCGAGAAATTCGAGCAATGTGGATGTTTACAAACATGCCATCATTGCTGGATTGATAACCATCGAAGACCATCAGTGAAAGTCGTTTGACGAATGAAGTGAATGTGTGTGCTGCTGTTGAAATCAGTGCACCTTGTTCTAGCAGAGAAATTGCTGAACAAGTCGATTTGGGAGCTAGAACTGTTCGGAATATTTTGAAAAGAAATGGTTACAGATATTATAAGGTGAGAAACTCTCAAGAAATTTTTCCAGGAGATCATTTCAAAAGAATGGAATTTTGTGAAATGATGATGTAGAAAGAGAATGAGAGTAGTTCATTTCTGAGCAATAGCTTATTTACTGATGAGTCATCGTTTTCCTTGAATAGAAAATATAACCCATTCGTGGTAGAATATTGGTCTAGGAAGAATAAGTACCTTAATATTCCTGTGCGTACCCAGTATCCTAAAAAACTTAATGTTTAGTCAGAAATACTGGGGAATTACATCATAGGGCCATTTTTCATCGAGGGTAATCTGAATGCTTCAAAATATTTGGAGCTTTTAGAAAATCGAATTGTTTCGACAGTTCGACAGCTATCAATTATGATGTCTGGTTTCAACAGGATGGCTGTCCCAGTCATAACGCGAGAATAGTCACTGAATATCTGAGGACGACTTTTTCTGACCGTGTTATTTCGACAAATGGGACGATGGCCCCCCAGAACTCCAGATTCATCATCCTATTATTACTTTCTCTGAGGATATCTGAAAAATTTCTTGAAAAGGCAAGAAATTGGAAGAGCGACGAATATTACTGAATTATTATTATTATTATTATCAAAAGTTTTGAATCGAGGACTAGTCCTATTAGATTCAATTACAAAATAATTAAGGTCCAAAATCATACAACTTTGTGCTAAAATAGCAAGTATGCCTAATCTTCTGAGAGAAATCGGATTATCTCTTTATAATCGATTTGGCTACTGTTTGACTCAACAAGGTGGATTATCTGAACATTTAATTTGAATTTTTCGGTCTTCCATCTCGCTTATGTACGAATTTGTTTTTATTTTTCTTTTTTCATCTACTTAAAATTGATATTTGTTTTTCAAATTTCTTCTCGTAAAATGTTTTTTACCGTTTTTTTTCTAGAATTCATTTTATTTTCACTCCAATCTTGGCGAAAAAGAACCTGAATAGTAATTTCCATAGGAAATTATTCATGTCATTCATTGAAGCAAATAAATTCCTCGCGTCAGTTTAAAATTAAATTGTCGTAATCATTTACATTTGGTTTGGAGTGTTACTGATTCGATTCGACACTTTGCGTACCATATGTTGGGCACTACATCCTCACCCAACCAAATCTGTCGACCCAACAGTTCATACGATATCGCTTACCTCTGAGGTTTTGTCTCTTCCACTGTTCCACTATAATATAGCTCTGTTCGAATCTACTACAGAAACCCTGATGTTTCCAATTTTGTTTTCCCGATCTGTAAAGTTCTCTATGTCAGTATCGTATTGAGTTCATCACAGTACTAAATGTAGTATGTAATGAACTCGTTAGAGCATTGTTATCAGTTATATTTTTCGTTTTGCTATCAATTTTCAAATCAAATTTGTTCAAATTTCGTCAGTCGTCATCTGACAACACAAATGTATAAAATTCGAAAGTATTTCTCGAAACTTGACTGAAATTGAGAGAATATTGTCTTATATATGGATTGGGGATTTGGAACTTTCTTTTTGACGCTATTAGATGTCACTATTTTGTAATATTCTACGCAGTACGTCACAACTAATCGCTTTAAATATCGACTTCCCTAGATGAAAAAACACGCGTAGTCATCTAATTAACCTGAAGAAGCCCAACCACCCCACCAGCGCACTTGGATCCATCCCCATAGGACCTTCAGCATCGCACATACCCTACTCAATCATTGACAGCATCCGCGGCTGCAGACGTTGGCATTATTCCAGACGTTCCGGAAAAACAGCCCAGCATCCCGTCTATTTATCTTCGGATCGCGTGAGAGCAATATCAGCTGATTCGTCAGTTGTTCGAGTTATCAAGCGTACATAGATACGGCAGGTATGAAGACGCCGATCGGGCGTCGAATGGCGTCACATAACCGACGCTAAGTGACTTACGACGTGGAGGCTGGGGAACAAATAAGAGTTCAGTGCCTTGCACTGCAGAGGTCGAAGATATCGTTTGGAATTATGGAGAAGAGAGAGTCAGGAGATTTCTCGAGCTTTGAGTTCAACTGTTTGAATTTGAATTTTTTTTTCTGGTGAAACATGGATAGTAAATGATTACGATTTGGAGAGAAAACATTGTGAAGGTTTTTTCATGTAGACATTAAACTTAATATAACTCAAATATTGTAGTCCTTTTTTGTAAATTTTTTGAATTTTTGAACAAACCAGCGGTTCGAGGACATCCAAATGTGATAAACCATGGAAATTATTTATTTTTCAATTCACATCACTTTTATCATATATAGGTACCACACAATGATTTTTGTACATTTGCCCTATTTTTATAATGAAATGGGCGAATTTGCAATGACAATAAACTTCAAAATGCATTTTAATATTCGAATAATCAAAAAGTTGTTGTGAAAGGCAAACGTTGTCAAAGTTATGATTATTAACAAATGAGAACTTCGTTCCTGTCCAATTTTCGTCTTGGGTTTTTAACTGCTTAATATGTTTGTCGAGAGTCCAATTATTAATGAAAGTGACGATTTGGTTGTTCCTCCGGGTATTGAAGAGTCTGCAAGACGAGCAAATCTGGAACTCCTATCTGAAAAATCTGTTCAGCATTACGATATTGCATATAACACTTTCCTGGCTTGGTGTAAATTAAAAAATGTAGAAGGGAACTTCAGTGAAACTGTTTTTCTGGAATACACAAAAGAAAAATCAAAAATATGGAGTTCATCAACTCTGTAGAGCAAATTTTCAATGATAAAGTCAAGCGCCTTTGTTAAAAATGATGTGTATGTTAGTAAATATTTCAAGGTCATAGCATATTTGAATGGAAAAGTGAAGGATATCGTCCCAAAAAATTGAAAATTCTCACTCGTGAACAAGTTGAAAAGTTTATAAAGGAGGCACCAGATGAGAAATACTTGATGGTTAAGGTTGCATTTATTTTTGGATTATTTGGAGCCTGTCGGCGTGAAGAATTGTGAAATCTATCAGTGGAAGACATTGAAATAACAAATAAATCATTGGTTATACAACTTCCAAATAAAAAAAACGAAAGTCAGTTCAGTATAATTGGGAAGCATGTAGACTATTTTCATTAGTACCTTGCACTGCACCCTTCTGTCATCAAACATCATCGTCTTTTCCTGAAATACATGAAAAATAAATGCACTGCAAATCCAGTTGGTGTTAAGACATTTGGGAAAATTCCATCTACTGTTGTCGAATCCCTCAAACTGCCAGAACCAAAGCAATATACTGGACACTGTTTTCGAAGATCCTCCGCTTCATTGCTAGCAGAATCAGGAGCAAATATTACGGATATAAAAATACATGGTGGATGGAAGTCTACGACTGTTGATCATTCCATTGCATATAGAAATGTCATCGGTGAAAAAATTCTCCTAACCTCAACAGATTTCGGATCATCATCATCCAATATTGTACTTCTGGTTTCTACAAGTACTGATGGTGCTGAGGATTCTAATAATGTGTTGCGAAGCTCTCTAACGTCACAGGACATTGATATAAGTAATTGTTCTAGTTTTACCATCAATATTAATGTTCATAAGTAATGATTGTTAAATATTGATAATAAAAATTTGCAATTGCTGAATTTTTCTGATCTGATTTCATCATAAGAAATTGGAGTGTTAAAAATATTTTTAGCAGTAATGTTGAGAATATTTTCAACACGCTCCCACGTAAAGAATCAATTTAAACATTGTTTGCTATCATTAAAAGTGTCACTGTTATTGGCAGTTGCACAAAGAAGTATATTATTTCAATTATAATTCCATTCACAACATTTTTTTCAGAGGTGTTGAATAATACTTTTCAGACTCATCAGAGGGTGCCTAATTAACCATACTGAACTAATCACAGATGATGAACTCAAAATAAGGATTCATATCGAATCGGTATTTCAACAATGACAATATTCATCAATGCTCTCTGGCGTAAATACTATCTAAAAATTTATATACATTGTTTACTTGTTAAATTTATGATAACATCATGAATTGATAAACATGAATTAAACAGATGTCCAGATCAGGTTTACGTCAGTGGCACGTTTTTAAGATGAGGCTTTGCCGTCTCACCTATGAAATTGAACAGGTTTTTCATACTGATACCTACCAAGTACAACCATAATAGACCCCTCTATATGAGCATTGTCCTTTTCGTATAAAAAGTGACTTTGTTCATAAGGGATTGTCTAGATGTTAAGGGGGTTGACGAATGAGAGCGGCTTCATGTCAACCTAACAAACAAAATTTGGGTGGGTACGGCCTTCTGCAGAAATGAGAAGGTCTTAGTGTTATTTTTCTTCCAGAGAGTTCTGAGTTTTGGGGATAATTGAAACCACTGAAGTAACTTAACAAAAAAATCTATTTTCCCAAAATACTTACAGAATATAATGAAGAAATGAAGTTCCCTATTCCCTGGGTTACATAATTACGCAAAATCCAAAATAACCTAATACTAGGAAATCAAGTTGTGAGCTGATAGGAGATGAGAGATGACAAGACTTTTGGACTTGACTATCCTCATCAAATAAAATTGGAAAATTCTGACCTTTTGATCTCTTTCTAATAATTCTGCTTTTCTCCACTGGTATCCACGAAGCGATCCTTTCTCTTTGCTCAACTTCCGTACACCGTTTTCTCTACACGTACTTCCGTTTCGGCTTCGTAATTTTTCGACGAGTACGTGACTAAACAATACAAAATCTACAAGTCTCCGCTTGAGACTCAAAAACTGACTGTGAAATTTCCTATTTCACTCCCAGATATAAACCGCGAGCCGAACTTCGCGAGCACGTCGAAGAACCCTTTTGGTTCTTATTTCCGTACCGTACTGATTATTCCTTGACGATAAAAATTTACTATTCCTCTACTTGTGGGTGTTTCTTTCCTCCTTCAAAAGTTGGCATTACCAATAAGATTCCTTTTTTTGAAGGTTCTTCCTTTTTGTGGGAGTATCCAAAAAAAGATGCCAGTTGGCCGTTTTCAAGTCCCACGGTTCTAGATACCCTTTTTGACCCATAATGATAAATAATACTTTCTTATGTTTTTCTTAAGTGTGGAAGTGTTAGTTTTCATGAGTTTGAAGATCATGAACTCTAATAAATCCACAACTTTTATTTATAATAAACTTATTCGAAAACGGCCATTTTCGAATATTAATGGTGACGGGGTGAATAGTTCATATTTGTCACAGTTTGATTTCTTTGCGTCTCGTAGTTAGACCGCGCTGACCAGATTTATTTTTATGAGTGATGACTGACTGAATGATGATAACGTAGCTGTGGAACCGTATTGAGATGTTTCAGTATTGAATTTTTAAAAGAGGAAATTACCAATTTCCCCATTTATTACACAACAATTCAAAATTTGGGAGAATATCAGGGTATCTCCATGGGATCTGAAACGTTTGGGGACCGTATGTGTGCAGAGCAAATTTTTTCTTGACATTTTTTCCCTGTTTGTTTCGTACCGACATACAGCCTGTTGGGCTCTGTACTTTGATCGGGTCCGAAGGTCGATTATGGGAAATTGCAGCACAAAAGAGCGTTAACGACCTTTATATTCTACCGCCAAGTCCGGTTTTCCGGTACAGGCCGATGCTGCGGTCCAGTCGGCATTTATGAGCGTTCGCAGTTGGCTTCGAGCGCAACCGACGCCCCGTCAGATGCACATCGATTTTTCGTTGCAATAACAACGGCGGGCGTCGGTTTTCGCGTCGCCACAACGTTATTAAATCCGTTCGAATGGAAATTGCGCGGCGCCCTTATTAGATTCGCGAAAAGTGCGCTCGGGGTTCCGCAGTACGGGGCGAAACGTTGCGGACGAATATAAATCATAAATGTCTCGTTTTGGAAATTTTCTTGAAGGGAAACGGAACGTGTATGGAAGCCTTTAGTTGCTTTCTACTCGAGGAAAAAGGAGATTGACACTTCCTGAAGAGATTTGCATTGCTTTTCGATACATGGATATATCAGATTGAAAAGTACTGCAACGAAAATACGACGATTTTGTTTGAGTGAAAAAATTTTAAAAAGTTTCATAAAAAAAATATTCAAAACAGTTCAGTATAAAATGAAAAAGTTAAATAACAATTCACATTGAAAGAGTCACTTAGACTTAATGGCCGTGATCCATTAGGAATTATTTCACCATACGTTTCGCCTACAAATTTAACATTCATCCAGTTCGATGTTAATGGCTGTTATTTATTTACCAAAATCCTGTTATCAGAAAAAAACTAATTGCATATTTGTACTATGAAAGCTCGGATAGGTCGTAAAACCAACCCAAGGTAATAGAGGGTGTACCAAGTTCGACGATCTATTAGGCGTTTCTGGAGAACTGGACCTATTTGAAATCTGAAAATTTGGATTATGATATTGTTTGACATTGTCTATCGAGCTAGAATATTCTTGGAGCCCGACCACTTTCAGTCATACAGGGAGTGAAAAAAACATTTCAGATTTTTTTTTCTGTTTTTTCGTTTTCGAATTTGATAGAGTATGCAATTCTGAATACATTCGTACTCAAATCGTTGCATTCGACAAAATACTTTTCAAAATATCGAGAATAAACTGGAAAGAAAAGTTAGATAAGAGTATTTGGTATTATGTTTGATATTCTTAATCCAGATATCTTGAGCACAAACCGTTTTCAGAATTTTGGAGTCGAAGACTGTGGAAATATTGTACATTCTAAGAAATTAAAAAAAACTCGTTAAAGGTGTTCCAAATGTTGGGTCAAAAATTAGGATCGAAATTCGATCATAACCTTCGTTTTTCAAATTAAAACCTTTTTTTTATGATTGCGTTGGATTCTGCTAAGAATAATGATGATTTTTTAACATGTTGATGCTTCTAAAATTGAAAATTCTTGAGTTATCTAGGATTTTAAGATTTTATGTCGTACGTAGCGTCAAATTAATTTAATCTGCTCTATATCAATAATGAAAAATGAATTCAGAAAAGAGGTGCGTCACTAGTGGGTTATTGAAATAATTCATCTTCTACGACCAAGGTCATTGTCGATATGAAACAGATTCTATGAATTTGACGCTACTTACGACATGAAACCAGGAAATCCTGAATAACTCAAGAATTATTAATTTTAGGAGCATCAACATGTTGGAACATTATCATCATTTTTCTCAGTAGAATTCAACGCAATCATGGAAAAATAGGGTTCAAATTTGAAAAACGAAAGTTATGAGCCAATCTTGATCCCAATTTTTGACCCAACATTTGGAACACCATGTGACGAGTTTTACAAAATTCTCAAAATGTACAATATTTCCACAGTCTTCGACTTCAAAAATGTGAAAACGGTTTGTGCTTAAGATATCGAGATAAGGAATAAAAAACATAATACCGAATAGGTACTCTTACCTTCCTTTTTTTCTTCAGTTTCGTCTCGATATTTTGGAAATTTTTTTCACGAATGCAACGATTTGAATACGAATGTATTCACAATTGAATACTCTATCGATAGTTCATAGTTCAAAAGGAGGTTACAGTCCACTGCGACCTTATGGTCTATCGAAGTCGAAAACGAAAAAATAGAAAACAAATTTTGTGAATTTTTTTTCACTCCCTGTATAGCTCGAAATATAATTGTTTTCGCTGATGGGGGAAGGTGCCCGAAAAAAAATATTTTTCGAGCTGTATCGACCTGAGTCAATTTTCTTCGACTAATTCGCATTCGTAAATTACGAATATGCTCCGAATTTTCTTCTAGTATGGGTATTTTGGGAAATATACCATATTCTGTGGAAAATTTTCAAAAATTTGGTCAAATTTGAAGTGCTATAACAGCCAGAAGAATAACTCTGGACGAATGCTGATTTTTAATCTAATAGATTGTTTCTTCGAAAACATAAAGGTCTAATTTCCATTCACCTGCAAAAGCAAAAATTTCGGACTTTCCATAGACCATTACTGAAAAAATGATTGTTTTGAAATGAATCAGTTTGCATATTCGTAATTTATACTATCGATTTAGTGGGTAGATGAATTTTGGTGCCTATGGGAAGAAATATTTCTAGGCAAAATATAGAAAAGTTTTCCAGAATTTTTTTTTTGCTGGGAACCAAACCAAATTTTCACTGTTGACTGATTCGAGGACGTAGATTACAAATATACAGACATTTTTTTTTCATAGAAGGATTATTTTTCAAGTTTTGGTCGATGAAAATTGGAAATTCTTGACCTTCGCAGAAAAAAATAAAAAAATCTAAACTGCTCACGATGGGTGAATTGAATGTGAGCTCAAGCCATTCAAATGGTACTTGACAGTTGGTTCAACGTTATGAAACTTGACGGTTCATTTCAAGCATCAGAGTTTGAGAACTTATTTACATTTTCAAGTTCTTTCACCTGCAAAAAAGCTTACCTTTGAAAACACCCAGTATACCTAGATTCCACGGATCTGGAGTAAAATCCAATCAACCTTCCTCGCAATATCCACGTCGTTTCCACGACACAACAACGGATAAGGCCACAATGGACCCCTTTTTCTCCGACAACAAAAGAGACCCTCGGCAATCCGTAATCGTCCACGTGACCGCAAGATGGCGTATATTGCGTGTCGCCAAGCAGAAGAGAAAAATCACCCGGTCCGGACGAATTAGCCGGGACTGCCCTCGATTAACCACGAGGTCCCTCTCCTTCCCCTGGGCCCATAACCCGTCATTATCGCACTTGACGACCCCCTCCCCGAATCGCGAGATAAACGACGTGAGATCCGTATCTGCAGATAACAACAGTTATTAGTCCGGCTGATAAGATACAAATTACCATTTCACGTGCCGCCTTCACGTGAAAAACCCCCGAAAACCACCCCCTGTTTCCGAGGGAGGGGGGGGTCGTCCCGCGGCTCGTTTTTCAAGTCTCCAACGTGGGAGGGATTGATTGTTTTCGTCCGCTCGGCCTTAGCCTCCTTGGGGGTAGCTGGGGGAGGGATGTTTTCGGCACGTTGAAGGGGTGGTTGGGTTTGAGTGGAATATGATATTGGGGTGAAACCGTATATTGCTGCTTGTTGGGGGAATTGTATCGTGAGGGAAAACCTGGAGAATGTCTTAAGAAATTGGAGGTCTTTCAAGTGGAACACATTTTTGACAAAGGATCGGAATCCATGAAAAAACTTTTGAAAAGTGGTTGAAAATAGAACGATGCATACCTTATATCTCCCTTTTATCTACGCTCATGATTAAATGAACTCAAGTTCATCTCTATGCTCTCTGGAACTCAGCTGATTTATTGAACGCTCCAAATTAAGTTCACTCTATTATCTGTCAGATATCGCAAATTTCCTCAAGAGGAAACTAATTCATAGTTCTTTTCTCTCCTTACATTGAAAGTGTTAACAACTCATCTTGTTTTTTTTTAACATAGATGAATTCAAAATAGTAATCATCGAAATGAATACCATTTTCAATTCCCAGGCTCAGAGATCTTTTATCATAACGTTGGAAATATGATATAAGATTTCGTCACTGAGATCAGAGATATACCGGTTTCAGCCTTATTTTTCATCATCAGTATTCCATACACCTCAGGGACATAATCTTCATGAATAAGGCTGAAACCGGTATATTTCTCATCTCAGTGATAAAATCTAGTATCATTTCTCCAAGCTCATGATAAAAGATCTCTGAGCCTGGGAATTGAAAATGATATTCATTTCGATGATTACTATTTTGAATCCATCTATGTTTCAAAAATGTTTTCGGTCTGGTTTCCGTAAAGGCAAAGAACTTTTTTTTTCGTTTTATTCTTTTTCTTACGAAACTCTTCTTGTGTGAAGGATGTAATTGAATAATTTCACATTTCTTGTCATCTCAATTTTGGTGTATTTTCATTTCAACTCAATAGGTAGGTATGTATACTCTGGCATTTCAGAAATATTCACTTCCCATTCAATTTCCATGTAATTTTCATGATTTTCATAAGGTATGAATTATGTCCACGTGCTTGATCATAACCAAATCCACAAAAATATTGGTAGCATTACTTCTACTCAATTAACAACTTGACTCGATTCACTTCGTTCATGTGCATTCTCATAAAATTTCATTAAATTTTTATAATTCATATACATTTTCGGATATTCCCATATTTTTCATATGGAAATGGTTATGTTACACCAGAATTAAACATTCTCTGGTCTTCACCTCTGGTAATGAATACTGATTTATTTTATTCTCATGCACATCTCATTATTTTAATTTGTAAGTTTCATTCCTCTACAGTTCAACTCTGGTAATATATCGCTGTTGAAAATTGTGAGTTGCACCCTTCTGACCTCACCTGCAGCTACGCCTATGGTTACCTCTCGTAGCGCTACGTCCACTGCAGCAAGTACAGCTCTATGGTTAGCTGATTGACTGCTCGTATCAAATTAACCTACCTCTATGTATCAATCAGCTGACAGATTAACTCATGTTCATTAATTGAATCAATTAATCGTCCCTTTTTTTATCCAGCTCTGCCTATCACTAGTTCTTGTAATTAGAATTTTCAAAAAGTCACCCCGCTTGATAATTGTTCATCTCGTTTATTTTTTGGAGTGAGTAACCCTAAAAAGGTTCGTGAATTCTCAGAATTATTAATTGTTGCATTGTCCATGTTATTTTCATGTTTTTCATAAAGTATGAAAATTTGTTCACGTTTCAGGTCATGAAAATCTATAAAAAAATTGGTAATCCTCTCTCGCTTTATCCAAATAAAATCTGTATTGTGGTAAACTAATGTATCTGAATCCTCTTAAATATATATTTTGTTATATTTCTGCAGTTCTCATAGATTTTTCAGATATCTCTGGACTCCTCACATGGAAGTGATAACTTGCTCCAAGAATGAACATTCTCATTTCTTTCTCCTTGGTAATGAATACTGACTCACTATATTCTCATGTTCATCTCATTCTCTTAATCAGTTCACCCATTTCTCATCTATTCACTTTTCATAACACTTGCTAATTATTGTTCTCAAGTTTCAGATGAATGAAAAATCCTCAAACGCAATGGTGAATCATGGAATTAGTCTTTTCTCTCAATAAAACCAAGTGAACTTTTTTGAAATATTCAAACGATCGAGTAGCTTAGACATTGAACAGTCCCTGCTTCACCTTCTAATATTGGTAAAACCATTCAAATGGTATGATCTCCTCATTCTAAACATGAAATTCTCAAGTTCATTCATCTGAACAACTAAGCAAGTAAGATCTCAAGCCTTCAGCTCAAAACCAATCGGATCAGTGATTTTAATTCATTGTATTCCCATGTTATAATCCTCTTATTTTTTCAATTGTAACCTCTATTTTTCTGATGAACACTGATCCAACAGCTCCTGTAGTTCGCCACTGTAAATTGTTTCGATTGATTAATTTTGCACTCTCTTATAGACCAACGTTATAAATTATAGATATCGTCCTTTTAAACCATATATCTCATTTTGTCGTGCAGCTGAGAATGAATAAGAACGCCATTAAGGATCGCACCGTTATGCCAAACTTGCCAATTACAAAAACACCAACTGCACTTCCTGAATCTAGCCTTAATTTCTTCACTCCTCATAACACTTGCTAATTATTTTTCTCAAGTTCCAGATAAATGAAAAATAGTCAAACGCAAAGGTGAATCATGGAATCAGTTTTCTCTCTCAATAAAACCAAGTGAACTTCTCTGAAATATTTAAACGATCATTGAACAGTCCCTGCTTCACCTTGAGCGGTCTCCTATCATATTGATAAAACCATTCAAATGGTATGATCTCCTCAATATAAACATGAAATTCTCAAGTTCATTCATCTGAACAACTTAGCAAGTAAGATCTCAAGCCTTCAACTCAAAACTAATTGGATCATTGGTTTTAATTCATTATATTCTCATGTTATAATCCTCATAAGTTTTTAATTGTAACCTCTATTTTTCTGATGAACACTGATCCTACAGCTCCTGTAGTTCGCCACTGTAAATGTGATTATATGGAACGTTTCTCTGTTTGAGAAGGAAGAAGGACAGTGTGGGGGAATTGGAGGACTTGAGGAAATTCTGGAAGAACCTTCTAGTGGAATTAGCGTACAACGCTAATGGTGAATCATGAAATCAGTCTTTTCTCTCAATAAAACTAAGTGAACTTTTCTGAAATATTCAAACGATCAAGTAGTTTAGACATGGAACCTGATTGACAGCCTCAGTCCCTGCTTCACCTTGAACGGTCTTCTCTAATATTGGTAAAACCATTCAAATGGTATGATCTCCTCATCATAAACATGAAATTCTCAAGTTCATTCATCTCAACAACTAAGCAAGTAAGATCTCAAGCCTTCAGCTCAAAACCAATCGGATCATTGGTTTTAATTCATTGTATTCTCATGTTATAATCCTCATAAATTGTCAATTGTAACCTCTATTTTTCTGATGAACACTGATCCTACAGCTCCTGTAGTTCGCCACTTTAAATGTCGTTTAGATTGATTAATTTTGCACTCTCTTATAGACCAACGTTATAAATTATAGATATTGTCCTTTTAAACCATACATCTCATCCTGTCGTGCAGCTGATAATGAATAAGAACGCCATTAAGGATCGAACCGTGATGCAAAACCGACAATTACAAAAACACCATCTGCACTTCCTCAATCCAGCCTTAATTTCTTCACTTCTCATAACACTTGCTAATTATTGTTCTCAAGTTTCAGATGAGTGAAGAATAGTCAAACGCAAAGGTGAATCATGGAATCAGTTTTCTCTCTCAATAAAACCAAGTGAACTTCTCTGAAATATTTATACGAACATTGAACAGTCCCTGCTTCACCTTGAGCGGTCTTCTCTAATATTGGTAAAACCATTCAAATGGTATGATCTCCTCATTCTAAACATGAAATTCTCAAGTTAATTCGTCTGAAAAACTAAGCAAGTAAGATCTCAAGCCTTCAATTCAAAACCAATCGGATCAGTGGTTTTAATTCATTGTATTCTCATGTTATAATCCTCATAATTTTTCAATTGTAACTTCTATTTTTCTGATGAACACTGATCCAACAGCTCCGGTAGTTCGCCACTGTGAATGTCGTTTAGATTGATTAATTTTGCACTCTCTTATAGACCAACGTTATGAATTATAAATATTTCCATTCTTAACCATGCATCTCGTTCTGTCATTCAGCTGAGAATGAATAAGAACGTCATTAAGGATCGAACAGTGATGCAAAACCGCCAATTAACAAAAACACCATCTGCACTCGCTCAATCTCGCCCCAATTTCTTCAGATTCGAGCTGATCTACCCCAGGAAGCGGTGATAAAGTGGCGGTTAATGAAGCGGCGGAAACAGACTTATTAAGGGCGAATCTCCCAGATCGATACATCCTGCGACTTCTGGACGAGAAAGGGCCCGGGGCGTTCCGAGCTGCTGCTTTGTGTGTGACGGAGAATCGGCCCGGAGGTGTTCGGAATTGGAACAGCCTTAACGAGGCGGAGATGAAGATCGGAGAATTGGTCCATAATGTGATTATGTGGAACGTTTCTCTGTTTGAGAGGGAAGAAGGACAGTGTGGGGGAATTGGAGGACTTGAGGAAATTCTGGAAAAACTTTCTAGTGGAATTAACGTGCTACGGGTAAACATTTGATGAAAGCATTAGAATGTCAATGTCGAAATCTGAATTTTTGTGCATTTCTGCAAGAATGAAGAACGCTGACACAATTGTGGTGATTGAATCGACTTCTAGGGTCCTCCTAGTGGGGTCGACACATTTTTTTATGACTTTGAATATTTTTAAACGAAATGAAACAAGATTTTTTCATAACTCATAATGGGGAATAAGATGAAATATCATAACTTATGAATCTGAACATGGGCTAGTAAGAATCTAGAGCATAAAATGAACTGCATGAACATGTTGGAACCGGTTTCTGACTTGTGAGTCTTCGAGAGAGTCTTCCAGGCTAATTGTATATGGTCCAGAAGAAAGAATTTTACCTAAGGTTTTGCCTAAAACTGCGGTAGGCATCGTCAGAATTTTGGTCTAAGATTGTACCGCGAACGCTGAATTTCTGACACTGACGTGACGTTGATTGTCCCATCGCTCCCACTTCGTATCATGTTGATCTTTGTTTTTTCTGGGATCGACAACCAGGTGCTATGTTAAAAAAAGGTCTCTTCTTTTCTATTCATGATGTTTTTATGTTTATGAATATCGATGGTTTCCATCTGGTTTCAGCCTGGGATAGTAACTTTTAATTTTCGAAATAATCTCCGCCTTTGACGAAAATATTTTGTGTCCACCTGTTAGAGCATGTGCAGCTAGTGCGGATTTTTCTGTCTGATTCAGTCGCCAGCATCGTTCGTGCTCCTTAATTTTTTTATTGATACTTCGTTTCGTTGTACCACAGTCACAAGGTATCCTGTGAGTACCGGCTTGTGAAAGTGCGTCGATTTTGTCATTGGTAGTTCTGATCAATTGCCCGAGTTTCGTCAGTAAATTTCATCTTCTTTCAGTAGTTTTACTATTTTTTTCTTTTTTTCGTTTATGTTTCTCATTCATTCTGTATTTCGTCAGGTAACATATATTGTCAGTTTTCTTACACGAATCTTCAGAATGTTTCTCAATTCTTTCTTCTTGTGGTACCGTTACTTTGAAATCTCAAATGCGAAGCAATCTTTTTTATTGCAGATTCAGATTTAGTAAGAAATTTTTCATCCGAATTGATTCAAACCTTAATTTTTCTGTGCATATGTGGGCATCACATAGCATTTTTTGTTAAAAAATTCCGCGGCGTTCATTCAAAGCAGGATGCGAAAATTCATATTTAAATACTGACTTTTTTGGTAATAAACTGCTTCACATGAGTTAGGGATATTGACTTAAATTGCAGAAAATATAGTTTCAATGAGATTTTGTGATGAAATTCATCTTAATATGATTTCAAGTGCAGGAAATAAAATTAATTCTAACCTGTAGTTCTGCAGCGTATAGAGGGTGGTTGAGGAAAATTGAGTGAAATAACGAAATTTCATTCTCAGAGAATTCAAGCATTAGAGGACTATCAATATGGCCTTCACGGGCATCAATAACAGCTTGACATCTTCTTTACATACTACACACGAGGTTGTTGAACATTTCTTGAGGAATTTGGTTCCATGAACGAGGCAGAAGCTCTCTCAGATCATTTAATTTTGGGGTAGGTTGATGATTATCTAATCTTCTTTGGAGCATATCCCATGCATGTTCTATGCAATTCAAATCTGGTGAGTGCGGAGGTATTGGTAAATGTGAAATACCAAGCTCCTCGCGAGCATTCTCCACTATGTCTGCTTGGTTCGGTCTAGCGTTATCGTTTAGAAATTGAAAAGTTTCACCAATAGCAGCGAGAAAGTTTGCAAAACATTGTCAATGACATGCTCTCTATAGTGTCAGTCGGTCATATTTCCAGGACAAATGTGTAGATCTGGGCGCCCATTGAAACATACCCCGGCCCATACCATATCACTACCCCCTGGAATGGATGGACTTCTTGGACATAGCGACGATTTCGAGGTATGAGTGGGATTGTCCATACCCTTATTCTTCGAGAATCTGAAAATCGTCCATATCTGGATTCATCAGTAAAAAGGACACTACGCCATTGATCGTTCCAATTGATATGTTGCCTTGCATCATCCAGTCTTTGACGCTCATAGTCTCGTGTTGATGAAACTCCTGGATGTCTAGAACCTAGATTCACCTCTCTCAAACGTCGTCTGATGGTTTCGCTGGAAACTTGGACCCCATCTTCATTTCGAAGAGTATTCCGTAGCATTCTTCAAGTAGATGTAGGCTTTCTTCTCGTCAAAACGGTGATGAAACGATCCTGAGCAGGTTTTGTTTTTCGTCGCGCACCATGCCTTGGTCTTTCCAACACGAAATCTGTGTCCTTGAACCTATTCCAAAGTTTAGGCTGACTTGGAGCCTTTTCGCCACAATAACCTAGGATAGGCTACCCTCTAGCATTCTGATAGCCCTATTAGCCTCACCGTTTTTTGATTTACGTCTTGGCATTTTCAGAAAACTCGTTTTAAATCGAAGCTGTTGATAAACTGACACCATTTCAAAATAAGAATATTCATGAAGCATATGCAAGAACTTTAATCTTCGAACAAAAAATATCTCATAAGGCCAGTCTTTTCTTTGTGGTTGATACAAAACTTGACTAAAGAAGGGCAAACTGAACAACCAGAGTCAGAAGTACTAGGGAAATTCTCAACGCGAAAGTTCAGGGAATTGAGATAGTATATTAACATTTCACCATCCTAGTTACTATCTTGTTGTAGTGGTTAATTTGATGCCGAGTGGTAAATTTGATGCCTTGGTAATTACCTTAAGAACTTTTTGTAAAATAATTTTTTATTGTCTGCGGGTCATCATTATATTCATTTTTTTTACTTGTATAATTTATCTTGAAGTATAGGAAAGAAGTTTCTTCATGTTGAGTTGTTTAGCATTTATGCTAGACTTCGCCTTTTTGGTAGGTAGTAATTAGTAGTAATGTGATTTTTTTTTATGTCTTGTAATATGGTGTTATATTATCTACTGAATAAAGTCAATTATTATTATTATTATTATTATATAACACAATTGATTTTCTTCTGAAAATTTGAAATTTGTCCACACAATTTTTTTTTATGAACAAGTAGTAGCATACTCTCGTAATTCAAGAGGTGAGAAAGTTATCCTTGTTGGAAGCTCGCCTCGACCACAGAAAGCCGCAATAAACTCCCAGCGACCCGTTGATAAGCCCTCGAAACAAAAGTACGCCGCGTTCGATCCATAAGAACGTTTTAGGGGCGGCGACATCGAACTTTCCCAACTCCTCGTTTTTCAGCATTTCGAGGCCCGAGGGAAAGTGTCGGAGTTATGGTCAATATTGATAATGGCCGGTGGAAAAACTTCCAAGCAACGCGTTGAATCGGGTTTCGGTGGACCGACCCTTGACGCCTTTTACTTTTACAACTTGGAAGTGTTGGGAAGACGTCGTTTTCACCAGTTTGGCACAAGGAGGACGTCATAAACTTGAGGGGTTCGGTTTTAGACGGAAAAGTCGTTGAGATTAAAGAAGAGAACTTTTGTGTAGTGTATTCAAGAAGGAACGTTTCATGAAGAATCAATTTTCACAATGAAGAATAAAATCAGGTAAACATGGTGATTCATTAAGAGTGGCGACACAGATACACAATGAATGAATCATTCAATCAATGACTTCAGTTCAACTCTGCTTGTTGTTTGGTAGAATGATATTATATATTTCATTTGTTTCTCATTTGTAAACGTCAGTTTAATTTATCAAGTCACTAACTTGTAAAACTGACAGTTAACTTGACAAATTTTCACGGGTTAGTAGTATCATTTACATTAGAAAATTTTATTTCATAGTCATATATGTTGAAAATCCTGGTACAATTGTTATTTCCAGTAACACAGATTTTTTATGATGAAAGAGTTGATACTGATGATGATGAACCATCTGTTGACTCAGAAACTGCTGAACTCGAGGACTGCAGAACATTTGTACTCTCCTTACTACCAAATAATTAGCTAGACGTTTCGATTTTTTTGTTGACCGAATCATCGACATAACAATTTCGGTGCTCTTCCACCCTCCTGCACGCTTTAGTGCTAAAATATCTCCACCCGAATCCGCAACCATAGTGTCTCAAATTCTGCGAAAAGCGAGGCCGTTGTATAACTCTGGGTCTTTTAAACCTAAATATTTCGCTATTTGTTTTGGGACACTCCAATAGTGTGCTGGCAAGCATTAAGGGAAATGCACTTTCCATGTCGGTATGTGAAAAAAAAATCTTAGGCTTTCTGTTCCAGGAGGCCGAAGATTTACATATTTTCTGTATAACATGCAAGGCTTGAAGCTGCAGCCTTCATCGGCTATGGTGAATCTTCTTGTTGTTAAATTTTTGTTTGCCGCAATGTCACAATAACGTATTTTTCCATATCTTCTACATCATTCATCGTTTTTCAACATTTCGAGGCCCGAGGGAAAGTGTCGGAGTTATGGTCAATATTGATAATGGCCGGTGGAAAAACTTCCAAGCAACGCGTTGAATCGGGTTTCGGTGGACCGACCCTTGACGCCTTTTACTTTTACAACTTGGAAGTGTGGGGAAGACGTCGTTTTCACCAGTTTGGCACAAGGAGGACGTCATAAACTTGGGGGAAGGGTGGGGGTTAGGTTTTGGACGGAGAAGTCTTTGAGATTAGAGAAGAGAAGTTTTGTGGAGTGTATTCAAGAAGGAAGTCTTTATGAAGAATCAATTTTCACAGTGAATAATAAAATCAGGTTTACATGGTGATTCATTAAGAGTGGCGACACAGATACACAATGAATCATTCAATCAATGACTTCAGTTCAACTCTGCTTGTTGTTTGGTGGAATTATATTATATATTTACATTGTTTCTCATTTGAAAACGTCAGTTTCCAAAAACACAATATTCAAGAAAGTTTATTTCATCGAGTCACTATCTTGTAGTACTGACAGTTAACTTTCAAAATTTTCACAAGTTAGTTGTATTCTTTACATTAGAAAATTTTGTTTTATCGTCATATATGTTGAAAATCATGGTACAATTGTTATTTCCAGTAACACAGATTTTTGATGATGAAAGAGTTGATACTGATGATGAGGAACCATCTGTTGACTCAGAAATTGCTGAACTCGAGGACTGTAGAACATTTGTACTCTCCTTACTACCAAATAATTTGCTAGAGATTTCGAATTTTTCATTGACCGAATCATCGACATAACTCATCGCCATTTCGGTGCTCTTCCATCCTCCTGCACGCTTTAGTGCTAAAATGTCTCCACCCGAATCCGCAACCATAGTGGCTCCAGTTCTGCGAAAAGAGTGGCCGGTGTATAACTCTGGGTCTTTTAAACCTAAATATTTCGCTATTTGCTTTGGGACACCACCAATAGTGTGCTGGCCAGCGTTAAGGGAAATGCACTTTCCATGTCGGTATGTCAAAAAACATCTCAGGCTTTCTGTTCCAGGAGGCCGAAGATTGACATATTTTCTGTAAAACATGCAGGGCTTGAAGCTGCAGCCATCATCGGTTATGGTGAATCTTCTTGTTGTTAAATTTTTTGTTTGCCGCAATGTCACAATAACGTATTTTTCCATATCTTCTACATCATTCATGTTCAAGGAGAGAATTCCGTCACATCGACAACATCCAAAAATCCCAAATATTGTTACAATTTTCGCCAGCAACCACTGGTCATCAGGAGCATGGAAAAGAAATTATTCAGCCTCTTCCTTACTTAATACCTTGGCCTTTTTTGACGTATAACGCTCATTTTTTCGTTTCAGAAACGCTATTACTTTTCGAAATCTCCAAATGACAACTAAATCGTCATATTTTCCAATCAATTTTTCAAAGAAAAACAAACCTGCGAACAGGGACATTTTCTTTCATTTCCAAGCAGCTTTTCAGCATAGACCATTTTGTCTATATCGTATTAGGGCTGAATCTAGCTGATAAGTAGACCAACAAAACATCTTCAGTTACCCCAATCACACTATTTTTGTTTTGCCACTTTTTGTCGTCGTATTCTCGCTCGTACCTTGAAGCTGATTTTGCAGGTAATAAACTTGATGCTACACTGCTGGCTGCCTCAATAATTCTTTTTGGTACATTCATTTTCGCTTTCGCCAAAACGAATGTAAAGAAAAATAAACAGACATGTTCATGGCAACGCTTCTATAGCTTACGACATTTGCGACAAATTATTGAGATTTTTTTGGAATTTATCTAACTTTTTTACAAAAAAATATAAAACAATACACGCAAGGTAACGGGTTTTACTGGCTCAAGGAGGTAACTGACTCGCCTGCGGCTCGTCAGTTTTATCCTCCATTCGTCCTCTTACCTTGCTAGTAATGTTATATACTATACATTGTTCACTTGTTGTTGAAACAATATCATAAATTGATAAATATAACCGACCATAGATATTAACAATGTGTACAGATCTTTATCACGTTTTTAAGATGATGTAAGGTTACTCGGACCGTTGATACCTTGTTGTCTCAAGTATGAAAAATATACAGGATGTTCCTCTTGATACATTCTACAGTACCATTTCTCGTTCCTTTTTTGTCCTTTATGAGTTTTCGTTCAGAAACTACTTAAGTCCAAGGTTGTGCTGCTTTTTATAAGGAAACAATGTTTTCCCAGCGTCTTTTCAGGAGGCTCTTCTACGATTGCCGTAAAACTTCTACGGTCACATATATTTTTTTTATCTCGATCTCAATGTCCTCGAAATCCCTTCTCCTAGCGTCATTTCCCAAGAACACTTTTTCCGGATCTAAAAACGACATTATATAGCCCGACTCACGGGTGGAGAGGAATCGAAGACCGGAAATAATGGGGTGGTAGAGGGGGAAAGGGATATTTTAACAGCGTGATCGGAAAACAACGTTTCCCTGTCTTTCCGCTAGTTAGGTACTGGTATTCGAGCATAAAGATGGTACAGAGTTGAAGACATTGGTTTGGACTATCGGAAATATCTTTAGGTTGAATGAAAAAAATCATTCACCCTGCTATCCTTTATGCGGCTTTGCTTTTTCTGTACAAAATTTTCTATGTCTCAATGGTCCGAACGGAGAAGAACCTTCTTTTAACCATAAAGTGGCGTTCAACAGAGAGTACCACTCACATATAAATGATGATAAAATGGTCATTTTGAGGGAACAATTTTATGGGTATGACATTTTTTATGACTTTGATATTTTCACTAATCACCCTGAGACTGATATGAAAAAGAATGTTTTTCATAGGTTCATCGACCCTGGTCATTTTTTTTTTTGCCTAGAGTCGCAGATGGTGAACACGAAATTCGATTTTCCCCAGGATTATTATTCTGGAAAAGGAATCGCTTTCTGTGGAAAATCTTCGAAAACTTCGTCAACATTGAAATGCTGCAGCAGCCAGAAAAATAACACTGGGCGAATGCTAATTTTTTGTCTCAAAGACTGATTCCTTAAAAATAAAAAAGTCTAAATTCTATTCAAGTATCAGTTAGAGAATTAACAGTTAAAATTTTCTGATTTTTTCTGAAAAAATACAAAATTTCGGATTTTGCATAGATCCTAACTAAAAACATAATTGTTTCACAAGAAATCTGTTTGCATATTCGTAGTCTGCATTCTTGATTCAGTCAGTGGTAGAATTTTGGTGCCAATCAGGGAAAATTAATTTCTTGGAAAAATGCATGGCAAAAATGCGATTTTTCGTAAAAATTATGGCCGATGGAAAATTCGAAATTTTGGAATTTCACAGAAGAAATCAGAAAATCTAAATCACGATATTTGAATGAAAATGGTACCTATATATTCTTGAACATTGACTTTAGGTATTAACAAGAATTCTACATTCGTTCAGTGTGATTTTTCTGGCTACCAAACGACATCACTGTCAGAAATTCAGTATTCGAGTTACAATCTCAAGATGCCCACCGCAGATGTAAGCGTTAAATGAAATAATTCGTAATAGACCACGGCCAATAAGATCTGAAGGCTTTCTTAATGTCAATATATCTTGTCGTGAAAGCCTCAACTTTTTTTTCCATTGATAGGCAACAATTTTCTGAAAGTTTTTCGCAGAGGCTCCTCTTATATTTTTTGAAAATTTTCTTATTGATTTTGATTTTAGAAATAAGAAAAGAAAACCCTGAAAGAGCTTCCAGAAGAATACAAAGACTTCTCATGAACTATTTCGATTGTGAATAGACCAACTAGATATATATTATATTTTCTTAATTCAGAGAACTGAAATAATACAATACATATTGAAACGAAAAAATCTCTAGCTGAGGTTGGTGCAACACAGGAAAACCATACAGGCCTGCAGTAAGATTAAATGAGGAAAGGGAAAACCCTTACTTCGCCCATTAAAAAAAATTACTAAAATTATTGAATATCAGAAAAATCTTGAAAGACATCAGCGTGATTGAAGAGAACATCTTGATGTTATCCGTCTATGAACTCAGATAAACAGATTGTTCACAAAACGACTCACAATTCTTTATTTGAAATGAAAAAAGACAAAAGCAGAAATAAACCTAGTATTTAGAATAAATTAAGTTATTTTGAAATCAATCACCTATTTCAGAAATGCATTTGTTACTCCATGTCTATCTTCTAAATCATCTTGAAATTCATAAATGGGACAATTATTCATAAGATGTTCTATAGTCTCCTCATTTTACCCACATTCACAACCAGGGCTCTCAACCGAATTCCATTGGCCTGTTCTGGAAAATTTGACCAAAAAGATTTACGCGACTTCTATCTGGGGACCTTATTATCTAGAATATAGGTGAGTATGAGAAATTAATTCGGAAAGGAATTGAATTTGTTCCAAAAATTAAAGTTGTTGTCTCCCTGCGAATATGGGGAGGGACAATATTTGGGAGGACTGATAACCAAGGAGTAGGTGCAGACTTGATAGTACCAGTAATAATCCTAATAGAAAAATTTAGTTGGGCATCAATTTTTTTTACATGAATACTGTTCAACCAAACAGGGCAACAATATGCAGCAGTAGAAAAAACCAAAGCTGGCGCTGCCGTACCAAGTATTGTTGCATCAGCGCCCCATGAGGAATCAGCAAGTTTCTAAAGAATATTGTTTCGAGTTTTAAGCTTCAAACGCAAATCATCTGAATGGGCGTTTAAATTAAGAGAGGAATCAAGTTTGATTCCCAGCTATCTAGAATTCAAATTATGTTTTAAGAGAGAAGAACCGAAAGTTACACTCAATTTTCTATATCTCTCATAATTAATCAAATGAAAACACGGAACCTCGGTTTTATTTTCATGCGGATACAAACGAATAATTCTTTATGATATCCAAATCTGCGGAAAGGGTACTTTCTATTGTTCGAGACTTAGAATGATGAACAGCCAGAGCAATATCATCAGCATAATTAAATTTTTCCGTAGAAGTAGTTGAAATGTCATACAAATATAAATTGAATAGAAGATGTGCTTAAACTGTACCTTGAGGAAGACTACTACTATTATTTTCGACAGAAACTCGAAATGTTCTGTCGGATAACATATTTACCAATAGTCTAACCATTTTTCAACATTTCAAATGATTATAGAGTTTATGAATTAATTCATCTTTCCATTAGGAACCAGCTAGTTCCTGAAGAATATCAGCACCTCAGAGGTAAAGTGTGTTGAGTCACAGTTTTTCGAATACGCGTTATGTACAATATTGGATTCACTGAATAATGGCAGTAAACATGCTTTCAGACAATAATCAAACTGAAAAATCTCTCTTATGACTTATTTTGATTTTGTGACTTAACACACGCTACCTCTGGGTTGCTGATCTTGTGTGGAGGTTTAATCTTCAAACGCTGAAACGCGATCATTCAAATGGACGTTGAAATTTAGAAAGGTATCCAGTTTGATTCCCAGGTATGTAGTATTGAAATTAAGTTGCAAAATGGCGGAGGTGCCAGTTGCAGCCATCAAAGCGAAACAGCATTTGACAGCATCGCTTTTGTAACGTCGTATCCCCAGATGAGTTGACATCACTCTATACACCGACGGATCAAACCCTTCAACATGGAAATCCCCGCAACGAGACCGCTAATCCCGAAATCTACCCTAATCTCCATTCACCCCCACTAATCGAACCCCGAACGCCCCAAAAGTGATTCCTCTGATCCCCGACCGCTACGGTGTCGAAGTTCAAAGGACGCCCTCTCGGCCCGATAACGAAACGTCGGAGTCATCGGAATCGGCGGGGACGTTTTGTCCGCCGGAACAATGCAGCGACAGGAGATGAGGCCGGATCATCCGGCGAGTTAACGCTTGCTCGGCCGAGAAATAATCCCGTCAGAGCGGAAACTGACGGGGCGATAACGCCCGGAGCGGCGGGCGGTAACGGGGGACGCCCGGGCGCGAGGGCGATGTTGGATGGGCGTTCGTTTTCGCTTTCAGGAATCGTGCTTCGTTTTGGTTGGTTTTCTTGGGGACGTTTGGGAAGGTTTTTTGAGGCGAAGGCTTGCTGTTGAATTTGTATTTGGGTGACGAAATAAACAGGGTGTTCCACAGATATCTGTTCATTTGTTTCCCGTGAAAACGTCTTCAAATCTGGATTTTAAATCATTTTTACAGCCAAGTTCAACTCACATATTAAAACCGATATTTATTCAATACAATCCGTTAATTGAGTATATGCAAAATAAAGTCACGAGAGTAATGGATGTCGTATTCAATCGTTTCGAAAAGTATGTAATCTCCGAGAAATCGCTGCAAAATCATTAAAAACTCAAAAACAACTTGAATCGATACAATGAAAATCGGTATGAGACGTTTCGTCAATCTGGTCGCCTTTTTTTCTGAATTTTGGTTCTCTGCATATGCTTCATAAATGTTTTTATTTTCTTATTTTGAAATGGGGTTTTCTGAAAATAAATACCCAATCGTAAATTAACAAACGCTGAGGCTAATAGGGCTATCGGAATGCTACAGGCTGGCCTAACTCAGGTTGTTATAGCGGAAAGGCTCCAAGTCAGCCAAAGTGTGATATCTAGACTTTGGAATAGGTTCAGGGAGACAGGTTTCGTGTTAGAAATACTAAGGAGTGGTTGGCGACGAAAAACAATACCTGCTCAGGATCGTTTTATCACCGTTTCGGCGAGAAGAAAGCCTATATCTACGTGTAGAATGCTACGGAATACTCTTCAAAATGCAGATGGGGTCCTAGTTTCCATCGAAACCATAACACAACGTTTGAGAGAGGTGAATCTAGGTTCTAAAGGTCCTTTAAGAGGAGTTCCATTAACACGTAACCGTAAGCGTCAAAGACTGGAATGGGCGATGCAACATATCAATCGGAATGATCAGTAGCGTTTCCATCAAGACCATCAGACGACTTTTGAGAGAAATGAATCTAGTATCTAGACTTCCATTAAAAGGTGTTCCATCAACACGTGACCATAAGCGTCAAACACTGGAATGTGCAAGGCAACAAATAAATTGGGACGATTAATTGCGTAGTGTCCTTTTCACTGATGAATCCAGATATGGACGTTTTTCAGATTCTCAAAGAATAAGAGTTGGACAATCCTACGAATACCTTGCAATTGTCGCTATGTCTAAAAAGTCCATCTATTTCGAAGGGGTGGTGTTACGGTATGGACCGGGATATGTTTCAACGGGCGCACGGATCTATACATTTCTCCTGGAAATATGACCGCCTTACACTATTAGGAGCATGTCATTGTCAAAGTTTTCCCAAATATTTACGCTTTTATCGGTGAAACATTTTAATTTCTAGACGATAACGCTAGACCGCACCGTGCAGCCATAGTTAAGAATGCGCGCGAGGAGCTTAATGTTCCATATTTACCATTGAGAATGCGAGGAGCTTGGTATTCCACATTTACCAATACCTCCGAACTCACCAGATTTGAATTGCATAGAACATGCATGGGATATGCTCCAAAGAAGATTAGATAATCATAAACCTACCCCACAATCCTCAAATGATCTGAGACAGATTCTGCCCTGTTTATGGAATCAAATTCCTCAAGAAATGTTCAATAACCTTGTGTTAAGTATGCAAAGAAGATTTCAAGCTGTTTTTGGTTTTAAAATATTCGAATTCTCTGAGAATAATATTTCGATATTTCACTCGTTTTTTTGAACCACCCTGTGAACGGCTGCAGACCTACGGGCTAAAATTAATTTCATTTTCTGCTTCATATTGATATGATTATATTAATATGAATTTTCATTAATATACTCTCTTGTTAATTTAAGTTTTTTCGATATTGCAGGATTCACTTGAAATACTCGTTTCTTCCCGAGCTCACCAAGCTGAGAGAATAGAAGCTAGCTGTGCCAAAGATAAGTTGTGGTCTCGACCAGCTCAACTGGAGAACCGTCCGAAACATACCAGAGTTCCAGAGAAGGAGCGAACTGTTGAATGTGTGTAGCTAGAGGGGAAAAAATTATAGTCACTACGTATCTGGCTATGTTGCAATATGATTTGATTACGGTCAATTTTGAACCTGCCATACCAGGTAAGGGTTAAAATGAGAAGATGAATGAGGCTCATATTTTGCTGTTCTATATCTGGGAAATGACAATGTTCCCTATCTCTAGTATTTTGTTCATGAACAAATTAGCTTTCGTCTTCCTTTATATACAATAGACAATTGAAAATCCAAATTGATAAAAGGATGAAAGAGTTATTTTCAATGAAGATAGACCTACGATAGAATCTGGGAGCAATATAATCATACAAAAAATACTTTTTTTGTAAAATGAGAGCTTCATTAACTTCCAAGGATTTTCACATAATAGATCATGGACTACATACTAGTCCATAGAACTCAATAGACATCGTTTTGGAAGCGACTTTCTCACCCTACTAATGGCATAGTAAGAGGAATTCGATGTTTTGCACGAAGCATTGATATGAATATCCTATTTGATCAAGTCTAAAAGTTAAGATGGATATGACCATTTTGAGATTATTCTTTATTCACGAAAATTGCCAAATCAATGTTAGTAATCATAGAAATTCATGCTAAAACCAAGTTGTTATCGTTAAGATGATTCAATTAACTCCAAACAACATTGCAGAATGGTGAAGGTGCTGCTATTTTTAGGTCACTTCTACTTGAAATAGTCAATTATGACGAAATTTCGAATTATCCAGATTGCTTGGAGAAATGAAGAGTTATGGATCAAAATTGTTAGAAAAATGACTGGTTCGAGAGTAAATGGCGAGCGAGTTGCAAAATGGCGGAGGAAGAAGTTCTCATTCTTTGGAACGATCAGATGATTTTTCTGCTTTTCAAGAGTGCATTGAAGGTTGAAATAATCATTAATTTCATACATTTAACAGTTTTCCTCTTATCTATTCGACGAACAAAAATTTCCATCGGTTCTTTCATGAACTATCGCACACGATAGTTCTTTTGAACCAGCTTCCGCCTTCCTATGGCAGAGCAAATTAAAGGCGAGACCCCACCAACGCTCCTCTCGCAAAAAAGGCAGCCGTATTGGAAATTGGCACCGAATTGAAATACTCGCAGTTCAAAGGTGAACCGTTCCCTGTTGTTCCCCAGAAACGGTAATGATACAGGAGTACCAACCCCTCCTGCACCCTTTGAGCCTTCCTCTGCCGACGCAGAATCGATAGCTGCGATATTAAAGATGGGGTTTTGGGGAAATTGAACTGGAACGAGCGCGGGGAAATACCGCAATAGAATTGCGATATTCACGCAGATGTATGTGCTGGAAATATTGTTTACTTCTTTGGCGGTGCGGAATTGAAAAATTCCGCGTGCAGTTTTCCCCGCGGGGGACGCAGCTTTTCGTCGGGGGCGTGTTGTTGACGTTTCCAATATATCGGGCTCGATTTTCCGATTTGGTGCATGTCGACGGAGGAAATTATGGAATAGTTTGGGCGGGATTGCGGGAAAAAGGAATGGATGAAATAGTTTGGGAACTGTGCACCCGTCGGAATGAGAAATATTTTTCGTAAAAGCTTTATAAACATATTCTCGAGAATATGGAAATTTTTTTCAGAAAACGGATCCACATTCTTCAATTTTACTCACGCCAAAAAAGAAATGTACGTGCGAATATATCAAGAGCTTCTGTTGGAGAGAGATGTAGACTTCTCTTTGTTGAATTTGGAAAGAGCCAAACAGCATTGAGTGAAGTTCTGCGGCTCATTTTGGTTGTCATCGACGAAGACTAGTTCTTTTTCATATTTATTTCTTTCGACGGAGCATGAACTTTCTCAAACATTATTCCAGAAAAATTCAAAGGGAGATATGACCAAAAATTTCTACGTGTTGATTACACATCATATGACCTCCAATGGAAGGTCTCTAAGGTCACCGATAGAAATGGTAGAATACTGAAGAGGTACAACATCGAGACCGTTTAAAAACCGACACAACAACTTAGACAAATGATCAGAACTACCAAAGACAAAGTCGACCCACTTTCACAAACCGGTATTTACAGGATACCTCGTGACTGCTGCAAAGTATATATTGGTACAACAAAACGAACTATAAATACGAGAATTAAGGAGCACGAACGATGTTGTCGACTGAATCTGACAGAAAATCCGGACTAGAGAAACATGCTCTAACAGATGGACGAAATATAGTTTATCGAAAGCAGAGATTATTTCGAATATCAAAAGCTCAAATCCCAGGCTGAACGTGAAAGTCATTGAAATAGATAAACATAAGAACAACATTAACAGAATAGGAGAAACCTCTATTTTACAGAGCCCCTGGTTGCTGATCTTAGAAAAAACAAAGATCAAGTCGATACGAAGCGGGAGCGATGGGCCCAATCAACATCGCGGGTGTAAACCCTTGTTGATTTTTTTTCCAGATCACTGCATAACTTTAAGTCACTTCATTCACTCCAATAATATTGAAATTTCACATAAGGGTGATGAAGGTGAACGCTTCGATCTTTTGGAATTCCTAGAGATATCTGCCAATCGTAAATGACCAACTAGATTTTCGCCTATCACCGATATTAACATCTGTTATCTGATAATAATTTCAAATTGATCTTTCAGTATTTGTGTATTCAGTTTTTAAAATATGATAAAACCCGAAACATATGTGTCAACGAATATTTCTAATTGAAAATATTATCTTTTTTTATCATTTGACTCATTATGTTGTGTGTGAGGAATCAATTTCAATATTCTCAAGATGTCTACCGCAGTTGTAGTCGAAACTTTAGGATTTTAATGAACCACGGTCACTAATCCTGGAAAACTCTCTCAATGCTAAAAAATATACTGCTCCACACGAGTTAGGGATGTCGTATTCAATCGTTTTGAAAAGTATGTAATCTTCGTGAAAATCACTGTAGAATCATTTAAAACTCTATAACAACTTGAATCGATCCAATAAAAATCAGTATGAGACATTTCGTCAATCTGGCCGCCTTTTTTCTGAAGTTTGGTTCTTTGCATATGCTTCAAGAATGTTCTTATTTTGAAATGGAGTCAGTTTATCAACGGCTCCGATTTGAAACGCGTTTTCTAAAAATTTCAACACGTTATTTAACAAACGTTGAGGCTAATACGGCTATTGGAATGCTACAGGGTGGACAAACTCAGGTTGTTGTAGCGGAAAGGCTCCAAGTCAGCCAAAGTGTGATATCTCGACTTTGGATAGGTTCAGAGAGACAGCTTCTATATTGGAAAGACCAAAGCTTGGTGAGAGACGAAAAAAAACACTTGCTCAGGATCGTTTCATCACCGTTTCGGCGAGAAGAAAGCCTACATCTACGTGTAGAATGCTACCGAATACTCTTCAAAATGGAGATGGCATCCAAGTTTTCATCGAAATTATACGAAGACGTTCGAGAGAGGTGAATCTAGGTTGTACCATTAAGATGAGTTTCATTAACACGTGAATATAAGCGTCAAAGACTGGAATTGGCAAGGCAACATATCAATTGGAACTAGTGTCTTTTTCACCGATGCATCCAGATATGGACGTTTTTCAGATTCTCGATGGATAAGGGTATGAACAATCCCACGTATACCCTGTAATCGTCGCTATGTCCAAGAAGTCCATACATTCCGAGGAGGTAATGTTATGGTACATAGCGGAATATGTTTCAAAGGGCGCACAGATCTACACATTGTTCCTGGGAATATGACCACCTCACAATATAGGGAGCATGTCATTGACAATGTTTCGCCAAATTTTCACGCTGCTTTTAGTGAAAAATTCAATTTCCAGACGATAACGCTAAACCGCTCCGTGCAGCCATAGTTGAGAATGCTTGGTATTCCACATTGACCAATACCTCCGCACTCACCCGATCTGAATTGAATAGAACATGCATGGGATATACTCCAAAGAAGATGAGATCAACCCACCCTTAAATGATCTGGGACAGCTTCTGCCCCATCTATGGAACCAAATTCCTCAAAAAATGTTCAACAACCTCGTGTGTAGTATGCAACGAATATGTCAAGCTGTTATTGATGCCCGTGGAGGCCATACACTGTATTGATAGTCTCATCTAACTCGATTTTCAACCACAGAGGATACGTCGCAGACCTACAGGTTAAAATTAATTTTATTCCCTGCAACTTGAAATCATATTAATCTGAATTTTCATCACAAAATCTCATATAAATTATATTTTTGCTTGAATAAAAATTGTTTCCCCTCGTTAACTCAACATAAATCGAGTTTCACATCGCCTTTTAAATCCCTCCGACGTCCCCCCCTCCCGCAAAACTCATAATTCTCATCGAAATATGCCTTCGCGTTCAACAAGTGTTAATGGGCCTTCTTAAGCCCGGAACTGTATTATTCATCAGGCTTTGCCGGCGTCTTACCTCATATTTTCCCCGTTTAATCAAGAACCCGATAAAAATATCTAATTTCCGCCCGGGCGTCCCGCCGCCCGGGAGGGCGTCGCGTCTAATAACGAATTTCAGACAACGCCGTTTTCTAATATAACGTCCGCGGGGAGCTCGCTCGAATCCCCCGCGAATTTCTCGCGAGATAAATCTTCATCTACTCAAAATTAACCATTATTTCGGCCTCGGATTGTCCGTTGCAGGTGCGCCCTCTTTTGTGCGCCGCGATAAACTCGCCCGTCTCTTTCGGACGGGAAAATTGGATTAGCGCGATTAAAATTGGATGGATTTTTTCGTCGCGGGTGAGACTATCTAGGGGGGGGATGGGGGGATGATGAGGTGAGATGGGCCTTCGCGGGGTTTATTGAATAAATGCGATGTTGCCGCGTTGTTGTTTATTGTGAGAGAGAAGCAGGGTGGGGTAAGGATTTGTCGCGGAGAGATTTGTTAACGCGAATTCGTGTATTTGAGGTCATAATGAGCGGATATTGAAATCTTTCTTTTCTCATTATCGAACGGTAAATGCAATATTCATAAGAATGTAACTTCTTTGTATCGATCTTGACAGAAAAAACAAAGATGAGTCAAATGCATTGTATAGAACTTCCTCAGAAAACATTTGCTATTGTCTGTTGCATTTTCCTAAAAATCAGAAACGTATGTAGAAATGATGGACATAATAAGGGTGTAAGCAAGATTATAAAGAAGAAACACTGGAAACGAAGCGACAATAGGTAACGTGAGAGCCATTTTTAGTCTCCGACGTCCACTAGAATTTAGAGATATTCTTGATTAGCAGGTTTATCGATTACAAAATGGAGATAATATTATGTATCCATTATAATGTGTTTTTTCATTCAGTCAAATTTGATTTGGCATTGAAAGAATCTTCCGGGTTTATTGCCCGTCGTCCATTAGAAACAATTTCACTTAACGTTTCGCCTATAACTTGAACCTTCACAACATGCAATCATCGCCCATGGATATACTGCCTGAGAAATTCAGAAGGCAATAACACCAACATCACAAGTCACTCTTAATGGAAGAGTCATCTCACCATACATCCCCGAAGTCACAGATAGAATTGGTAGAATACTGAAAAGGCACAACATCGAGATCCTTTATAAGCCGACACGAAAACTTGGACAAATGATCAGAACTACCAAAGACAAAGTCAACCCACTTTCAAAAGCCAGTTTTTATAGATACTTTCTGACTGCGGAAAGGTCTATATTGGTCAAACAGTATCAGTACGAGAATTAAGGAGCACAAACGATGTTGTCGACTGAATCACATAGAAAAATCCGCACTAGCGGAACATGCTCTAACAGATGGATACAACATAGATTTCTCAAAGGCGAAGATTGTTTCCAATATCGGAAGTTACTATCCCAGGCTGAACATGGAAGCCATTGAAATTCATAAAAACCAAAACAACATGAACAGAAAAGAAGAGACTCCTTTTTACATAATGCCTCGTTACCGACCTTCGAAAGAACAAAGATCAAACCGATACGAAGTGGGAGCGATGGGCTAATCAACATCTTTTGGTTCGAACACGTTAGTGTCAGAAATTCAGCGTTCGAGGTACAATCTTAGACCAAGAATCCTCTGAAGATGCCAACCGTCGAAGGTTAGGTGATATCATTCCTAATGGACTACAGCCAATAAGCCCGGAAGATTCTTTCAGTATCAGTACATCCAGTCGTGAAATCCTCAAACTTTTTATCAAATTTGATTTGTCCGAATTTGAGATGTATTCCAGAACGTGTTGCATAGTGAAGATCTCTTCGAAGGTTTCATCCTGAACTAGCATTTTTTAGATCTCCAATGGAAATTGAAAGGTAGGTATTGAAACTCGACCCGTTTAACTTTATTATTTGAAATATTCCACCTTTGCAGATATTTCTTTGACCGAATCGGATAAAATGACAAACCTCTGGTGCAGAAAGAAAAGTGTCTCATTGCCTCTTTATCCAGCAATAAAGACTTTGACTATTGAATCAAAAGGTTACCTGTCTAACGAGTTACATGCTTTTTCTCTAATGAATTAAGATTCAGCTATGTCAGGAAGGATAATCGTAGATATGATGCCAGATTGTGAGGGAGGTGCCTCCTGTGGTACTATACATTTCAACATTGAAAAACTAGCAGACAATATTCAAATTATCACCTGGAATAAGTCCAGCTTTGATAAAATCTTTGTGGTAGCAATAAGGAAATGAGGATCTGAAATGAAAAAGAATAAACCAGATTTCACTTGTTTTTTTCGAGCATTCCGACCTACGTCGTGGATTGATTCTCGACGTTACGCCAGTTCGAGTATCTGGCATCTTCAGGAGTTATACTTGATCAATTGAGCTGTTTAATTTCAGGATCGAAATTTCGAATTTTGCATTCGTGTTGTGATATATATATATATATATATATATTCTTATGAAAAAGAGAGCTTAAATAATACAATAAATGTTGAAACAAAAAGTACCTAAGTGTTGTGATAGAAGCCCATTCTGCAACTTGTTCTAGAATAAACTATTCTTATGTCACTAATTTGATAGGTCATTTCAAAAGTAAAAATGAAAATCATCACTACAATTAAAACATTTACTCATCATTTTGAATAACACATGACACACATGATTGATAAAATTTGAACAGCATTTATAAGATTTTCCTCCCCTGGATTGGACTGGCTCAATTAAGTATTACTTCCTGTCATCTGAGAGTTAATACCTACCAGAAAAACTTCTTAGGAAAATTATGGACTATGCCATACAACTGATGAGCCTGTATCATGGGACTGGTGCAATAGTTTATGTGTCTCGAGTTAGAATATTTAGATATTCTGTTTTTTTCAAATTTCATCACATCAGACCAACTGTTCTATAATTCAATGAAATAAAGTTATAGGGGAGCTTTAAATTATTAAAAAAAAAAACAGGGTGTTTCATTCAGAATATGGAGAGCTGATTATGTTTGATACTTAAATTAATGCTTGAAGAGCGGTCGTGATCTTTGAAATTTAATAACACAAGGACATGAATAATTTTATTTCATAAGCAATATTCAAAATTGATAATTCAAATCAGAATTACATAATATATCCAGATACAAGCTTGATTTGTCCAGCTCAGCTCATGTGAGAGTGGAATTTAGATCAAATAAGTCGACCTAAAAGTTTTTGCCTAACTAAAGTCCACCAAACACTAAACGATCTACCGAATAAAAATCAAGGAGTACCCAAATCGGAAGCCCAGCAGTTCCTGCCCGTACAAATATAATTATAAACCGAACCCTGATATCACTAATAGCTCCTCAGAAAGGGATGACTCGGAGCAAGCCTCAAAAGGGTCGGTCTTGCGGTTAATCGACGTCTGACGTCCCGCCCTGAAGATATCCAAACACCATCCCCTGGTCTGCTTTGATCGACGGACCGTGCGTGGGTTCGTATGGACACAGTAATATGCGGCGTATCTTGTTGCGGTTGCAAACTTGCTAATCAGCTAATTCATCTTTTACGATATTGGGCGTTCGACGCCCCCGGCGTCATCTTGAATATGGAAATAGGGGGTGGGCGGATGTTCTAAACTATGATTTGGAGCCCTGTTTCTGTTTATTCTGTTGAAACGTTCAGAGTAATTTATTGGTATGGTTGTGAATTGGATACTGGAACTGAGTTACAGATGGAAAGACTTTTTTGTGATATACCAGTTAGAAATTACCCTATCTTTTGATTAATTCACGTTTACCTGCAGTTCAACCCATTATCCAGATTTTCAGCAGTGAGATATTATCGATTAGGCCAAGGGAAGGCATATTTTCGGTAAATTACGATGAAAATATTTCTTCAACTCTTCAACAAAAATGTAGTGTTGAAGATTGAACGATTCACCTCTCCGATCTCATTTCTGTTCAACTTGAAGTTCATCTCTATGCTCTGTGGAAATCAGCTGATTTATTGAACGCGTCAAGATAATAACCTCACTCTATGATCTGACAGATATCGCAAATTAGCTCAATTGGAAACGGATCAAATGTTCTTTTCTCTCATTACCCTGAAAGTGTTAAAAACTCATCTTGTACAAAGATAGTGGTTAGATTCACTCAAGTCACCTCTCATGAAAAAATTGTGCATTTCTTGTCTTTTCTTTCAATTTTGGTGTAATTTCAATTCAGCACAATATGTATGTATTCTCTTTGTACTCTAATATTCATGCTTTTCATAAGGCATGAAATATGTTAACGTGCCAGATCATGAAGAGTCTCTAAAAGTTCTGGTAATCCTCATTAGTTCTACCCAATTTACAGCTCAACTCTATTCACCTTCTTTATGTGAATTTTCATAGATGTATATTTTATGTTACCCACAGAACACGATATGACTTCTCTGTTATGGTTGAAAAGTAAATTGTAATACACATGAAACTGATTGACAGCGTCTTTATCTTGTTTCATCCTGGATGGTTTCCTCTGACAATGATGATCTCAATCAATCGATATTGAGAGAGTCTTCGGGGCTTATTGGCCATGGTGTATAAGGAATTAGTTCAACTTACCTCTAGCCTATTTCTGTGGTAGGCAATTTCAGAGGATTCTTGTTCTGAAATTGTTACTTGTTTTTGAAAGTCGTGCTGGATTCGATCCGTTGACATAACTTAAACCCTGATTAATAGTGGGGAAAAGGAAGTGGATTCACGCGCGCAATATTGATTGATCCATCGCTCTAACTTTGTATTGACTTGATTCTGGTTTTTTCTAATACAGGCAACCATGCGCTACGTACACATGGAGTTTCTTTCCTCCTGTTCATGTTGTCTTTATGTTTATATAATTATCTCAACTCACATCATTCACAACAACCTTGTTGAAAATTGAGCGTTGCACCCCTCTGACCTCATCTGCAGCTGCACCCATGGTTAAGTCACAGCGTTACGTCAACTCCAGCAAGTATAGCTCTATGGTCAGCTGATTGACTGCTCGCGTCAAATTCATAAATTGAATCAATTAATCGTTCCTCTTTTGTAATCCAGCTCTGTCTGTGAATAGGCTTTCCCTTATGCTAATCTTGTAATTTGAATTTTCAAAAAGTCACCCCACATGATCACTGTTCATCTGAACGACTCAGCAAGTGAGTTCTCTAGTGTGATTAACGTTTCGATTGATTAATTTTTCACTCTCGTATAGATCAACGTTATAAATTAAAGATATTGAATTTTTGATCATGATATTCTCATATTGTTATATTCTCAATAAAGAACAGACTCAGACTACTAAGTTTTAAATGCACGTATCTCCTCTTAGGCCTGATCTCACTTTTGTTACAACTCAGCCTACTCTAATGATTCATTATTCAACCTTCTGTTTTTCTGATGGAATAAGGAGACTCTCGCAATCAATTTGGATTGCTCTATCACTGTTAACGTTGGATTTGAATTTGTATTAATTGAACTGCCTCGAAGTCCAAGTCTGACTTCATCTGATCACTTTTTGAACTTCTCAAGATTACCTCTGGTTTAAGTTGAATAATGTCACTCTGAGTTTATAGATGATTTTGATATTTGTATTTTTACTGTATCAGCTCCATGACGGATGACTTATTCATTCTATGATTGTGAAAGATGTCAATAAATGTTTTTACACTACCATTTCCAACTCAATTATATGGATGCAGCCCGTCACAGTAATTTCACAAAATTAGAACAACCCAGATTTTGAACAGATGTGAAAACGAATGACACAACACAAAAGCGAAATAAAAAATTATGAAGAAGGTTGCGCTCTATCTCAACATTGCTAAAAAGAACGACATATTATGAATTTCAGTGAAGTAAAAATTTTGGAAAGGGAAAAAAATTATAACTAACGTTCTTGTTCTTTGTTGTTCTTAGAATTGTTAGATATAAAAAAAAATACCAAAACGCAATTAATTTCAGATCAGACATCAAAAATATTATTGATTCAATATAACATTCACAACAACCTAATGACTCAAAGAAGAAGAGTAACCATAGATTCACAAGTCAAAGCGGAAAACATAGACGGTGTCATTTCAACCTGCTTCATGTCCACATGTCTTCAATGTTAATACTACATTCTGAAATGCTTATTGTAATAACAACATATGAAATAGATTTTCAGGCTGATTATGAATGAGATGCTACCAACATATTTCCAAATATTCGGTAGGTACCAGAGCAATGTTTATGTATGTTCGCATGTTTTGTTAACAGTATGTACGTTCCTATAGGATACTGAGGAAGGCTCGAGATCTGCAGCCGAAACGTAGATAAAGAATAAATTGAAGAACAAAACCATCTTTCACCTTCATCTCCTTCATACCCCTCAACAGTAATCTTATTTGAGGCATCTCAAACAGCACCTCAAGAGGTACTACACTGAAATAGCACTTCAACAGGTACGTTACTAGAATAGCTAATCAAGAAGATGCTGATCTATCCTGTGTTTATCAAACAGGATAGTCATGACACAAAAGTAGAAGGCTTTTGTTAAGACTGTGGTAGGAGTAGAGGAGTGAAATTACGTGCATTGTGTACCTTCGACGTTGCCATTTTCAGTATTCGACATGTCGCGGTCGGATAAACAAAGTTCGCTAAATGTGGAATGTTTTTTTTAATGAATCGCTCATAAATACACAGCGACTCAGACCAATTAAACGTTGGGTATATGAATGAAACTGGATATACTGCAGACAAAAAGAGAACTGTCAGACCTCTGACAGTCAGAACTCCTTAAATGTTGAGGCTGTAAGGAAATTATCAAGCGAGCTATGCGAAGTTTTCATTTCTGTCTTAAAGCTTGTATCACCAACGAATATTTTCATATGTCAGAAGAGGTTTATCATACAAAAATTGCAAATCTTATGAGATGTATTGAATATAAAAAACGTTGAGTTCGCGCATGTTTTCATGTTTTTATTGAACTTTATTTTCTTGTCATGGCTTCTTCCGAACCCTGTATTTGCCTCCAACTGAGCAACACGCCTTTATCCCCGTCATACCCGGTAATCTTATTCGAGACATCTCAAACAGTACCTCAAGAGGTACTACACTAAAATACCACTTCAAGGGGTATGTTTCTAGAATACCCAATAGAGAAGACTCTGAACAGATACTGATCTATCCTGTTTTCATCATATTTGCCTTTAACAGAGCATCACTCGAAAGTACTAACACCTTCAACCCACCATAACCAATTTGTAGTTTTAAATTTCAACCTACGGCACTGGATTTGAGTGCACCATTATCAGACAGTTCGAGGCACTTGACGCTAGACGCTAAATTTCTCAAGTGTTAAGAGATGTCAATTCGAAGAGTCTAGATTCATTATACAATATTAACTTTAGAGTTCATAGGTCTAGCGGGGAAAAGAGTTCAGGGGGAAAAATAGGGACAGTCGATTAGAGGAGATTTGGGGAGTCGATCAGCGAACGGGAAGAGGGTCGGTCAGAACATGGAGAATTCATTAGACGTGGTTCAGAAGAACCGATTAGACGAACTTTCGATTACGTGATTAGAAATACACTAATCGGAAAAGTTAGACGAAATCTTGGGACACGATTCTTGGACTAAGCTAGTTTAGGGGTCGTTAAACAAGATTTATAAGACGAAAATATCATAGACGTGCGTTCAGTGACTGAAATCTTCTTGTAGTCAGTGTCTTCACTTCTATTCATCTACTCATTTGAGTATCTAGTGCCTAGTAATTTCTCTAGACACAGTCAAATTCCTACAAACATAAATTGCAAATCTTATGGAATGTATCAAATATAAAAAACATTGAGTTCGAGTATGTTGTCTTGTTTTTATTGAACTTTATTTTCGTGTCATGACTTCTGCTGAACCCTGTTTTTGCCCTCAACAGAGCAACACTCGAAAGTAATAACACCCTCAACCCACCATAACCAATTTGAAAAAAAAAAAAAAAAAATTTTTTTCGACTCACCGTCTCCCCGTTCTTTTTGAGCTTCTTCATCACCCCGACGAGCCAGTCCCACTGCTTGGCAGCGTCAACGTCCCCCTCTCCCTTCCTCATCAGGTTCGTGTTCAGCACGACGATCTGGAGCTTCTCCGTCTTCCGCTCGATAATGTAATAACCACCTGCAACAACGAACGGAGAATTGAGGAAGGTCGTTTCGGCATGCGGCGGACTCGAATTCGGCGTGGTTCACGTGCTGGACGACAGAAATGCGATTTTTAGGGTGATGGGGGTGGGAGTGGGGAAGGTTAAGGGTTATTGGGGGTGAGGGTTCTTTAGGGATGGTCGTGTCACTTTGATTCCTTGAATAAATGTATTCACGTTTCTGTTTCAGATACGTTGTTTGTTTTCTTGTAATGAATAATATATGACTCTTCATTTAAATGTATTTTTTACAACTCTTTTCAAATAAACTGACTGAGAGAGACACTGCAACACCTAGAAGGAGCAGTTTAAATTTGAATTTTTTTTTCAATTTAATTAAATCTGTACACAGTTAACATTCTAATGTTTCCTAGAGTTATATTGTAGTAGTTCAATTCATGAATAAACTCTATTATTATTAAAATTTAAATCAAGCTTCACGATGAATTTAAAGATTTGAAATCCTTGAAAAATGAGCGACTAGCGCCTCCGCCATTTTGCAACACATGAAATTCATAGGAACCAAAAGAAAATTCGCAGGAGATTTCGTAGACCATCTGATTCCCCTGATTATGACAAATATCGGAAAACAAGTTTTCATTCTTAAAAGTTTTTTCGGAAGAACAGTTCGAATAAAAACTTTATTTTATTTCGGTTTTTTCCACAACGTGAAAAACGGTCATTTTATGGGGATGCCATTATGAATCATGAAGCATAAGGCATGTTGCCAGACTATGGAATATTTATGATGTTAACGATATCGATCCTTTCCGTTATACTATTTGCCTGATTCAGTAGGTACATCGTCATGGCGAATATTACCATGGTCAGACGAGAGGGACTCAATGAATCAATTCGTTATTATAGGAAGTTTAACCGGATTGCACAAACCTGGTTGACCAAATTCCGTTACAATTGAAACCATTTGTCGAAAACAAAACTGTACCGGATTTTTTCTATATTTTTCATCGATGATTTTCGAAATAACTTCAATTTAACCTTGAATTCGGCTGGCTTACAATAGGAAATATTAAGTTCGGAATAGTGCCTACAACAGCGCATGAAAAACATTGAAATGAATGAGAAAGTTCAAGTAATACAAATTTATTTTGAAAAAAGAAAATACACATGAACAGACTTCGTCCGGATCGTATTCAGCTATAACATTTTATATTGAAAATTATAATGGAGGACAATAACAAAATGAATGAATTAAGGCTTTCACGACCGAATATATTGACATTGAAAGAGTCCTCCGGCCTTATCGGCCGTGGTCCATTTGGAATAATTTCTCCTAATGTTTCGCCTTCAACAGCGGTAGGCATCTTCAAAGGATTCTCGTTCTAAGATTATACCTCGAACGCAGAACTTCTGACACCAGTGTCACTGTTATACAATACTTAGACCTTTTCTAATGTAATGACGTCTGTATATATACAAATGAATTGATGTGCGTTGGGTACGCTAAAACTTGAAAACGTCTAGACCAATTCGGCTAATTTTGATCATGACTTATTCGTGGAATTCCAGGGAAGGTTTAAAAGGTGAGAAAATATAAAAATGCAAGGTATTTGATATGGTTTTTCCTCAGAAATAGAGGTGATCGATCATCATTGATTTCCGATGATCATCGATGTTCGACTATTAAACATCGATGTTTTAAACATCCATTTCTCGATTTCAATAATTTCTTCAAGTGGGGGCGACGCAAATTTTTCATACCAATGTTATCAATTAATAATACATAAATAATAAATTAATAATCCGATTAACATCGAGTGTCATGTTCGGTTATCCATATGTAATTATCGGCTTCGGTGATCATTTGTGAAAGGGACATTTTGCAGTTGACCTTGTGATAGATACAACCCCAAAGTGTGTGAGAACGTTTTTGTCAACTTGGTTAATTTCAATTTGCGATGCCGAGAAGAAGAAGACCTGACATAAGAAACCGCGTCACGGGAGGGCCCATGCATTGAGGGGATTGACCGATTATTTGATTATAGAAATATAGTTTCAGTTATTTAGGTATAGGACGTATATATATAAAGTTTGAAAAATACGAGGGGAAATACAATTGGATCTGGTAGGCGGTGTGGCAATCAGGATCAAGGCTTATTCAAGATATTTGTGTTTGAGGATAATATTGGACTAATAATAATAACAATAATTTCAATAGCCGATTTAGCTAGTTGAGAATAAATTTGGTAAAGAATTTGCTCTCATCTCTTAAACAGTAAATTGTCTTATATTTGTTAATACGCCCAGAATTATCATTTCCAATTTTTCGATAACTTTAACTATTATATTCGGCAATAAATTCAGATATTTCGTAGCTCATATGAATAAAATAATAAACCACGGCCAATAAGCCCGGAAGACTCTCTCAATATCAGTAATTATATTTGGTCGTGAAAGCCTTGAAACTTTTGTGTTGACAAAGTTGTTTTCAATTTCATTTTTCGTTTTGTGGTTGTCAACAATGACTATTTTCAAAACACGTCGAATCAAATTGCGCAATCTGTCAGTTTTCATAACTGTCACACCAACTGCCAAGATACAATACAAAAGTATTATATAATCTGTATTTTTCATTGGATTTCGAGAGTATTTCAGGAAACTTGACTTCAATAGGGAAAACATCGTCTGATGCTCGTTGCAGAAGGCAATTCTATCTACAATCATATTTTTATATGACCCCCAAATAGTCTAGGAAGACTTCATCGACAAACCCCCGTACAAAACCATCACTCATGCCCTAAGAGTCAAATCTGTTCCCTGTCGTCGAAAAAACCCATCAGTTTCCCGGCAGCTGCATTTCTCCAACAGCGTACCTGCATCTCGGCGTCATCGATTTTTCATCCGTTCCTCACGTTCTTTTTCTTCTCGACGCAGACACATCAATCGTGGTGCCGTCATCCGTCATCTTTTGAAAGTTATCCGACAGGTATCGGGCTCAATAAGAGGGCGCATAATTCCTGAATGTACCTTCTTTCTAGATCCAGATCGATCTCGGAGGATCGCGAGGCGATACAGCATCCCTGATAGATTGACGTTTCGGGACTTTATTAGGGGCGGCTTCGGACAATGATCGAACGGCCCGAACGATGAATCATAATGGGGAATGTGGTGCGATTCTGTGCTTCGTTTGGTCCTTCGAGGTATGATTTATGGCCCGGGGCGATGCCCGAGTTAAACGGGGAGTATTTGGGATGAAGAGGGAGGAAACTATGCGAGGATGATTGAGGAGTAACCACGCACTTAACGCATGATGTATGTGCTCGATGAGATGATGGAGTTGTGGGCTTATTTTTACAGGGTGCTCGACAGGGTAGCTTAGCGATGATCGTGGTTAATGCAGACCCTCTTAAGGTTTTGAAACATCAGTATGGAGAAAATTATCTCATCATTCTCAGCAGATGAGCCTGAGTCGGATTAAGTTCATTCACTTTCATCCATCAATCATATATCTTTCGTCTAACTGGAGACTTCAATTCTGTGTAACAGGGTATGATAACATTTAACGTCGATATGTATGCTAGAAAGCTGGAGGAAAACATGTTTTTGTACAACTGCCATTTGAAGTGACACTTTTAATGACAGCAAACAATGTTAAGATTGATTGTTTAGGTGGAAGCGTGTTGAAAATATTTTCAACATATCCGTAATATTTGCTACTGATTCTGCTAGCAATGAAGCGGAGGATCTTAGAAAACAGTGTCCTGTATATTGCTTTGGTTCTGGCAGTTTGAGGAATTCGGCAACAGTGCAAAGTACTTATGAAAATAGTCTACATACTTGCCAATAATACTGAAAGAACGACTGACTTTCTTTTTTGTATTTGGAAGTTGTATAACAAATGATTTATTTGTTATTTCGATGACTTCAACTGATAAATAACACAATTCTTCACGCCGACAGGCTCCAAATAATCCGAAAATAGTTGCAACCTTAACCATCAAGTATTTCTCATCTGGTGCCTCCTTTATACACTTTTCAACATGTTCACGAGTGAGAATTTTCGATTTTTTTGGAACGATGTCCTTCACTTTTTCGTTCCGAATATTCACCGTTGAAATATTTACCAACATCCACACCATTTTAAACAAGGGCGCTTGACTTTATCATAGAAAATTTGCTCCACAAAGTTGATGAACTCCATATTTTTTATTTTTCTTCTAAGTATTCCAGGAAAACACTTCCACTGAAGTTCCCTTCTACATTTTTCAATTAACAACAGGCCAGGAAATTGTTATCTGCAATATCGTACTGCTGAACAGATTTTTTAGGTAGGAATTCCAGATTTGCTCTTCTTGCAGACTCTTCAATATCCAGAGGAAAAACCAAATCGTCACTTCTACTATTAATTGGACTCTCGACAAACATATTAAGCAGTTGAAAACCCAAGACGAAAATTGGACAGGAACGAAATTCAAATGACAGCGTCTTTTCTCATTTGTTTGTAATCATAACTTTGGTAACGTTTGCCATTCACAACAGCCTTTCGATCATTTGAATTAAAATTCTTTTTGAAGTTTATTGTCATTGCAAATTCGCAACAAAAAACATTGTATGGTATTTGTGTTAAAAGTGATTTTATTTTGTTCGCTCATTTCACAAACTTTTCCACTTATATCTAGGTACACACAGAAATCTTCTCTCTTCGAAACTGGAGAAAAGGCTGATTTCACAGTTCAAGTACTTTTCTTGTTATAAAATGCATCTTTTTAATCGTTTCCTCATCCACATTAACTCTCTGCTCGACTATCCTTATTTTCATACAAATAAAAATCTGCCCCGTGTTACAAAAATCTTGTCGACCTGTGTAATAAAGGACCGAACTTTGAGGTACCCCCTAAACTGCATAAAAATTCTCTGAACAATTAGGGTAAAACCCGGATAGATGCCCCACTGTTTGAAATTGCCTTATATTTTCTGAAACATCGATTTTATATTAGGTTTTTTTTGTTTCAACATTTATTGTATTATTTTAGCTCTCTTATTCAAAAGAATATATATATATATCTGAATGATTTTGGTGAAAGCAGCTAGCCTTGTTATTTAAGTTGAAATACTGTGGGTTTTTTTCTGACCTAGCATTAGCTGATTTCACAGAATTTTGATTTTGTGGAACATTATTTCTGGGGATAGATGCCTACAGGTATGTATAGTTGCCCCAGTATGAAATTACTGAGAAGGATAGATGCCTTCAGTCCGGGATAGATGCCCTTCATATTTTGTGATTCATTTACAAAGCCAAATTCAATGAAATCTCTTATCGTTATGTCTGTTATAATCGTAATATAACTTGAATCAGCCTACTTAATGAAATTTCGAAAGCATTCATCAAACAAAAATATAAATTCTTTATATCATAAAATACCAGGTAGGTATCAACAAATAGGTATACGAATTTTTCATTGTTGGTATAAAATATAACCTAAAAGGTTTCAACAGAAATAGAAATACTCTTTTTTCATTCATATGAAAAGTGGCATAACGCCTTCGTAATGTTCTGTCTCATCGGAAATTGCTTCGAGTAATTCTGTGGTCCAAGAGCAAACTTGACCTTGTACTCCTTCTTTCCTCTCATACAATCAGTAAAGAGTTCAGATCGGTACACAAACTATAACAGAACACTAAAAATATTTGAAAGAAATAATACTCAGACTATACAAGGGTATGGGTTGTATAGAGATTTATATATCCCGAGAGCTTCTACCTCGAAAAATCAGGGCAACTATCCTTTTTGGTACGGATAGATGCCCATGCATTTTTTCACAAATTAAAAACAAAAAGCAACTGGTCATACTTAGATGCATACTTAATGAACCAGTTTATTGATATAATAAAAAATATAATCGAATTTATAAATACTTGAAAAGTTCTACAACTGCAAATACTAGCCTTTGGAACTTTTACATGTTTTCGATGTTCGTTGTGGACATAATCACATACACTTGCAAAACGCATCCTCACTGTACTATATTTTCTCTATTTCAGTATCGTAATGGGTTCATTACAGTACTGAAAGTAGTGCTGTAATGAAACTCATTAGAGCATTGTTTGCAGTTATATTTTTCGTTTTATGGTTGTCAGTTTTGACCTCCGATCGAATTAAGTTTCGAATCAAAACAATTCAAATTCCGTGATCTGTCAAATTTCGTATGTCACACCAACTGCCAAGATACAGAACAAAAGTCACTTATCTGAATTTTCATTTAACTTCCGAGAATATTTCACAAAAATTGAGTGAAATAGAGAAAATACCGTCTAATACTCGTTGCAGAAGGCAATTCCAACACTCATGCTATCGAACTTTGCAACTTGTTTTAGAATATACTATTATTACCAACTGAGGTTAGGGGTGACAGTGGCTCATTCTTACACTATTAATTCCTAGTGGAGAGTTTGGTAAGTTAGGTATTTCGAAAATGGGGCATCTATCCAACTGGGGCATCGATCCGGATTTTTCCCTACCATGACATAATCCGTTGTTGAAAGACCCAGCTACCCCAGTGAAACCGAGTATCAAATTGTTAGATTCTCCTCAGTGTATCCCGAGTCAAGCGTGAATGAATCGCAATGATGAAGTGGAATGCAACAAAGTCAAGTCCCGCATCTGAAACATCCCCGCGTGATGTTGTCGCGATAAACCCCCCCTGGGACCTCCAAGCAATCATCCTTCTAGCTCCTGACGTCCGACAATGTCGCAACACTGTCGCCAACCGACAAACGCCAAACGGCAATAACCTACCGCTACGCCATTTCGCGAAACCGGCCATAACGCGACTTTATCTTTATCCAATTCCCGTTCGAAAGCGAGTTTTCTCGCCGGGATTAAAGCGGCGTTGCCGCCCCAGGGTTAATTTACATAGGAGATGCCGAAAGTTGCGATGAATTTTACGACGGTCGTAAAAATGATATTCGCTTTAATTCGGGCGCGTTTTTGCACTAGCCGGGCATCAACGGGCGTTATGCGAGGAATTCATGAACCAATATCGCCGGTGCATATGCCGTAAAGTATCCCGGAGGAATGGGAATCCATCGGAATTCGCTCGATGGGGACGGGACTCTCTGGCGTTATTGCCAGGTGATGAAAAATTCGTTAGAGGCAGGAAATCGAGGTTGATTTGTATTTGACGAAAGACGATGTGGGCTAATGTGAGGGTCTCAAGGGAAGGCTATGCTATCTCATACTCTGACAAACTTATCAATGAAATTAACCAGAATAGAAGAAAAAAATTATCGAAACACTTCAACATCTACAGCATATGTACAGGTGGGCAAAGTTGGTGATACATGAACTACAACTATAATCCAACGAGATAGCGGAAAATGAATCCCACATGACGGTCGTCTTTTTTGGAGAAACTAATAATGCCATAAACTGCATTCCTCTGTCTTCTTTTGTTTTCGAGTTATAGGTCAAAATTGGAATTTGGGCGATTTCAACTTTGGTCGTTATCCCCGTTTCTATTTGTGCTAGGATGTTGAAATGAAAACATTATACAGGCTCTTTTTTCATAGCAATCCAGTAGCCTACTTTTTTTTTCCCAAGAGGTTTTCTTGCTGAGCTATAACATAAAGTTGTTCTTATGGAAACGATAGTTGATTATGACACAGCTGCTATTGAAGCACTGAACTCCTATGAAAGAAAAACAAGGTCTCTTTGATCTGCATTCCTGGTCATTCGAGCATCACAGGTAACGTAGAGACCAATAAACTTGCCAGAGAGGGTGCTCAGAAACCACTCACTGGCCCAGAACCATTCTGTGGTATAGCAAAATGTACATATAGGGAGGAGTTTCTGGAGAATTAGAAAACTGAAAGAGAAACACCCTGGCAGAATCTCCCAGGTTGAATGACTCCAAAAAGTTCCTTCGGAATTTTGAAACTGCATGATCCAAAAGATATTTGGATCTCAGTAAGAACCAACTACACCTACTCACTGGCTTTCTTACAGGGCATTGTCGCCTCAGAAAGCACTTGCTGAGAATGGGCGTATCGGACACTGACGAGTGTAGATTCTGTGAGGAGGAGAAAGAAATTCCTATTCACCTAGTCACAGAATGCTTTGGCATTGTAAACCAAAGGAAACACTGCTTTGGTCAAGAGACTTGTAGGAGTGAGGAATTAGCCTCACTGAAGCCTTCCGAGATATTGGATTTCATTCTTATGAAATCTCTGGGACTGGAAGACAGGCACAATAGACCATCAGGTCGCAGTGGACTGTAACCCCTTTTAAACTTTTAACTATTAACTAATGGATATCCCACCCCGTATTACTGTGAATTTTCATCTGAATCTGTTGTGCAGTCTTCAAGTGAAAGAGCAACAAACATCAATACTGATATTCTCACAAACTTCCTCATTGGTAATATCAGTAGTTTAATTGAAAAATAAAAGAACACAAGACTACGTTTACAATATTTTAATAAATTAAACATCTAATAAGTCGACATGTTTAGGGTTTTATCCCATTCTCAAGACTGAAAAGCAAACGCATAAGTCAAAGAAATAAACATCAAACAACAGATGTTAAAACCGGAGATAAGCGGAAATCCAATTGATCGTTCACAATTGGTTGTTTATAGTTTGAAGCAGAAGATATTTCCAAAATTTCTAAAAGATCTAGGCGTCTGCTTGCTTCCCCTTCGTGCCATATTCTTGTTTTATTAAAATCAATGAAATGGTTACAAGTGATACAATGATCAGAAAAACCAGTTGCCAATTTGTTTTGAAGAATTTATTTTCTATGTTCATCAACCCTCATCTTAAGAGAACGACAAGTCTGACCTATGTAAAAAGCTGGGCATTCATCACAAAAAATTTTATAGACACCACTGTTTTCAAAAGTTGTTGAACTATCCTTTCCATTAAAAAACATTGATTTTAAGTTTTTCCTGTTGATACATACAATGTCAATTTTTTTCCACCTTAATCTACTACAAATATTGTCGCTTATTTGTGGGATATAGTTTATATAAGCATATTTATCAATACAGTTATTAATTTGGGTGGGCTATATACTTGATAATAATTTTTGATATTGTTTTTTGTCAATTAATTCATCTATAATATTGGGAGAGAAACCATTCTTCAATGACAATGTCCTTAACACTTCCACTTCTTTTTCGAAATCAGTAGTTTTGTTGGATTATCATGTTTGAATTCACCTGGGTTGCATTTGAGCCACCATTCCCTTCGAATTCATTCCACTAGAATCGAGAAAAATGCAGTCGAACTCCCAGCATCATCCAATCATACCTTTATATCCAAGAGATCCCCAACACACCACCCTCCTCACTTGATCGCGTCAACGGAGGCGCTGCAAATTCGGTTTTCACCGGATAGTCCGAACCCGAAAAAGGCGACGGAAGCAACCTTCCCTCGGGATCTAACCCGATAGCGTCCCCTCTATCCCCGCGACCCTGCGAGGTCGACAACACAGGAAACGAATCGTCCCAAATCGAATAGAAGACGGATGCTGGATATTTCCCACCGATCGGATCCCCGGAGCACGGACATGACAAAACGTGTGTTTCGTTTTGATAAATGACGGGGACGACAAACCTTTAGGGGGTGGGAGGTGGTGCTTCAGGGGGGGATTGGGAACCGCAATCTTTTTGAGTCAAGGAGGAGATTCTGGAGAGAGGAATTTTGATATTGTAATAAATTGGAACTTATGTTTTTAATAAACGAACTCTACTTTTTAAAAAAGCTTTATTTGACTATTGACGAAGTGGACAATGCTAAAGTCACAACGTTCGATACAATAATGCCTTACTTATCTTAATTAACTATCCAAGTAGTCTACTATTCCCCTACTTGTGGAGTAATTCTAAGTATTAATGTAATATTATATGTTGAGACGTCATAGGTGTCTCTTATGGGAACATAGGAGGATCTATTATATAACTTGGAATAAATCTACTTGAGGATCTTGCGTGGTTAACGGAAGAGCGGCTTTCCGTCGACCAAGGAATGTTATTGAGAATGAACACAAGAACAAGTGGGCTCATAATTTAGTTATAAGCTGATTTCCATTTAGAATTATGTGTAATAGTATTTTATCTTTTTTTACTTTTTAACAGGTTGTTACTTGAAATTCTGTTTTTTCCCAATCTGTAATAGGCTAAGGCTGTAGATTGGTGTAGTAATTAAATTAAATCAAATTAAACAAGTCTCTTCAGCTTGGAGAAAGTGTGGGTAAGGCCTGTTGCACGAAGAACAGGGTTAAGTGTTTTGCTTCTTTTCTTACAGAGAGTTAGTTTTAGGATTTTAATAGAGACCAACGGAGTAACTAGCATAAATACGGTAGAATCCGCTTAAAATGACATCGAGGGGAAATGAAAAACACGTCATAATAACCGGAAGTCACATAAAGCAGAACTTCAGCATAATTCATGGTATTTTCCTAGGATTCAGTTTAAGAAAAAAAAAAGGCAAATTCAGATTTTGCTTTATTGAAAAAATAGCTTCTCTTACAGAAAAAAATGTATATAAAGAACTTTTTCATTGTTTAGAAAAATTATATGAAATTTTAGTTTGCGTTTTCTTTTTTTCGACTTGAAATAATAGCTTCTCACACCATTGTAGAAAACTTAGAAATGGCTTCAATGGATGTCATTTTGTCTACAAAACACCAATTATCTCTCCAAGAATCTGGATTATACTAAAAAGCATGTCAGCAAGCGTATGTCTAGTATCCATCAAACCTCATCGCATTAAAAAGGGTAGGATGGTTTGAGAAAACCATCGAGCGGTCACTATAACCGGAAAAATTTTCGAAAAATCATGTTGTTCTATCTGAAATCATGTCATTGTAAGCGACATGTCATTATAAGCGAAGTCTTGAATACGGACCCTATTTTTTTTTTTTTTTTTATGTTCTAGTTCCCACGAAAAGGGATATCCTGCAATGCTCAGAGAACATCGTGGGAACCAAGGGAAAGAAGGTAGGAGTTGGTGTTCTTCTTAAATTTCTGGAGGTTGTATGCCTCGGGGAACACCTCCCTAGGCAATGAGTTCCAAAGCCTCGCTGTTCGTTGGATGAACGAGTCTTTGAAAAGTGATGTTCTGCAGGTTTCCAAAGTGACCACGAAGTGGTGTGAAGACTGATCTTGACGGGTTAATCTCGAAGATACCGCCAAAGGAGGAACGATTGTTGATGATATTTCAGAAGGAGTTTTGAATGAAACCAAACTTAACACTGCATTTGCGTCATTTTGAGCGATTGGTCAGTATAGCCGGCGTCTTAATAAACGAATTCTACTGTATCTATTCTGTACGACTGCCATCAAAAGTGAAACTTCTAATGACAGCAAGCAATGTTAAAATTGATTGTTCACGTGGAAACATGTTAAAATATTTTTAACATTAGTGTAAAAATATTTACACTAATGTTAAAAATATTTTAGCACTCCATTTTATAATGATGAAATTATATGAGAAAAATTCAGCAATAGCAAATTTTTATTATCAATATTTAACATGATTGTTACGTAATGATTTACGTATGAACATTAATATTAATCGTGAAACTAGAACAATTACCAACATTTATATCAAGACATCTTTCAATTGATAATATTTCTGCTTGCAGAACACTTACACAGGAACCTAACGATAGTGCACACTTGGCTTTGGTCCCGTGAACCCCAGCGCCAGCTGTTATGTTATGTGATGTTATGGGCCAATCTTGATCCCAATTTTTGACTCAACATTTGGAACACCCTGTGATGAATTTTCCAAAATTCTAAAAATGTACAATATTTTCACAGTCTTCGACTTCAAAAATGTGAAAACGGTTTGTGCTTGAGTAATCTAGATAAGGAATTAGAAACATAATACCGAATTCTCTTTTTCTTCAGGTTTTTCTTGGTATTTCGAAAAGTATTTCGACGAATGCAACGATTTGAAGACGAATGTATTCAGAATTGTATACTCTGTCAAATTCGAAAACAAAAAAACCGAAAAAAAATTTTGAAAATTTTTTTTTCGCTCCCTGTATAACTGAAAGTGGTCAGGCTCCAAGAATATTTTAGTTCAGTAGATAAAGTTAAACAATATCATAATCCCAATTTTCAGATTTCAAATAAGTCTAGTTTTCCAGAAACGCCTTATAGGCCGTCGAACTTGGTACACCCTGTATGTTGAAAATCATGATACAATTGTTATTTCCACCAGTAACACAGAGTTTTGATGATGAAAGACTTGATAGTGATGATCATGAACCATCTGTTGACTCAGAACTGCAGAACATTTGTACTCCCTTACTACCAAATAATTTGCTAGACATTTCGATTTTTTGTTGACCGAATCGTCGACATAACTCGGGGCTAAAACATCTCCACCCGAATCCGCAACCATAGTGGCTCCAGTATCTGCGAAAAGAGTGGCCGGTGTGTAACTCTGGGTCTTTTAAACCTAAATATTTCGCTATTTGCTTTGGGACACCACCAATAGTGTACTGGCCAGCATTAAGGGAAATGTACTTTCCATGTCGGTATGTCAAAAAAAATCTTAGGCTTTCTGTTCCAGGAGGCCGAAGATGTCTGCAACGCCATCATCGGTTATGATGAATCTTCTTGTTGTTAAATTTTATTGTTTGCCGCAATGTCACAGTAACGTATTTTTCCATATCTTCTACATTATTTTTTTTAGTTTATCTAACCTTTTTACAAATGAGAAACAAACAAAATATAAAACAATACACGCAACGTAACGGGTTTTACTGGCTCAAGAAGGTAACTGACTAGCCTGCAGCTCGTCAGTTATATCCTCCATTCGCCAGTAAAAACCCTCTTACCTTTCTAGTAATGTTATATGCTATTCCAGATTCTAAGCATTGATTGAAGTATTTATATAAATATTTATCTAAACAGAACTGCCAGCATCTTCGAGAGTAACTTTAACCCCACATAATTAGCACTCTCTTAGAACTTCAACCTTACAACTTTTAAGTCTATCTCACTCTCCCATAAAAACCCATTGAATCAATGAAATACAGGTTGAAACTGAATAGATGTTGGCCTTCTCTCTAACACTCGTCCCAACATTACAACCCAATGATCCTTCGCCCGACAGAGATCAATCGACTCGAACTTTCCCCTTGAAACCCTTCCTCTCGCAAAAGTTGCCGAACTCACATATTGCGGGAGTTTCGAAACGAGAATATTAATAACCATCAGTGCGTCCTCTGTCGGATGCCCGTGGAATTGCTGAAATTCCTTTGATGCGAATCGGTCGAAATTTCATATGGGGGATCAGGGCTGGCCACAATCGCGGGCTGGACGCTTTGAGATGCCGGACGTCGAGTGGCCAACCGATGCCCTTTTTGACATTCCTTTCGGTCTGCTGGAGGATCAACAGTCTGAATGGGGGAAAGTTGGAGGCTGTGTGGGAGTTGAACTAAAGCGTAGGTGGCTTAACTACTGGCAATTCGAAAGATATTAGAGCTATCGGATGTCAGATTCTATAATAGTTAATGAATATACTGCTCCACAGGAGTTAGGGATATTGTATTCAATAGTTTCGAAAAAAAATTAATCTTCGGGAAAATCGCTGTTGAATCATTCAAAACTCAATAACAACTTGTATCGATGAAATTTGGTTCTTTGCATATGCTTCATGAATGTTCTCATTTTGAAATAGAGTCAGTGTATCAACAGCTTCAATTTGAAACGAGTTTTTTGAAAATGTCAAGACGTAAATTAACAAACGCTGAGTCTAATAGGGCTATCGAAATGATACAGGCTGGCCTAATTCAGGTTGCAGTAGTGGAAACGCTCCAAGTCAAACAGACAAGGTTCAGGGAGACAGGTTCCGTGTTGAAAAGACCTATTCTTGGTGGGTGACGAAAAACAACACCTGCTGAGAAACGTTTCATTACCTTTTCCGCGAGAAGAATGCCTACACATCTAGCTTGGTATTCCACATTAACCAATACCTCCGCACTTACCACATTTGAATTGCATAGAACATGCATGGGATATGCTTCAAAGTAGATTAGGTAATCATCAATCTACCCCAGAATTCTTGAATGATCTGAGAGAGCTTCCGCTCATTTCATAAAAAAAAATTCCTCAAGAAATGTTAAAAACCTCGTGTGTAATATGCAAAAAAGATGTGAAGCTGTTATTGATGCCCGTGGAGGCCATATATTGTATTGATAGTCTTGAAATGCTTGAATTTTCTGGGAATGAACTCGATTTTTATTAACCACCCTGTATACGCTGCAGACCTACAGGCTTAAATTACTTTTATCTTCTGCAACTAGAAATCATATTATTATGAATTTTCATCACAAAATCCCTTTTGAACTATATTTTTTGCAATTTAAGTCAATATCCCTAACTCATGCGGAGCAATTTAGTTCGTTAAGTTTTCCTTTAAAAACAAATTAATCAGTTTCTGAATTCATGATGTCTCACAATTGTCAATAATCTCCGATAATAATTATGTTATCAATCAGAATTCAACAGAAGAAAAAAGTCAACGTGCTCAGAGAGAACACGCTGGAAAAGATTATTCAATAAAAAAAATTGAGGAATTCAAGGAGTGCGTAACATCGGAGGTTATTCAATAAATCGTAGTTTTTGTTCAGATAATCAGGAACAAATACCGATTCATGTGATACAGAAATCGAACAGTTGCTAGAATAATTAAGAAGGCAATCAAGAACATCTAAGACAGTACTTCTGTTCACCAGGTATCTTCAGACAACATACGACAAGCTGCGAGAGTTACTTTCTAACGTTAAATCAAGAGACGCTCTGAGACGGAAAAATGAATTCTCGCCAACAGAAATCTACGCACCTACTGCTACACGTTGTTGAGAATTTTCAAAAAGTCACCTCGCGTAATAACTGATCATCTCGTTCATTTTCTTGGAACAACTGATCAAAAGGTGAGTGAATTCTCTGAATCCTTAATTGGTGCATTTTCCATGTAATTTTCCTGCTTTTGATAAAGTTGGATAATTTGTCCACGTTTCAGATGAAAATCTATAAAAATATTGGTAATCCCCTCTAACTTTATTCTAGTAAGATCTCTATTACATTAAACTAATATATTTGACTCCTCGAAGATATATGTTTTGGTATATTTCTGCAGTTCTCATAGATTTTTCACATATCTCTAGACTCCTCACATAGAACTGATTAATTGCTCCAAGAATGAACATTTTCTGTGGTTATAAATGCTGATTTATTATATTCTCATGTGCACCTTATTATTTTAATGTATTCAGCTCATTTCTCATCTATTTACTTCTCATAACACTTGCTAATTATTGTTCTCGAGTTTCAGATGAATGAAAATCCTCAAATACAAAGGTAAATCACGGAATCAGTCTTCTCTCTCAATAAAACCAAGTGAACTTCTCTGAAGAATTAGAACGATCAAGTAACTCAAACATCGAACCTGATTGACAGTCTCAGTCCCTGCTTCACCTTGAGCGGTCTCCTCAAAAATTGATAAAACCATTCAACTGGTATGATCTCCTCATTATACTTGAGAAATTCTCAATTTCATTAATCTGAAACACTTAGCAAGTAAGATCTAAAGCCTTCTGTTTCCTCGAATCAATGGGATTAGTGATTCTATTTATACAGAGTAAAACTCATATTATAATCATCATAATTGTCAATTGTAGCTTCTATTTTTCTGATGAACACTAACCCTGCTTACTAAAAGCAGTTTGTCACTGTAAATGTCGTCTCAATTGATAAATTAGCCTTCTCTTTAGAGACCAACATTACAGATCATGAATATTGATTTCTCAATCATGATATTCTCACATTTGAAATAATCTCAATGAAGATCAGACTTAGACTACTAAGTTTTCAATACACGTATCTCCTTTGAGGCCTGATCTCACTTTTATTACAACTCAGTCGACTCTAATGATTCATTATTCAACCTTCTGTTCAATCAATTTCAATTGCTTCTATCACTGTGAACGCTGTGTTTAATTTTGAATTATTGGAACTTTCTCGAAGTCTAAGTCTGACTTCATCTGACCTCTCATTTTGAACATCTCTAAATTACCTCTGTTTTTAGTTGGGTAATTCACTTTGAGTTTCATAGATGACTTAAATATTTGTAATTTTTACTGTATTAACTTCATTTTATGATTGTGAATGATGTCAAATGAATGTTTTTACACTATCATCTCGAACTCAATCATCTGGATACAGTCCTAAACCGTATTTCACAAAATCAGAACAACACCGATTCTGAACAACAGCAAAAAAAAATTTTCGAGTATCCAAGGCTCTGTGTCTCCTAGATTTGAAAGTGACAATGTTAAGAGGGTTCTGTTATTGTTGGACACTGCTGCCATCACCATTCATGGTTCCTTAATTGTCACTACCACGCAATTTTTCACACTACAGACCAAAAAACCGAATAAACGAGACGATGAAGCGCCACCTCGAGTGAATTCCGTTAAATGGGGAGCCGTTGGCGAATTTTCCGGCCGGGAAATGCGGACTAGGCGAAATCGACGTCGAGGAGTTAGGCAGGCTCCAATTTACGAGCCGGAGGACTGACGACGATGTCCCCTGGGAGCTGAAGAAGCAGACACGTCATAAACACGGACGGCGGTGTGGAAAAGTGCTAATTTCGAGTTTGCGAGGGGAAAAGGGAGGAACGTCTTCATTGTCTGGATGCGGGGGTGGAAGATGGGGAGAAGGTTGTTCAGAAGGATTGTTCGAGCTGGAGGAACGTTGGGGTTATTGGGGAGTTCTGGGGGAGGTTTTCTTGTGTATACAACACCGGCAACATTGAGAATAATGGAAGAAAAGAGTTTTATGTTCTGCTGATGAGTATGTGAGATCGATCAATCTTGTATGTAAAAATAAGAAAAAGAAAATTCTTTGCGTTTACGAAAGCACATCGAGAACATTTTTGAAACATAGATGAATTCAAAATAGTAATCATCGAAATGAATACCATTTTCAATTCCCAGGCTCAGAGATCTTTTATCATGAGGTTGGAGAAATGATATTAGATTTTGTCACTGAGATGAGAGATATACCGGTTTCGGCCTTGTTGGGCCTAATCATTTGATTGGAGATGTGAAACTTCATTTTGACGCAATTGGATGTCACCACCTTAGTACTTTGTAATATTTTACTCATTACTTCACAACCAATTGCTTCAAATTCTGAAGTTTTTTATGAAGATTTCGTCCTGAGATGTGCGGAATACTGATGAGGCCCAACAAGGCCGAAACCGGTATATCTCTCATCTCAGTGACAAAATCTAATATCATTTCTCCAACCTCATGATAAAAGATTTCTGAGCCTGGGAATTGAAAATGGTATTCATTTCGATGATTACTATTTTGAATTCATCTATGTTTCAAAAATGTTCTCGATGTGCTTTCGTAAAGGCAAAGAATTTTCTTTATCTTAAAAACATCAGGCTTCACAGTCACAAAAAGAATTGGGCGTTTTCATCACTTTGAGAAACTAGCAAGCGGGCCCTGGATAGAGCCACTGCTAAAATCTCATTCAGTGAAAGAGGAAGTACAGATTTCTTTTTTTGCATTTGATTGGAGATGTGAAACTTCATTTTGACGCAATTGGATGTCACCACCTTAGTACTTTGTAATATTTCACTCATTACTTCACAACCAATTGCTTCAAATTCTGAAGTTTTTTATGAAGATTTTGTCCTGAGATGTGCGGGATACTGATGAGGCCCAACCAAGGCCGAAACCGGTTTATCTCTTCTCAGTGACAAAATCTAATATCATTTCTCCAACCTCATGACAAAAGATCTCTGAGCCTGGGAATTGAAAATGGTATTCATTTCGATGATTACCTACTATTTTGAATTCATCTATGTTTCAAAAAAATATGTAAAAATAATTGTTTATTTTTCAAGACAACCTCAAATTTAACTGTGTTTAGAAACATGGATGAATAAAATAGCTACCATCGAAATGAATACCATTTTCAATTCCAAGGCTCAAATAGTTATTTTTGTATCTAGTGTGCGAAATGCTACTTTGGTGATCGAGAACTGAGAAATAGTCGAGATCACCAAAGTATTTCGAGCATGAGATCCAAACAAAATTTTTTTCACAAACGTCAAAAATATTGTTCTGAAATAAGTATTATTATTATTATCCTGAACCAGGGTCTTTGTGGCTTCGTTCAGCCTTCCGGGAACATTGACCGCAAGGATCTTTTGTTTTTTAACCAACTCGTTCATCTGAAATAAATAACATGCTTAGCTTAATATGAAAAATAGTATTGAACTGGCCTAAACTGTTTTTCCAAATCAAGTAATTACCGTAACTATGGACATAAAATGGCATTTTTTGACAAATATCTCAAAGTGACAGTTCTTGATAATTATTTTGGAGTGACTTTTTATTCAAGTCGATTTCGTGCATGATATTCATAACTGTAGAATAATGGAAATTTCGAGCGACGATGAAGTAGGCAGTACCCCACCTAACTTGACAGATGCGGCCAATTCAGTAATTTCAAATCTTTTACCGGAGAAATCAAGGCGCTAGTATGAAAATGCACATCAGCACTTTAAAGAGTGGTGTGAAGCAAATAAAGCCAGAAAAATATCCGAAAATGTGCTGTTGGCATAGTTTGCAGAGAAGTTTAAGAAGCTGAAGTCTTCCACGTTATGGGCAATATATTCTACGTTGAAAGCAATACTCAATGTTAAAGAATACGTGGATTTTCAGAAATTTACCAAGTTGGTTCCAAATTTGAAAAACTTGTCAGTTGGAAACCATCCTGAGAAATATAAGGTATTGAGTAGAGACGAAGTTGAACAATTGATAAGAGAGGCAGATGATGAAACCTATTTGTTGGTTAAGGTAGACTTTTTATGATAACTGATTGCCTTTCAGGTTGTTTTAGTACTGGGTATTTCGGGTGCTTGCCGCCGTGAGGAACTCACTAAAATGACAGTCGATGACACAGAAGATAAAAATTCCATTATTTTGATTGTTAAAGTACCCGATAAAAACGAAAATACAACGAATTTTTACATTTGCAAATTTATATTATATTGACATTTACCGAAAATATGCGTAAAAGCACTGGCGTCGATACGGGGGGGGTATTGGGGGTAATTACCCCCCCCAGGAAAATATTTACTTTCGAAATATAAGTCGTACAATCATTACATAGGAACATATCATGACAATATACTTTATTCTAAGTTTTTTTACCCCCCCCAGAAAAAATTTCTAGCGACGCCCTTGCGTACAAGTTATGCTACCAGTCGCCGATTGTTTTTGAAGTATCAAAATAAGGAATGTTTTAACCAAGTTGTTGGAAAGAATAGTTTTGGAAAGATGCCTAGCTTAATAGCAAAACACCTAAAATTACCAAATCCTGATGCCTACACGGGCCATTGTTTTCGGAGAACATCAGCCACACTCCTTGATAATACGGGGGCCGATATATGTGTTTTGAAGCGACACGGAGGACTGTGGCCGAAGGATACGTGGAAGATTCTATCAACAATAAAATTCAAATATCAAATAAAATTTTAGACTGTGAAATTTCAGGTTCAAGAGCTGTCACCTCTACGGCAGTTGCTTGCAAATCAAAAATGGATAGTCTTCCAACTCCCGAAACTACGATATCACGAGCTGAATCTGAGTTGACTGGTTCAGGAATAAATATCGGTTCGTACACTCGCTGCACCACTTACGTTAACATTGTAAATAATAAATATAATTGGGTAGTGTTAAATTTTCTAACAATTTGAAAGCCTTAATTATTGTTATACATTAATCAATAAATGATTTCTTGAATTTTTGCTTTATTGAGGAACATGAAGGTTAAAATATAAGAATCCCATATAGTTTACATGCAATGTGCGAAGTATGTATTTCGCAAACTACTTCGCGCACGGTGTCATGGTAACGAAGGAAAATGAAGAAAAGTATTACATCGCATTTTTTGACGTTTGTAGAAAAAATCTTTTATCAGGAGGTTGAAGAAATGATATAAGATTTTGTCACTGAGATGAAAGATATACAGGTTTCAGCCTTATCTGGCAAAATCAGTATCCCATACACCAAAGGGACAAAATCTTCATGAAAACTTGGATATTTGAAGCAATTAGGTGTGATGTACTGAGTAAAAATTATCAAGCAGTGACATCCACTTGCGTCAAAATGAAGTTCTACATCTCAAATCACATGCTGAAAAGAACTCTGTACATCCTCTCTCACTGACTGAGATTTGAGATTTTAGAAGTGGCCTTAAATCAGGGCTTGCATGCAAGTTTCTCCTAGTGATGAAAGAACCCAAGTGTTCTCAAGAAAAAAAAAACATTCCGCTTCACTGTAGCGAAAAGCATTGGAAGTTTTCATCACTCGGCAAAATATCAAGGGGTCTGTTCTTATCTGTTCAAACACAAAAACAACATGAACAGAAAAAAAAAACCTTTTTTACGATACGAAGCTGTAGCGATGGGACAGTCAAAATTGCGCACGTAAACTCACCATCTTTTCCCGCCATAAACCGGGGTGTTGATGACCAGAAACTCAGCGTTCGAGGTACAATCTTAGACTAAGAATCCTCTGAAGATGCCTTCTGCAGTTGTAGGCGAAAAGTTAGGTGAAGTTATTCCCAATGGAGCACGTCCAATAAGCCCGGAAACTTTTTCAATATCAGTATATCTGGTCGTGAAAGCCTCAAACTTTTCATTATTACATTTCTATTTATTTGCTGACTTGTTTAATTCATTCATGATTCCCATATTAATGGTAGAATCATACTTAATTTTTCATATTATAAAATATCGTGGCTTCAATTCTTCATTCTGTGTCTTTTTGAAAACGTTACCCTTGAATTCTCTAGTACAAGAAACAATAGCATAATAAAAATTGTTAGGTCATTTCTGGTAAAGTATCTTCTCAAACGGATCCATTCAAGTCATCTCAGCTATTTGCTGATTGTCTGGGACCCTCGAAGAAAATCATATATTTTCTCTACCGAGCAATTCGAATGGCAGTAAACGAAGAAATAAATGTTCATTATCTCCCAGCCATAAACATGCCCTCAATCTCATTCTGGCGCATTCATCGCGTATCTCAGATACGTTCCTCGATTGAGTTATCTCTCCTGTAATTGCTCAAGAGTAATTCCATTTATGGCTCATTTCGCCCTCCCTCCTCCACGCTCGCAGTTGCGATATACCGTTCACCTCCACCTCTTAATAGATTAAATTCCAAAGCGGGATTACATCGCCATCTTACTCGCATTAAAGGAATGGACCGGCGATTGAGATGAGGATCAGTTTGTCGGACGATTATTGTCTCGTTTTTTTATGTGGAGGGTTTTAACGTTCTGAGTTTGATTGGGGGTGTTCAACGGCTTCAATTCGATGAGAGTGTTTCTTAAGAGGTAAAAGTGTTTGAATTTTTTTCTGATGAAGTATGTATTATTGATTCAGATAAGACGAGATGAGATGAGATGGGATATATTAATGCTGGACATGAAGAGTCTATGTATACCAAAAAATCAATTAAAATTTTGAATGAATAGTCTTTCATATTCGACAAAATAATTACCGATGTTGGCGCTGCATTCGCCGATCAGCTGTTTATCGAAATGAGTATTGTTTCGTGTTTATATTAGCTTTCTATTTGGGATTTATGGGATTTTTAAGTTTTGAAGTTTATTGACTATCAATAATCGAAGTTGTTTCCTCAATTGTGGATCCTGTGGGATATATTGTATGTTTAAGTATAGGTAATATTGTGCTTTTTGTTAAATTTTATAAGCTATTTTATAAGCTATTGAGGTGAACACTATTCAATTTTGAAATCTTCTCAGACCATCTGACAGAATGTTTACCAAAGGTTTCTCGAATTATAGGAAATTTTCCAATATTTACATGCTCATAGATACTGTGTAGAGCATGAGCAAGTGTTGCAATGCAATCATTTGATTTTATGTGGAAAAAAAATTATTTCAGAACATCGGAATTCTACAAGGACGACCCCAACATATTGGAGAAATGATGTCTTATAAAAATGATGGTGTGAAGGTTGACAAGATTATTTACACATACCAAGCGAGATTGTCTGGAATTTGCAAGCATATTTTAGCCCTGCAAGGCCTACTTGCCAGGTTGTACTTACTACAAAATATCTTGACAATTCTACTGATTGTGAAGGTGAAATTTATTGTTTAGTTTTGTCTCCGTGGTTTTTTTTTCGTTTTCCATAACAATGAAATATACAAAAAGAAATAATTAGGATTATCCATATTTGATGAAAACTAAGAGAAGGTTGAAATTAGTTTGTGACCTAACATAATATGAAAACGAGCATGATTGTAATGTGATTGACTATCAGAATGAAAAATTTATTCATTTAATAGGAGCTTTAAATTATTTTTTCTGTTTAGGAAGGGAAAAAGTCTATGAGAGTGAAATGGGTGATAAGTTTTGAACAGAAATACACATTCTCCAGAGAACCGTATGTATGCAGAAGAATGTTGAAGAATTCATTACTCGCTAGATTCTAACCCTTTCACTGTACCATAGAAAAAAAATATTGGGAAAATTATTTCCTGGTTTATGTGAAGACACAATTGCAAAAATAACTATATTCCATCGACAAAACAGGCCTCCCCCCTCCAGTTTTTTTTATTGACTGTTCCTCCAGAGTGACAAATGCACTGAGGGGAAGAAAATTTGTATACCTTCCTCAGAAAACGAAATTTTATTCTTGTAAATCATTATATAATTTTATGATTTCTGGTCGAGAAACGTAAATATATTCTTTAGCACTCTTATTCCATCTTCTGCAGGAATCTGAATTGCCAATTCCTATTAAATTAGATCCCATTACCACAATTTTATTGTCATTCCATTTCGTGGGTACTATTCCATCTTCACTCACACAAACAGTTGAACTGCCGCGACCACAAGTTTTCATTTCCTTGTCAATTAGGAATTTGAAATTTGCAAAGCGATCTATTCTTACAGTACCCAAAGTGAAAATAGATTGAGCTTTTACACATAACAATGTTTGTATAGGACGAGTTACAAATGCAAAATAATTCAGACAATTTCTAAATTATCATTATGATAACTTTAATCATTGACACTATAAGAACTCTCATGTAGAAGGAAAGAGTTAACAAATTTCTATTTATCCGGAAATACCCTCATTCTGTTTTTTTACATGTTTTTGTGTTGTTCGTATTCTAGATTGTTGGTGTTTATTTATTATAGATATTAAATTATTTACTTTCAAATGTGTCATACTCTGTACATTTTGAGGGCAATAAAAGAATTGAATTGTATATAGAGGATGCAATAGATCGAAGATTTTCAAAATCCTAACACCAAAACATATCAGACGTTTCGCTCACCTTGCACGAACGACTTCAGGGAATCGGCCGGCAGCCATCGACTCCACATCTCTCCCATCTTTTTCCTGGAGCTGGGATCGTCGTGTCCCAGAGCAGGGAAGACGAACTGGGAACTGAAGGTTTTGTGCAGCAGATCCGTGAGGTTCTGGAGGAGCTCCAGCTTCTTGATGTCGGGATGGTGTTTGGTGAAATGAGATAGAGAGTCCCTGAAAAAAAATGTCCTATTATTTTTGAAAGTGACGAACCAAAGAAAACATTCTTATTGGTTTTTCCTAAAACGGAATAATTTCGAACAAATGCAGATACACTCATAATACACACATTTTCCAGAAGTGGAGCACACAAATCAGAATGGGTTTGGCCGTTTAGAAGGAGTTCTCCAACATACATTTATAAAGAAGAATTATATATTAGATTGAACCCTTAAAGACCTGTGCTTAGGCATAAGTGGTGTTATATGGGAAGTTAAATCCCCTCTTCCACTGATTGGAAGAATTGAAAAAATGTTGAGATACAATTCGGAAAAAAGCCATAAGTCTCAACTGTAGTTACACCAATCCCTCTTCCATTGATTAAAAGAGTTGAAAGAATTGTAGGAAAAAAAGAGCATGTGTGGCACTCGAGGACTGCCGCGGTAAAGCTATTGCATTGCATCTATTCAAAATTAAGAAGATAATATTGTTGATTTGAAATATTTATTTATCTTACAATACATGCAGGTTATTTCGGAATGTTCATCATTGAGACTTTAGGTTTATGGTAACTGAAATAAGAAACATAAGTTTGAGACCGCGTCAATAGTGGTCCCATATTTTGTTGTGAATTCTTGTGGATCATTATTCATTTTTAAATTCAATTTTCCCGAAAAAAAAAGTTGGCAACCGCTCTGATTTTTCATCAGCGAAGTTAATGTTGAAATCGCCAGCCAAGATAAGTGGAAATTTGTTGCCATTTGTACCAAGTATTTTCGACCCTCCTTCAGTATACTCCAGTAGAATGCGATGAATAAAATGCTCCACCTCGTCCAATTCTGGATTAGGAGAAATGTAAGTTACTACCATGATTATGCGTAGGCCATTTCTAAGTTTGCATGAATATCTCCAACAAATGAGCGTCTAATATTAAAATCGCTAACTTCTTCAATATTTATTTCATTATTCGGAGTCATAATATTAGTAACATTATTACAATTTTGGTAGAAAGCTACCCCACCTTTTGGAACAGTATCTCGTTTGAATTGAATAAAACAATGGAAATTAGGTATTTCAGTAGGATTATCACGTGTCATGCATGTTTCGGTAAGAAGTAACACATTGGTTTGTCTCGTAACTGAATCTTGTAAATCGTAGTTGTCACTATGTGAACTTTGGCAATTAAAAGTCATTATTGAAATGCCATTTCTATTACAAATGAAACTAAGACATTTTGAGCTATCATCTGAACACTATTTAAAGACAGTCTTCTGAATTCTTGCAACAAAGATGCAGTCGATGCAGCTTGCCTTCTATTAATGCAGAATTATCATTTTTTTGTTGAAATATACAATTTTTCAATAATAATCCCGAGAGAGTGCAACATAGACGAGTTCCTGAGAATGTGATTTACTATACTCATATTCTATTTTGTCAAAAAATCCACCTTGCGGTTAGAGCAAGAGCTGAAGTTAATGGAAAATGTTTGCGTTAGGCTATACATTTTCTATCCGATGTTAATGAAATATTTGCCGTTTGTAATTCAATGAGAACAGCGAAATTGCCGACTCCATTTTGCTCTGCTAGAGTGGTTGCACGTATCCGTCTAGTCGCAAGCACCCAAACACCGTGCCGAAGTCTGCCGAACTGGACCGACGATACACTGCTGTTTTAGGTTTTTTCATTACGGAATTTCTATATTCGGTCGCCGCGCCCAAAGCCTGAGATAAAAGCTATGCAATAGCTTGAAAATTTGGAAAAAAACTCAAATCGCAACTCTGGCTACGATAATCTTCAGAAGTGAATCCTTCAAATTTTGATTCTTTTCTTAACCCTCAGACAGGCACACCTAATCTGTCGGATTAAGTGCATGGTTTTTTCTAGTTTCTCCGGCAGTGTTTGTCGCTCAGGGGTGGGACTTTCTGTAGCTTCTTGATTTCATATGGCGATCTTGTGTGTGAAATATCAACCTTCTCAGAGCCTTGATGTAAATCGAAAAGAGTGCAATATTCTCTTGGATCGATTGCGCTCGATAACGTAACTACCATCGAATTTGATTTTTTTCAGTATTTCTGGATGAAAAAGTCGTGCACTCGCGCTCCCAACACCCGAACAAAAGAATAAGTAAAGATATATTTCATATTTATTGCAATTCTTGACATAATCTGTGAGTTGAAATGAGCTTGCTTGAGTCTTCAAGTATTTTTTTCAGGGTATAATGGTTTCAAACTCAAGAAAATGCAAGTTAATTAAAATCACCGTATGTTTCAAATACATGTTTTAGGGAAGTATTCTAGAAATAATAGTAAATAATAATATAAATATAAAGATAAAGGGAAACAAAACTTCACTAGAGAAAGGAATGCTAAACCGATTGATATCGTACAATATAAAAGTTCCATTGTTCTAGTTTACCTGGCAGTGGTTGTCAGAAATAATAGACAGTCGTTTTTGTTTCATATATAATCACAATTACATTTTTTTCTCCTACAAATATCCTTGTTATATTGAAATGCCCAGAATTTATCTTTCTTGAATTTCTACCGTCAATTTTTATTCATGTTTTGGAATTTTCTTTATATATTATGTGTATTTGAATGATACTATTTTTCAACGACGTCCCAATTCACCAGCAAATTTTTCTTATTAAAACATGAATTTCCCGACTTAATCTCACAGATGAGTTGCGCCCGAAACCGTTAGGATTAGGGTTGAGCCTGACCGAAGGTTAAAACTGTTATTTCCTGATTCATAAACATCTCTCAATTCGTGATCATTAGATTCTCATTTCGCTATAACTCTTACCGTCACTCTGAATTCAGGAAGAAAGATGAAGTCAACTCGAAACGCCCATAAATGGGAGTACAATCCACTCCAATATCCCATCTACTCGAATGTTTCATAACCTGCTCAGGTATCATAGCTCGGGGGCCAAAACTCCATCTCATTCAGGCTCCCTCATGATATTATTTTTCTCCGTTGCGAGATAAGTTCAAACGCAGTTTTTCCATTAATATAATATCATCCGCCATATTCGGGATATTGTGTATCTTTCCTCTCCGCTGGACCGGCAAGGATGATTCTTCACGATGATAAGTTGCTCTTGTTTGGATCTGCCGAGGGAATTTATTCTCGGATATTGGGATGTCACGTGAGCCATTCTAGTTTTATCGAGCGCACGTAAGTGTTCATTTGGAATGGTGGATGGATCATTGCAGAAACAGTTTAATATGTGAAAGAATGATGAATTTATTACTAATCATTCATACGAATTAACAGGGTGTTTAAATACAACTCCAAACCATACTGCTCCGCAAGAGTTAGGGATATCATATTCAATCGTTTTGAAAAGTATGTAATCTTAGAAAAATCGCTGTAAAATCATTCAAAACTCAATAACAACTTGAATCGATCCAATCAAAATCAGTATCAGACATTTTCATCTATCTGGTCGTTTTTTTCTGATGTTTGGTTCTTTGCATATGCTCCAGGAATGTTCTTATTTTGAAATGGAATCAGTTTATCAACGGCTTCGATTTGAAACGAGTTTTGTTAAACTGGTGTCTCTTCTCGAATCCGCAAAAATTTGTATCTAGCTGTTTCTTTTTTGGACATATAGAAAAACCATTTTTTTTTGTAGAAAATTTGATTTTTGTCACGAATTTTCTTGAAGGATAAAGCTCATCGCTCAGAATGGATATATGGAATATCATGCACACTCTAGGGTTCTCCTATCAAAAGTTAAAAGCCCCGGAAACACCCTAAATGTCCATTCTGACCTGTCAATAATCTCACACATTATAGCTCAGCTAAATAGTCAAAATTTTCATTTCAAAGGCTCACAGACAACACTTTCTGGAGAAGTGATTAGGGCTTTATGCTCGGGATATCGAATTACTTTCACAAAGTGCTTAGTTATCTCGTAGAAACCGGTGCTTAGTGCTTGCTACTCGGGAGCCCTTTTTCTTAGTGCTTAGTGCTTGAAGTACTAATATTCACTACTCGGCAATTTTGAGGTGCTCTCGCATCCAGAAAAATTGCACTAAACAAATGCTGATTTTTCTGCTCATACATTGATCATTCTAGAATATGAAGGTCCAGTTTTCATTTACTTTTTACCAACATGAAGTACAGGTAGTCCGACATTAAGAGTCTTCCGGGCTTATTGGCCGTGGTCTATTAGGAATTATTTCACCTAACGTTTCGCCCACAACTGCGGTAGGCATCTTCAGAGGATTCTTGGTCTTACATTGTAACTCGACCGCTGAATTTCCGAAAGTGATGCTGGATTCGATCCGTTGGCCCCACTTATACCCTGATCATTGGCGGGAGAAGGTGGTGGGTTTACGCGCGCGATGTTGATTGGTCCATCGCTTCCACTTCGTATTGGCTTGATTTTAGTCTTTTCCAACACCGGCAACCATGCGCTATGTACCAAAGGAGTTTCTTCCCTTCTGTTCATATTGTTCTTATGTTTATATATCTCAATGGCTTCTATGTTCATCCTAGGATAGAAACTTTTGATGTTTGAAATAGCTTCTGCCTTTGAGAAAACAATATTGTGTCCATCTGTCAGAGCATGTTCCGCTAGTGCGGATTTTTCTGTCTGATTGAGTCGACAGCATCGTTCATGCTCCTTGATTCTCGTATTGATACTTCTCTTCGTTGTACCAATGTAGACTTTGCCGCAGTCACAAGGTATCCTGTAAATACCGGGTTGAGAGAGTGGGTCGACTCTGTCTTTGGTAGTTCTGATCATTTGGCCAAGTTTTTGAGTTGGCTTGTAGACAGTCTCTATATTGTGGCCCTTTAGTATTCTACCAATTCTATCGGTGACCTTGGGGATATATGGTAAGATAGCTCTTCCATTGGGGTGAGTTGTGATGTGTTATCATCACTTGTGGAAAGTCTTGGTCTTATTGCCCTCTGAATTTCCTTAGCATTATATCCGTTAGCGACGAATGCATGCTGTAGATGTTCAAGTTCATCTTCCAGAAATTCCGGCTCGCACAATCGTCGGGCTCTATCTACGAGTGTTTTTATAACTCCTCGTTTCTGTTGAGGATGATGATTGGACTGCTTGTGTAGATATCTGTCAGTGTGGGTTGGTTTTCTACGGCCAATAAGCCCGGAAGACTCTCTTAATGTCAATATATCCGGTCGTGAAGGCCTGAAACTATTAATTACAGGTAGTCCATCAAAGTATGCCTCAGGAAGAAATAGACCATCTCCTTGCATCAATAACAAGACGTTTTTGGTAGTGTATAGATGAACGCGGTGGACAAGCACATTATTAACGAATTTAAAAAAAAATTGTAAACACTTCTGTTTTTGTCCCCAATTTTCAATTATCTTATTCGTGCTATACTTTCCATGTCTCACCCAAAAAAAATATTTAAATTCACCTAAACAGCCCCTTCTGAGTGTTTTAGTTTCTTTGTCAGTCAGTATAGCAACATCATCGGTTTCTTCAGCTTACTCCCAACCCTCCCCTTCAACCCCCGATCCGTTAAGCCCAGCGAACGGGCACGATAATGACCCGGGCATCCCTGAAACTTCGCGGCCTGCTTCACGACTTTTAAATCGCGCCGAAACTTACGCGATTACCAATCCTAATAAAAGTTCCGGAAGGAGAAGAGTGAGGAGGATTCCGATCACATCTGCCGCATCAATAATAGAGGCAGCAGCACGTTCGGCCGTCTCCATAATTTATTTGGCTGGAGAAATCGCATCGTGGGGGCCAACTTTCGGGGGCGACGTTCATCTGGACTGATTGAAAGGCGCGGCTGTGCGGGAGTCGGATGGGTGCAAATGACGTTTGAAGTCGTAGAAGTCGTATTCGAAGCTTTTGATTTGTATTTCCAGACGTATTTTTATGAAATATAATGGCTGTGGGTATGCTTGCATTTATAATCAGAAAAAAAATTAATTTTCTCCTCCTAATAATGTTAAAAACTCAAGAAATAGATGAAAAAAGTACCGTTTGCTATTGCTTCTGGGTTAACTCAAACCATTTTTTTGGAGACATGATTCATATACAGGGTGGGCCATCCTTTTTACGTTTTTATCACGATAAAAAGATATGCCTTGAGATAAATACGTGAAAAACACTTATTGTTGTGTTTCTGGATGTGATTTTAGAAAATCTAGGAATCCTGGAGCCCATTTTCATTATTTTTGTGGTAAAAATCAAAATGTTTACGTAACTAACAGACGTGAATTCTGGGAGCATGATTTGATAATGGAAAAACCTGTTTCTAAACATATTATAGTATGCTCATACCATTTCGGACCAGAAGATTATAGAATGAAAACCGGCAAGAGTGCAAACTGATGTCAATTGAAAACATTGCTTCAAATGTTTTGAATTATTTCAGAAATTCAAGGAGCCCAGTTGAAAGTGGAAAAGTGCTGAATGCAGGCCATATGATAATGTGCAATAAGACTAGGGGAAATCTGAGTGTGATTCCCTTGATTGTTGCAACGATCAAATCCATATGTGGAATTTCATCAAAATTTCGAGAATTGGCAATTTTAAACAATATATTAAACATATATGTATCAATTTAATATTTATATTAAAAATAGATTGATAGTATCGTCGTTCATTTAGCAACGGAAAAGGTGCAATCAATCCATAGATGAGCTGAATCGTTTTATTTTATTATAACTGCAGCCTAAGACACAAGTGAGATGCAATAAATGAATAATACATTAAAATCTAGCGATAAATCGATTATTACATCATGTTCTGCATACAAACGGGTCTCTGGAGAATGTGCATTTTCATTCAAAATTTATCACCCATTTTCTTTTCATAGATTTTTCCCTTCCTAAACAGAAAAAAATTAGTAGCTCCTATTGAATGAATATATTGTTCATGCTGATGTTCAATTACATTACAATCATGCATGTTTTCATATTCTGTTATGTCACAAACTAATTTCATCTTTCTCTAAATTTCATCAAATATGGATAATTCTAATGTTTTTTGTTTGTACATTTCATTGTTATGGAAAAAAAAAACAGCAGGGACAAAACTAAGCAGTAAATTTTACCTTCACAATCAGTAGAATTGTCAAGATATTTTGTAGTAAGTACAACCTTGTACAGTAGAGTAGCAGGGCTAAAATATGCTTGCAAATTCCAGACAATCTTTCTTGGTACGTGTATATAATCTTGTCAACCAACACACCATCGTTTTTCTAAGACCTCATTTGCTCAATATGATGGGGTTGTCCTTGTAGAATTCCAATGTTTTTAAACAATTTTTTTCCCACATAGAATCAAATGATTGCATTGCAGCACTTGCTCACCCTCTACACAGCATCTATGAGCATGTAAATATTAGAAAATTTCCTAAAATCTGAGGAACCTTTGGTAAACATTCTGGCAAAAGATCTGAAAAGCATTCAAAATTGAATAGTGTACACCTCAATATTTCACATGAAATTTATTTTATTTATTTATTTATTTATTTATTTATTTATTTATTTATTGAAATTAAGGGATACACACAGACAGTAGTCCAAAACAGTATCCACAAATTAATATACATTATTTCACTCTAAATTATTCAATAAATTAAATTTATACAAAAAGTTGTATTCTACAATCAATCCATACATAGAAAAGACCAAAATGCAGTCCAAAATATCACAAAAAAAAAAAAAATATATAACTCTCAATCGAGAAGCCTCAACTTGAGAACTCTCTTCAACTTATTTAGTTTGATGTTGAAAATGTCGATGTCATTAAATTCATTTCCAGTCGCAAGAATTCTACAAAGTGGCGAGTTTTGTGCCACATTGGTTCTCTTATATGGTACATAGAAAAGGTCCAAACTTCTCATTTTGATATTTTTCACTCTGAAAGGTATCATATGCAAAATGTCAGGGACATTCAAAATGTTATTCAAAACCTTATATAATAATAGGACATCCGTCTTTTTCCTACACGATTTTAAAGAAAGTAGATCGAATCTCATTCTAACATTCCTATAGTCATGATTTTCAATAATAATGGAATTTTTGAATGACAAGTAGCGCAGAAATTTGTTTTGTACTCGTTCCAAACGCTCTATATAATACTTATATTGAGGATTCCATATAGAGGAGGCGAAATTCAACTTACTATAGACAAATGAGTAATACAGTGACAAAAGTGTTTTATTATTATGAAATAATTTGCTGTTTCTGATGATATACCCTAACATCTTAACCGATTCATTTACTATAACATCGATGTGGCAGTCAAAAATTAATCTTGAGTCGAAAATAACCCCCAAATCACGAATCCTACCCACCTCCGACAAACAATGACCATCAACAGAGTAATTGAACTTTATCATATTCAACTTGCGACCGAAAGTAACCTTATAGCATTTCTCAAGATTCAGAAACAAAAAATTTTCTATGCAATATGCGGACAATCTATACAAATCGGCCTGCAGCATTTCGCAATCTTGAAAGCTCCCCACATTCTTAAAAACCTTTAAATCATCAGCGTACAGTAGGAATCTAGAGTGGTGAAAGCACTGTCCAATGTTATTTATGTAAATAATGAATAGTAAAGGGCCCAAATGCGAACCCTGTGGAACACCTGATGTGTTATAAAAAACATCAGACACACTATTATTCACCATGACAAACTGTGATCTACCCTGAATATATGACACAAGCCAACGCAACAAACTACCACTAATTCCAACCTCCGCGAGCCTTTTCATCAAAACTGAATGATTTATTTTATCAAATGCTTTACGAAAATCTGCATAAATTACGTCCGTCTGTAACCTAGATTCAAGACCTTCCTGAAGATGTTCATAGAATGTAAGCAAGTTTGTTTCTATATTTCTGCCCTTGAAAAAACCATGCTGTTGTTCGATAATTATATTTTTCATATGATTCGCAACATATTTGAACACTAAAGACTCGAATAATTTGGGAATTGCAGAAAGTATGCATATAGGTCTATAATTATTCACTAAATATTTTTTTCCGCTTTTGAAAATGGGAATTACACTAGAAACCTTCCATTTATCAGGAAAGACAGAGTTTGCAAGTGATTTATTAAACAATAGAAGTAGAGGTGTACAAATAGTTTCCGCGCAGTTTTTCAGAAATAAAGGGGGAATGTTATCAGGTCCCGGTCCTTTAGAGGAATCAATGCCCTTGAGAGCATTAACAACTTCATTTTCCGATAATTTAATATCGCTAAGATAGGTGCTGCAGAATAAATTATCCACAACGTCCAGACAAGCAATCCCGTCCGTTGAGTCGGGTTCAAAAACACCCCTGAAATACCTCGCGAACATATTGGCTATATCCTTAGATGAAGATGACTCTTCATCAGCGAAATACATTGTATCAGGATATTTAGTTTTTTTATCTTTGTGAGAAACAAACTTGAAAAATCGCTTTGGATCTCTTGTTAAATTACTTTCAATTTCATTTAGATACCTCCTATAATCCTTCGCTATCAGATACTTTGAACGTTTTCTCAACTCGACAAACCTTCCAAAGTCAACAATGTTACGATAAATTTTCCATTTTTTATGATATTTATTTTTAGATTTTATTAATTTCACAGTGTGTGATGAAAAGTACTGGGGAAAATCTCTATAACACCTTCTTAGCGGCACCTCCCGCGCAATTATATCCTGAATCACACTATGGAAGAGAGTGACATCGACATTTACATCATCGCAACAGAACAAAGAACCCCAATCAAATTCAGAAATCCTAGCGTTTATAATATTATAATCAGCTTTAATGAAGTTATAAGTGCTCTGATTTTTAATTCGTCTCAAAGATTCACTATGTCCAATATCCAAGAGGAATTCCAAACATGGATGATGACAATCTTCATTTACAAGTGGACTTGAACAATGCACTAATGAATTTATTTTTACCTTATTACATAATATCAAATCAAGTAGTTTATTATGAGTATTTTTCAAATAATTATATTGTAAAAACCCTGAGAAAGAAAATGCATCTATCATATTGGAGTATTTATCCTCAACATTATATGGATGGCTATAAGACTCACTATCAACCATTTCCCACTCAACACTCGAGCAGTTAAAATCACCACACAACAAAATCAAATTATCACCTATGATATCAACATTGGATTCAAGTTTGGAAACGAAAGAAACAGCGGCGTCCGCATCACCGGGCGGAATATATACACAACACAAATAAATGATTGTCTTATTGATCTTTAACATTACCCACAAGTCTTCAGCCATACTATTGAAAGTAGATAATTCCTGAGGATACAGTTCATTCCTCACCGCAATGAACACGCCACCGCCATCCTTCTTAGATGAAGAACTCGAGCCCCTATCTCTACGAAATATGGAATATTCATTGGTATCTATTAGTTCCTGATCTAATATGTTATTATTTAGCCAGGACTCGGTGACAAAAATTAAATCGTGGAAAGTATTCTGAACATTCTGTTTGAAATCAATCAATTTTGTTCGCAAGCCTCTAGTATTCTGATATATTACGTGTAGAGATCGTGTCACAGGCATTATTGATACAAAAAAAACTTTAACGAAAAATAAAATATGAGATTATTCCTTACTTCAACCTTTCCAAATCAGACTCACTCTGAATATGCAAAATCCTGGATGTACCTGTTTTACGCATTAATATATTACCTCCCTGAAACCACACGTATTGAAAACTAAGCTCCTTTGCTTTAAGTCGAGCAGCTTTTAAAATAATCTTGTTTCGGGTAGTAAGGTGTTCATTTATGTAAAGTTTCTGAGAAACACCATCAATCGCAAATCCTGAGACATCATTGAGTTCTGCACACTTACTTTTCACCGCTGCTAAAAATCCATTTTTTTCATATTTTGTCTTAAACTTTACTATTATATTCTTGGGCTTGTTCTCTAATCTGGTTGGAACACGAGTAATGAAGTCGATCGAATCCTGTTTTAGATCACACCCCATATAATGGGAAATATTTTTAAAAGTTTCATGTAAATCTTCACTGCTCTTTTCAGGCACGTCCATGATTTCCACGTTATTTTCACGAGCATTTTGCTCAATGCGATTCATTCTGTAGGATAAATTACCCACCTCCGTTTTTAGTAAATTATTTTCCTCCTTCAACTTATTTGATACCTTTGTTAAATCATCCAGTTTCGACAATCTCGCCTCGAAGTCAGTAATTTTATCTGAACAAAACATCACCGAAGATTTTAGCTCTCGTATTTCTCCCCGCAGTGCACCCATCTCCTGTTTAAGGGTACGTATGATGCGCGAGGTAGCATCGCCGTCGACCTCCCCATCAGAATCATCAACGACTGGTTCCTGCTCTTCTATCGCCGCCGGCCCTGATTCCGGTCTCCTACATCTCGAACAGAGCCACTTGCCACCCGGCACATTATTTACATATTGTAACTGATTCTTTGTCAAATCACAACATCTGGTGTTACAATGATAAAAACTCCGGCACTCACAACATTGGATTCCCGGAGATTTCCTATTAAGAGAATTCGTACAAACTGCGCAAACCGACATTGTTTTCAGCTTTGAAACTCTCAACGAAAATCAAACCTGCAATTGTGCCTACACTTCAAAAAAAATTTCAGCCAATAATTGAACGTTGATTGTATGATAAACTGCAATAATGAAGAGCGATAAATAACACGTCTGCATTCAAGAACAATACGTACTAAGCATAATGAAATATAACAAAAAGCACAATATTACCTATACTTACACATATAATATAACCCACAGGATCAAGGAAACAACTTCGGTTATTGATAGTCAATAGACGTTGAAACTTAAAAATTCCATAGATCCTAAATAGAAAGCTAATGTAAATACGAAACGATACTCGTTTCGGTAAGGAGCTGATCGGCCAATGAAGCTCGGTAATTATTTTGTCCAATAAGGAATATCATGCGCACTCTGGGAGTCTTCCATTAAAAGTTATAAGCCACGGAAACACCCTATATATCTTTTATGACCAGGTAATAATCTCACATATTACATCTTAGCTAAATATAAGTACCTACTCCCCGTCAATAAATTCAGGACAGGCAAAATTTTTGTCAAATTCAACAGCCTGTATCTTTTCTCGTGGTTCTCCGATTTTATTGAAATTTTCACCAGTTATAGTATCGGGTCTTGTAATATCAACCCGAAATTTACTTTGCGAAAATACCTGTAGCTTATCCGTTATACAGGGTGAAACAAAACCTTGTTCAATACCCTCCATTTCTGATCACCCTGTGGTGAATTTGAGACAGAAAATTCGATATCATTAAGTTTTAATTTGAAGTGTGACCCTTTCTTAACAAAATGCTTTTTAATATACGTCAGTATCTGCTTTGAAAAAAAAACACATTTTCAACGAAAGTGTTGCATTTTTCCAATTATTATAACAATTTGAAACATTACAATACCTTATTGACTATCAAACATAAACAAACATCTGAAAATTAACAGCGTGTATTTCCACCTTGCTTTCTCATCACTTCTATCATACGACGTGACATACTTTCAATGCAGTTCCGAATTTCTTTTGGGGGAATTTTTCCCCAACAATTTCTGTTAATGCAGGACAATGCTAGGCCTCACGTTGCACGGGTTGTAACAGAATACTTGGAAGAGGCGAATATTCAATGATTGGTGTGGCCAGCCAGAGTCCTGATTTAAATCCAATTGAACATGTATGGGATATGCTAGGTAGAAGTGTTCGAAATCGGCAGCCCAACACCTTGCTCGATTTACGAACAGCCCTTCTTGAAGAACGGGAAAATATTCCCCCAGAAGCAATTCGGAAATGCTTTGAAAGTGTGTCACGTCGTATGGTAGAAGTGATGAGAAAGCGAGGTGGAAATACACGCAATAAATGTTTGCTAGTCGATAAGGTATTGTAATGTTTTAAATTGTTATTAAAATTGAAAAAATTCAACACTTGCTTTGGAAATGTGTATCTTTTTTTTGAAAGCAGATACTGACGGAAATCAAAAAACAATTTGTTAAGAAAGGGTCACCTTTCAAATTTAAACTGAATGATATCAAATTTTCCGCCTCAAATTCACCACAGGTGTTTAGAAATGAAGGGGATGAAACAAGGTTCAGTTTCACCCTGTATAACGGATGAACGAAAGGTATTTTCACAAAGTAAATTTCAGGTTAATATAACAAGACCCAATACTGTACCCGGTGAAAATTTCAACAAAATCGGAGAACCACGAAGAAAGATACAGGGTGTTGAATTTGACAAAAATTTTGCCTGTCCGGAATTTATTGACTTCCTAGAGAAGTGCTTAGAACTTAGTGCTCGAAATATCGAATCAATATCACATGAGATTTTATTACTTTTTGACAATGTGAGAAAACGGTCTCATCTTGGCAACATTTTCCAAAAAAATGTTCGTGGTTACATACTTTTGTCGTAGCAGCAAAACTTATAATTTCAAATTAACCTACTCCATCATGAACTCTAATGCGTTTTTAACACCCCAAACCGACTAATTCACCTCATCATCATCAAAACCGTCGAATCGATCGCGAAAACGTCCACATTCACGACTGAAACACCGACAAAGCTCTCTCCATAATTAAAATCCGTTCTCATATTCCGCGCGACGGCTGATAAATCAGCCAATAACAATCCGCCCTTATACCTACGCACATCGCCTGAAAAGGGCCCCGGCTCGGACAGAAATGGAAAGCTCGCCGCATATTGATAATGGCGGATTTCGACGGACGCGTCGATTCCCGAAAACGCCAAGCGAAATGCAGCGTAATGACGCGGCGGCGTTTCAAATATTTGAATAGTGCGGGATATACGGTATTTTAATTAATAATTATTATTGGGGCGGCGGTCGGTTGTTAATAAATGAGGGGGCTGGTATTGTGCGAAACCCCGGTGAAATTCGACGTTGGTTGCATCGGGAATCGCGAATTTTTCATCGATTTCATCCGAGGTTGTTGATTGTTGTCGATTTCATGATTACATTTGACGTCAAATGCTGTTTTATCAAGCGTTGATCGTCTTGATGACGGCTAGTCATCAAATAGGACTTCTGTTTCATTATCATAATTAAATACCTATTTAATTTTCACTTTTCAACATATAATCCTGATCAGAAAGGAATTTCGAATTCTTACGAAAGAACTACGAGTTCTTCAATATTGCGAGTGACAGAGGACTACAATGGGAGTTAAACACAATTTGGTGTTTGCAGGTATTTATTGCGTAGTACAAAGAGAAGTTGAATTTGAATGTTTCTAGGTTTTTATTGTGTAAGTACTACACAAGGAAGCAGAACTTATTGTTGTCAGTAGAGTTAATATACAGGGTGACCATTTGAAAACGAAACAGACGAGATTACAGACGAAATAAATTTTTTCGATAGAAATGCTCGGACAGGTCGATTTCTGTTTCGAGGGGGACAACTTAAGATGTAGGTTACGGACGCATAGCGCTTCAACCCTTGCTACTACCCCAATTTTTGAATAGGGAAGATGGGGTGAGTGATACCTCATTTGAAAGGTATTTTTATACTGATTTCAGCACAGTAATTGTTTTTTCATTCCTCTATTCCGCGTGCTAGTTTCTCAAAGTGAAGGAAAAAGCCCGATTCTTTTTGCGACTGTGAAGCCAAGTGTTTCGAAAATGTTCTCGATGTGGCCTCCGTAAAGGCAAAGAATTTTCTTTTTCTAATTTTAAAGCATGTTCAATAAACTTAGTAGAGCATTGCAACTGCGCAATAACGTCACACACAAACGAGAATTGTTCATCACCCGACTGAATATCAAATCTAGATCCTAGGTTTCAAGGCGTCGGCCTCGGTCACATATATTCGTGTTACGACAAGATTAGACAATGGCTTAGTGTTAGTGGTTAGTAATCCACAAAAGTGCTCGAGAGCACTTAGAGCATTACGTAGGCCTAAGCATTTTGACGAAGTGCTTCAATAACTGAAATCTAAGCACTGTTTTTTGAAAGAAGCTTTGGAGCACAGTGCTCGGGAGAACAAAAAAGCTTCAAGTGCTTTCACGAGCACAAAGCACAGTGCTCTGGGACAGCTCTGTGCATGGTACATTATTACTTATGTGTCGAATCCGTTCATTACGCCACATCCCGTAGAACAAAACAATGTTAGAATATCTCACTCTAATTTCATTCTAACACTGTTTTCAGTAATATTTATTGATGACATGTCTCTATGAATTGCGTTAAGCCATTTTCTTTGGGATCTTTTGGAAATCTAAATACCGACACTTTCTCTTATCATTTGTGGATTCATAGTTGCTTGCAATCGGGAACTGCACAAGTACGAGGCATGGTACTGAAACCTAAGATTTCCAAATGAAATATTAATAAATATTGAAATGGAAAACCTTTCTCTTGATGATCTTTTCAGTTATGAACACTCAAAGTCTAAAAATTCAATAAAAAAACCGATACACACGGATCTAGCAACTGCAACTCTTATTTTCACGTTCCTTGTTGATTAAAAAACCAATCACACGCACAATGCGTTCTGCCAATCAATATTTTCTAAAACAAAAATTATTAAACGATATTCACGACAGTATTTCATTAGTTTCGATAAAAATTCAGCGAATTAGAAAAAAAAATTTCAACACTCGTTCATTCCAAAATTACTGAATAATCTATTCAGGCATTGTGTGAATGAGACTTAGAATTGTCTGTTAGAATTAGATCTGGCTGCAAAAAAAAATGGGATCCTCTCTCTGGTATGTACTGAAAAAAGGCTAAATCAGCTCAGCTTTGAACTATCATTCTGGCTCCATCAGAAAGAACCACGACAGGTAACCCCAGCTCTCTACCTCTCAAAGGGTTGTAAATGGTTTTAGCACAACGTTACATCCACCCTGAACGTGCCAATCCGCCCAGCAGTCCCACCCTTCCAGCGGAAATTAACACGGGTCGACCTTTACGCGCCCAGCGTCGAATTAATCCCCGGCGACGCCGATATTCAAAACTGGACGTCCAGAGCACGCGGGGGTGAGTTCGACGTCGGGACCGATCCGTACCCTGGGCGGACGTCGGGCCAAAATGACGGAAAACTCGGGTTTCCATCCCATTGGCGTGCGGAGCACGTTTCGAATTATGGAGTATCTATTAATGCTAGAGGGGTGGTTGATTTTTCATCTGGTGTCGGACGGTGGCGTCGGACGCATACCGATTAGGGGTGCATCCGTCATTTTCCGAGATGGGTGGGACACGCGTCGTTGTCAGGATGCAGCGGTTTACCCATGGATGAAATTCTTCACAACTTTTTTTATTTCTTTTACAGAGATTTTTAAGGGTTTTTTCTCTCAGTCTTTGGCTTAAGAATTCTTCTTCAAATAATGGACGAAAGGCACCTTTGTAAAAATTGTGCACTAATTTCTCAGTGGCCCATTCTTTCCAGAAACTTTTGCCTCAAAATAAAAAAAGAAATATCAATTACTGAGAGTTTTCCCATGGAGAAGAAGATCAGAGACAAATTGATTTTCTCACTCACCATAAATTTATTGTGAATTTATGAGAAATATGAATGAAGATGATCTCACAGATAGAGATGAAAATTATTATTTCAGACGAATTTTTAGATCATTTTGAAACGTCCAGGGGTGTGACATGTATTTGAATGATTGAATTCTATTCCTGTGTTTTTGCATTTCGAATTAATGTAAGAAAAATTCAAAGAGTTGCCTATTGGGTGGTCAATATGATACATGTTCCAACAGATTCTTAAAAGTGTTACCAATTCTGAAAAAAACGTTCAATTTTGATGAACAGTACCAGAAATAAAGACGAATGAAATTTCGGTCAGAATGAATGAATTATCCTGTATATTGGCAAGGAGAGATAGTCACTTCTAAGTGATCACTTCGTGATGCTGATGCTAAATAGACCCTGTACAGTTTTATTCGCGAATATGGCTCTAAAGAATATTTTTAGGAAAGACAAAAGATTCAGGATTGAAATTCAAAAGGTGAGCTTCATGTAAGAAGACGACTTCTCGTAGATTTTTTGAAGATTCTAGGACATCAGGTTTTCCGGAAGTGACATCAACTTTCGTTTTTCAAATGAGAAGACCCCATTATTGCATAAATGGATTCTCTATTGAATTCTGAGTCTTTTTGATTCCAAAAGTTTGAATTTTCCAGAGAAAATTCTCTTCAAATGAGGAAATACGAAAAAACTCTCCAAATTGAATTCTGTTGGAATACAGACATTTTCGAGGTTTTTTCATTAGAAATGCTCATTTTTTAGAATACTGATGCTTTTTTTCCGATAGGGTGATTTTCAGAATGTGATACAGGAGGTCACAAATTCTTTGTCAAAGTAAGAAGTGATGAAACATCAAAATTTCGTTCTTTCAAGTTGAAACCCCATTTTTTCGAAGCATTTTCGAAATCTCCGTCAAAAAAATATGGGAGCATACGTTCAAGACTTTTATCCCAAAATGAAAGAATTCGAGATATTCAGGAAAATTGATTTCGGCTTCAATATTTAATCTCATTCCGAATTTGTTTTCTCACTGTAAAATAATTAGCGGTCAAGTGAAATTTTTGGAAATCTCTGTTATCGAGAAAATATTTCCTATAGTTCAGACGAGTTAAGTTCTTGAATTATCATCTGTAATGCGAGAGCAACAATTGGTTCAAAGTTCTCAATGGGAGTATGTATTAGTGAAGTCAACGTAAAAAATTCTCAAAAATGCAGAAAAAAATTATTTGTAATAATTTTTAATGCTTTTGAAGGAATAATTACAGAACATTCAACAGTTTCATCACTGATAAATCAAATTTCCATACCATGACAAAACAGAAATTCTTCAGAATAAAAAATTTGCGTACATTATCCTTTGAAAAATAAAGAAAAACTGAACTCATGTAAACTATAAGGAAATATTTTCTTGGTAACAGAGATTTACAAGAGTTTCACTCGACCGCTAATTATTGTTCCGTAAAAAAAAAACATTCGGAATGAAATTGAAAATTGAAGACAAAACATTTTTCCTGAACATCCCGAAAAATAGTCATTTTGGGATAAAAGTCTTAGATGTGTGCTCCTATTATTTTTTGACTAAGATTTCGAAAATGCTTCGAAAAAATGGGGTTCCAGTTTGAAAAAACGATTTTTTGATGTTTCGTCACTTCTAACTTTGACGAAGAATTTGTGAGCTCCTGTATCATACTCTGAAAATCACGCTATCGAAAAAGAAGCATCAGCCTTTCTCCTCGGAGATTCTCAAAAATAAGAACTTTTAATAAAAAATCTCTAAGTTATCTGTATTTCAACAGAGTTCAATTTTGAGACTTTTTTTTGGTATTTCCATTTAAAGAGAATTTTCTCGGGAAAATTGAAACTTTTGCAATCAAAAAGACTCAGAATTCAATGAAGAATCTATTTATGCAATAAAAAGTGGGTCTTCCCATTTCCCCAAAATTATTCTATAGAGCCATATTCGTGAATAATCCTGTATATGGTGGAAGTATGTAGGGTTCCTCTTGGGACACCCTGTATCAGCCTCCAATACCCGCCCAACCGTGTTTTTCCCGTCTACTCCCGAACCTGAAATTCTATACAGGAATTCGCAGGACACATGGAGCGAGCTGACGGTGAATTGAAAACAGTATAAAAGAACAACATTCCGTTGAATCGCGGGCTGCAGAGCGAGAGAAAATCGCCAACAAAGGCAGTCCAACATTTTGTCTGTGGAATTACCTCCAGCTTCATCCTGCACAGTCCAACGGGTCCAGAAAGTTGCCAGCGATTATGCCGGTAATATCGCTGGAAGTTTGAAGCGAGAGCATTCGCTGCTTTTCGTTAATTAATTTCGGCGAGCATGGGTATGAGAGGGATGATACAAACATTGGATAGGCAAATATTTAAATTGTCATTCGAGTAATTCGTTTCGAGGATAATTGAAGCAAGGTATCGAAGTAATTCGCATATTGGAGGATTTGCAGATATACATTTGTTTTCAATAATGGAAGGCTAAAAATGAAAAACCAAGTTAGTTGAAGCGCACCATCATAGTAAATTTTTTGAAGACTTGTTGACCTAATTGATTATCTAAGTTTGTGACCTTGACGGTTGCACGAAAATATCTCAGAAATTCAAAAAACCGTGAAAAGTTTGTTTTTTCAAATTTTGGCAATTATCATCTTGGAAGACTAGTTTTTAAAAAAACTCCTTCAAGACGTTTTCCAAGTAGATTGAGTTTCCTACAATATATTACGAGAGAACTGTCTCTGTTGACCCAATAGTTTTTAAAAGCAGTCTTTCATACTTCATAATTTTTTTTAATTTCACAATGAGACATTTCGTCAATCTGGTCGCCTTTTTTCTGAAGTTTGGTTATTTGCATATGCTTTATCAATGTTCTTATTTTGAAATGGGGTCAGTTAATCAACGGCTTCGATTTCGAACGAGTTTTCTGGAAATTCAAAGACGTAAATTAACAAACGCTGAGGCTAATAGGGATATCGGAATACTACAGGGTGGCCTAACTCAGGTTGTTGTAGCGGAAAGGCACCAAGTCAGCCAAAGTGTGATATCTCGACTTTGGAATAGGTTCAGGGTGACAGGTTCCGTGTTGGGAAGACCAAGGCTTGGTGGGCGACGAAAAACAACACCAGCTCAGGATCGTTTCATCACCGTTTTTGCGGGAAGAAACCCTACTTCTACGGGTAGAATGCTACGAAATACTCTTCAAAAAGCAGATGGGGTTCCAAGTTTCCATCTAAACCATCAGACAACGTTTGAGATAGGTGAGCCTAGGTTCTAGACGTCCATTAATATCAGATTAACACGTGACCATAAGCGTCAAAGACTGGAATGGGCAAGGCAACATATCAATTGGATCGGTCAATGGGGTAGTGTCCTTTTCACTGATGAATGAAGATATGGGCGATTTTCAGATTCTCGAAGAATAAGGGTATGGACAATCTCACGCATACCCTGTAATAGTTGCTATGTCCAAAAAGTCCATCCATTCTGAGGGAGAAGTGTTAGGGTATGGGCCAGGATATGTTTCAACGAGCGCACAGATCTTCACATTTGTCCTGGGAAAATGACCATCTTACATTATAGGGAGCATGTCATCGACAATGTTTTGCCAAATTTTCACGGTGCTATTGGTGAAACTTTTCAATTTCTAGACGATAACGCTAGACCGCACCGTGCAGCCATAGTTGAGAATGCATAGTTGGTATTCCACATTTACCAGATTTAATTTGCATGCATGGGATATCCTCCAAAGAAGATTAGATAATCATCAACCTACCCCAGAATCCTTAAATGATCTGTGAGACCTTCTGCTCTGTTTATGAAACCAAATCCTCGAGATATGTTCAACAACCTCGTGTGTAGTGTGCAAAGAAGATGTCAAACTGTTATTGATGCTCGTGGAGACCATACATTGTATTGATAGTCTTAAAATGCTTGAAATCTCTGGAAATAAAATTTGGATATTTTACTCAATTTTTCTTAATCACCCTGTATTAACTGCAGACCTACACTCTCAATTGAATTTTATTTCCTGCAACTTGAAATCATATCAATTTGAATTTTCATCACAAAATCTCATTTAAAATATATTTTTCTGCAGTTCAAGTCAATATCCTTAAGTCGAGTGGAGAAGTTCATTTCGTCTATTTCCCCTCTGCATTTTTCTAATCATCGAAGTATCCCATTCGAATGAAAAACGTTATGTTTTATTTTCGTTTGTCAAATTATGAAATAGAGTATCCTTGGCCTGTTCCTGCATTTTTATATTGATTGACGTTTGGAGATGAAATGAACTCATTCTTTATAAATAATGAAGAAAATTTCCGGAAATTCCATAGTTTTTTATTCTATTTCCTTATGAAATATCATGAAACCAAGGATTTTCAATGAGCTCTACGAATGTTCACAGATTGTCGTGAAGAAGAAAATATCCTAATTAATGAGATCATATGAAATTTGAATTAAGCATCAAGTACTCACTTAATTAGAAGAAAAAAATGAATAAACAATTAATTACCAGAAAATTGCTCTCATATCTCGAAGAATATGGAATAGAATTCTAATCACAATTTCGTCGCAACATTTGCACCATACTGTATATTGTTCGCTACTACACAAAATGGATCTTATTTATTTTCGTCGTTATTGTCTAAAAACTGTTGCCAATAATAACATCTCCAACTTCCCCCGAGTCACCCTTCAGAAAACAATATCATCTCCAATTCTTTATTCTCTACGACCTTCACTTCGAGAGGAACGGTATTCATGTGAACTAATAACGGAAAAATATGAATCCAATAACAGCCGAGCTCCCCAGCCAATAAAAACTTTCGCCGCAATTTCAATAAGGCGTTTCGCAGTGGCGTACGTCAACGTCGCAACAATTTCCTTCCAGAACGCTCCAGATTCTGAGCTTGCTGAACGCCTGAGGCTCGATCGAAATAATTATGGAAAGTTCAATGCAACATGTCGAAGCTTTGTGTAGCCCGCCGTGAAATCTCATTACGGGGCCGACGCCTCTCTCGATACGCGTCGTGACGCCATATACGGATGCCGAACGGGAGGGCTTGTCTTTGAGCTGCTGTTTTTCCGTGATGGAACTTTCACAATATGGAAATTTCAGCTTGAAACGTTTCTGGGCGAACTGAACTGCTAGACATGAGTTAGAGGTATTGACTCAAATTGCAAAAAAATATAGTTTAAATGAGATTTTTTGAAGAAAATTCATATAAATATGATTTCAAGTTGCAGAAAATAAAATTAATTTTAGTCATGTAGGTCTGCAAAGTATACAGATTGAATAAAAAACAAGTAAAATAACGAGATTTTATTCTCAAAGAATTCAATAATTTCAAGACTATCAATACAATGAATGGCAATGAAGCCGTTGATAAACTGACTCCATTCCAAAATGAGCACATTCATGAAGCATATGCAAAGAACCAAACTTCAGAAAAATGGTGACCAGATTGAAGAAATGTCACCTATTTTTTATTGGATTGCTTCAAGTTATTATTGGATTTTTTTCGAAGATTACATACTTTTCAAACCGATTGAATACGATATCCCTAACTCTTGTGGAGCAGTATATTTTGTCACATTGCAAAGTTCCTGGGATATATGAATCAGTCCCATCCTTTTAACATCTCTAGAAGCCTCTAGTCGATTCCGATATCTATAAGGGTTTTGCTTTCTTATCTCTACCAACGAATATTCAGAATCTAAGAGTCAACTGTGACACTCGAGAAAATGACCGTTTATCATTCTGATCACTCCCCAAAAAGCTTCAACATCGATGTTGAATTTTCCAGAAAATAACGGAATATCTGAATATATTTTGTCTTATTTCTAACATTTTCAATAACTTCAATATTTCCCAATTTAATGATGGATTTATGTAAATAATAAAAAACCCGATTCTTTCAATATTTTGATCTCCATCTGAGTCAACAGAATGTAAGAGCAGAATTATCTTCGAGATTCGTTAATATTGTACAGGAAGCCAACAGATATCGACAAAATTTGAAAAGTACCTAAATCTCCGATACGTGTAATAAAATTAGAATTGTTGTGTAGCCCGCCGTGAAATCTCATTACGGGGCCGACGCCTCTCTCGATACGCGTCGTGACGCCATATACGGATGCCGAACGGGAGGGCTTGTCTTTGAGCTGCTGTTTTTCCGTGATGGAACTTTCACAATATGGAACTTTCAGCTCGAAACATTTCTGGGCGAACTGAACTGCTAGACATGAGTTAGAGGTATTGACTTAAATTGCAAAAAACTATAGTTTAAATGAGATTTTTTGATGAAAATTCATATAAATATGATTTCAAGTTGCATGAAATAAAATTAATTTTAGCCATGTAGGTCTGCAGAGTATACAGATTGAATAAAAAACAAGTAAAATAATGAGATTTTATTCTCAAAGAATTCAATCATTTCAAGACTATCAATACAATGAATGGCCTCCACAGGCATCAATACAGCTTGACATCTTCTTTGCATACTACACACGAGGTTGTTGAACATTTCTTGAGGAATTTGGTTCCATAAACTAGGCAGAATCTTTCTCAGTTCACTTATGGATTCTGCGGTAGGTTGATGATCATCTTATCTTCTTTGGAGCATATCCCATGCATGTTCTATGCAATTCAAATCTGGTGAGTAAGGAGGTATTGGTAGAAGTGGAATACCAAGCTCCTCTACACATTCTCAACTATGGCTGCACGTTGCGGTCTAGCTTTATCGTCTAGAAATGGAAAAGTTCTACCTATAGCAGCGTGAAAATTTGAAAAAAAATGTCAATGACATGCTCATTTTAGTGTAAGGCGGTCATATTCCCAGGACAAAAGTATAGATCTGTGCTCCCGTTGAAACATATGCAGGCCCATACAAACATATGCCGACCCATATAATAACACTATCCTCTCGGAATGGATGGACTTCTTGGACATAGCGACGATTACGGCGTATGCGTGGGATTGTCCATACCCTTATTCTTCGAGAATCTGAAAATCATCCATATCTGGATTCATCAGTGAAAAGGACACTACGCCATTGATCGTTTCGATTGATATGTTGCCTTGCCCATTCCAGTCTTTGACGCTTATGGTCACGTGTTGATGGAACTCTTCTTGATGGACGTCTAGAACTTCGATTCACGTCTCTCAAACGTGGTCTGACGGTTTCGATGAAAATTTGGACCCCGTCTGTATTTTGAAGAGTATTCGGTAGCATTCTACACGTAGATGTAGGCTTTCTTCCTGCCGAAACGGTGATTAAACAATCCTGAGCAGGTGTTGTTTTTAGTCGCCCACCAAGCCTTTGTCTTCCCAACACGGAACCTGTCTCCCTTAACCTATTCCAAAGTCCAGATATCACACTTTGGCTGACTTGGATCCTATCCGCTACAATAACCTGAGTTAGGTGACCCTGTAGCATTCCGATAGCCCTATTAGCCTCAGCGTTTGTAAATTTAAGTCTCGGCATAATTGGAAAACTGGTTTCAAATCGAAGCCGTTGATACACTGACTCCATTTCGAAATAAGAACATTCATGAAGCATATGCAAAGAACCAAGCTTCAGAAAAAAGGCGACCATATTGACGAAATGTCTCATACTGAGTTTTCTTGGATCGATTTCAAATTATTTTAAAGCAATTTTTCCGAAGATAACATTCTTTTCGAAACGATTGAATACGATATCCTCAACTCTTGTGGAGCAGTATATTTTTTTACATTGCAAAGTTCCTGGGATATATGAATCTGACCCATCCTTTTAACATCTGTAGAAGCCTCTAGTCGATTCTGATACTTATAAGGGTTATGCTTATTTTATCTCTACCAACTTTTATTCAGAATCTAATAGTTAACTGAAACACTCGATAAAATGGCCAATCATTATTCTGGTGACTCGTCAAAAAGCTACAACATAGTTGTTGAATTTTCTAGAGAATAAAATAATAAATTAAATTTTTCTATTATGTTTCGTCTTAATTTCAATATCGTCATTATCTCATGAATATTTTCCAATTCAATGACGTATGTGAAAAAATAAAGAATTCGATCGAAATCTGATTTAACACAATGCAAGAACAGGTTCATCTTCCAAATTCGTTTTAATGTTGTTCAGGAAGCCATCAGATATCGACAAAATTTGAAAAGTAGATCTCCGATACGTGTAATAAAATTAGAATTGCTGGAGTGGTCACTCGAGATTTCCATTGAGGATCTATACACAATGAGATGTTGATAACGTCAAAGGAGCACTGATTTCATATCTGTAAACTTCAAGGGGATTTCGTGGACTATCTATCATTCGTTTTATTTTTGGAGTACAGGCACAAATTTTTACTTTGTAGTCGATGTGAGATTGAAACTTGCATAGTTGCCTTTATTCTCAGGATTTAATCGTGATTATTTCACCCTGAATATTCGGAAACATAGATCAATTCAAAATAGTAATCATTAGTAATTTGAATACTTTTATGTTTCAAAACTCTTTACGATGTGACCTAAGTAAAGGCAAAGATTTTTGTTTTTCGATTCAAAATTTTTCTTAAAAACACTTGAATATACAGAATTACACAGAAAGTAGTAATGACTATTGTAGGACATCATTATCAAAGTCATTTCTGATGGACTTTCAATGCGTTTTGAAAATCTTCGGAAATTATTCGTTTTTGAGTTCTAGAGGGGTCAAATCTTCGGTGAGACACCCTGTATAAAATTAATGAACCGTTCGGAGAATGAAATCGCCAAGTACAGGCTGTTAGAAAAAAATTTCACCAAGGCAAATAACAGTGTCAAATCAATGAACACGGTAGTAGAATTGTCTGAATTGCTTTCCCAGCAAGCATATTTCCCAGATTTATTTCTTGTCGAGTTTTTTATATTTGAAGACCTCAGCAAATGCTTCCCAGAAAAAAAAAAATTCTGTTACAAGATAACAGAAAAAATGTCCTAAGTTGATTGGAAGTCCTACCCGGAAAAGATTATGGTTAATATTGATAATATCAATAGAATATCTGTTTCATCGTTTTTTATTTCTCTTCTAGAAAGTGAGACACATAAAAAATCTAATATATGTTTCTTTCGTGTTTGCAGGATCCAAAATAACCGATGAACTTGAATTGATCTCGATTAACGCATCAAACCATAAAAATCATATTAAAACGTTATATTTCCGGTTGGGACATTATGTTACCGTGAAAAGAACTGTGCAATTATTCAGTCGACATCCTGCTGTAACAAATCGCATATAAAAAATAAATTGACTCATGAACTCATCGCTGTTTCATAATATCATACGAACAAAACCTTAAATCTGGCTTCGATGGAATCCTCAGTTGAAATTTTCAAACTCGACGATTTTGTCGAAATATTGGCGATTGGAAAGATTATCTCCAGATATGTCGTCTTCTCTGGAGAGTGAACTGAGATTATCGTATCTTATCAAGGTACCTTTTTGTATATAAGTACTATTCATTGTCCCAGTTACATCGTTTTAGTTTTGTGTTGTGATATACAAGACTTAGAATGAAGGGTTTCACTGCCATTTTGGTGTGCCTTTTTATAGGCGTAGCCTTCTGTGATATCGTCAAGTAAGTCGTGGCTCATAATCCTAACTTTCAATACTATATATTCAGTCCATCTGAGTCCAACACTATAAATATACAAGGATGTATTAATTCATCAGATTTTTTGTTCTCTAATTACTCCAGAATCTAAAAGTTTTTGTTCAAAGTCATCTATGATTCTGGCATTTTTTTCAAAAATATTTTCAGCTCTCAGCTTCCACGAAATATGAAAAAGCGCACTTAAAAAGTTCACGATTTTTTTTTGTCGGTTCTGAACCTGGATAATCCATAAAAAGTCATTAATGCGTTCCTTATGGTTTTCCTGCAATGATCGCAGACAGTTCTTCGGATATTGGATTTTCACGAAGGGAAACAATTCGATGAATAATCTCAAATTTTTCCAGGATTCCACTGAAAAAAGTTGAATCTCCCAGGAAATCTACGAAACAAATCATAGTTGGCAAAACTACTCACACAAACAAGTATGCAGATCCCTCAGCTCCCTTGATCTTAGCCAACTACATGGACGTAAGTATAAAGCAAAACTCAACTCTATACGACCCTAGCGGCGTTAGCTGGAACTAAGCCCAAAACGAGTATTCGATCCGGCAGTTTTCAATTGTTTATTTGTTTTTTTTTTTGAATTTTTATTGTCATGAAAACTATACCAAGGAAATTACCTTTAAGAACACGAATTGCTTTGTTCATGGATCCATTTCCATCAAATATAGGAATCCTGCAGCCCATTCACATTATTTTCGTGGTATAAATTAAAATGTTTACGTAACGAACAAACTAGAAATCGTAAAGGAAATGAATAGACGTAAATCCTGGGAGCATGTTTCAATAATAAGAAAAAACCTTCAACTAAGCATATTAGAATATGCTCACACCATTTTTGACCAGAAGAATATAAAATGACAACAGGAAAGAGTGGAAACTGAGGTCAGTTGAAGGCAATGCCTCATGTTTTGAAATCATTTCAGAGACTCTCACTATTCAAACATTTCTGCGACTGAGGAAGAAAGCTGTACCTTAACAAAACCTACCAAAAAAAGCAGTTCAAGTCAAAACATTTTAATTTGAAACTTGTTAAAGCTATCATGAAATGTGAACAAACATCACAGATAGAAGTTTTGTGAATTTGTAAGGAAGTACTAGCATTTATCAGATATAAAATATTCAGATAATAATATTGTTTATGAGTTCTTTTCATTCTTATCAAAATAAATTAATTTGAGTGTTCTGGATCTCTTGGAATATATAGCAGTTTCAACAATTCAAGGAGCCTAGTTGAAAGTGAAAGAGGGCTGAATGCAGGCCATATCATAATGTGCAATAAAACTAGGTAGGTTGTGAGTTCAAGTGAATCTCTCGATTGTTGCAAAATTGAACTTATGTTCAGCAACGATCAAATCTACACCTATGTGAAATTTCAACAAAATTCCGAGAATTGGCAATAATTTCATTTTATATATAACTGCAGCCAAAAACACAAGTGAGATGCAATAAATGAAAAATACATCAAAATCTAGTGAGTAATGAATTCTTCAACGCAATCGATTATATCCCTTCCTGAACAGAAAAATAAATTGTAGCTCCTTTCAAATTAATATATTGTTCATACTGATGTTCAATTATATTACAATCATGCATATTTTCATGATCTGTTAGGTCTCAAATTATTTTCAACCTCTTCTTGCTTCTCATGAAATATGGATAATGACTAATATATTGTTTTTGTACATGTCTTTGTTATGGAAAGCAAAAAAAAAAACAGCAGTGACAAATCTAAACAATAAATTTCACCTTCACAATCAGCAGAATTGTCAAGATATTTTGTAGTAAGTACAAACTTGTACAGTACAGTAGCAGAGCTAAAATATGCCTCCAAATTCCGGACAATCTTGCTTTGTATGTGTATATAATTTTGTCAACCTTCACACCATCATTCATAGGATATCGTTTCCTCAATTTGATATGGTTGTCCTTGTAGAATTCCAATGTTTTGAAATAATTTTTTTCCCACATGATTGCATTGCAATACCTGCTCATCCTCTACATATCATCCATGAGATGTTGCATGTAAATATTGAGGAGCATTTGGTGAATATTCAAGCAGATGACCTGAAAAAAATTCAAAATTTAATTGTACCCACCTCTATATTTACCTAGAATATAACGAAAAGCACAATATTTCCGATACTTACACATACAATATAACCCAGAGGATCACAAATTTTACTCACAGTACCGTGTATTTATATAATGGTAGTATTAATGTTCACTAAACATAATTTGAAAAGTTTTAAGAAGAATAATGATTATCACGATTATTGCACGAGATATGGTAGTGAGCTCTATATACCTTCTCATAAGTCGACGATTTGTGAAAATGATCCATCATACATGGGAATACTGATGTATAATAAACTACCAGAAGACATAAAAAATCAGATTGATATATATACTTTCAAGAAATGTGTGAAGTCTCTACTCTTAAAAAAGGGTTATTATAGTGTTAAAGAATTTTTGGACGATAGGAATTTAGAATGATGTACGAGTGATATAGATTGTTGTCTTTCTTTTCTTTTTTGACTTATCCTACATTCTATCAAACAATCGTTGGATCAATGAATTTACTTACTTACTTACTTACTTACAATGAAGCTTCGATCATTGATAGTCCATTAACATTACAACTAAAAAATTCCATGAATACGAATAGAAAACTAATGTAAACACAAAACAATACTCGTTTTGGGAATCACCTGATCGGCGAATGCAGCGCTACCATCATTAATTATTTTTTCCAATGAAAATTCCCAGAAACTAAAACATATATTATCAACAGGCTCAATACTACGGAGAAATCTCCATTGGAACACCACCACAAAAGTTCAACGTCATCTTTGACACTGGATCCTCAAACCTCTGGGTACCATCCAGCAAATGCTCAATTCTGCAACCAGCCTGTTGTGAGTACCTCAATATGTTTCAGATCATAATTGAGGAAAAGAGATATCTGAAATGATTTCGATATTAACATCTTGAACATCTTTTTTCAGTGGTTCACAGCAAATACCATTCCGCTGACTCAACAACATACCAAGAGAATGGTACAGTCTTCGAAATTGCATACGGATCTGGCAGCTTGAGCGGTTTCTTGTCCACTGATGTTGTCAACGTCAACGGTTTGAAGGCCAAAGCACAGACTTTCGCTGAAGCAACCAAAGAGCCAGGTTTAGCTTTCGCTATTGGTAAATTCGATGGTATTCTTGGTTTGGGGTACAGCTCCATCGCTGTTAACAAAGTTACGCCTGTCTTCGACAATATGGTAGCCCAAGGAGTTGTTGACGAAGCTGTTTTCTCCTTCTTCCTCAACAGGTTTGTTATATATATATATCGGGTTTTAAACAGATTAAATCTGCATTCCCAGGCCTAAACGCCATCTCCTTCTGTCCTGGGCATCCTCCTCGTTCAAATGCCGTTCTTCCATGGTTCGTTATCATGTTTCAATATTTGATATGATGTTGTCTATCCGCCTCCTCTTCTGTACAAGTATAGTTGTCTCTGAACTGACAATCAATCTGTCCAAGACAACCCTGATTCCCTTCACCAGAAGAAGGAATCTTAATCTGAGAGCTCCGACTCTGAATAGACAGACTCTCAACTTCTCCAGCGAGTATAACTACACTGCGCAAAAAAAATTAACGCACATTATAGAAATCTCAAATTTATTCTACAACTGTACACGTTTCAACGTTTTTCTTCAATACAGATGTTTTTTTCCCAGCAGGAATGAAAAAAGATGATATTATAACATTTTGAATGTATTGGCTCCATTCTAAAATCAGCTGTTCTCGATCAATTCTAGCGATCAATAGTTTTTCTTTCGTTTGATTTTCTACACTCGATCGCTATGCAACGCGAAACACGCTATTTGACCCAAGAGGAATGTGAACAAACGGGAGTTTTTCGAGAAGAAGGGTGGACATATACAAGAATTGCAGAAAGGTTTGGACTTTCCCATACAAGTGTGTCCAGAATGTTGCAGCGATTCAGGGAGACAGGTATGAATATCCGAAGACCAGGACAGGGTGGACCACTGGTAACAACTGCCATTCAAGAACGTTACTTGAGAGTTTCTTCGTTGAGACAACGGTTTGCAACCGCTCGCCTCCTTCAAAATCAGCTTGAGCAAACTCATGGGGTGCAAATTAGCACTCAGACAATATGAAATCGCCTCGAAGAATATGATTTAAGGCCTCGTGTCGCGGCAAGAGGCCCAGCTCTTACCCCAGCCCATCGAAGGGCGCCTTTGGATTTTGCGAGAGAGCATATCCATCAGGAAGAGGCCGATTGGGAAAAAGTTCACTTTACAGATGAGTCTAGATTCCTATGGATCGACGTTTCTTTGTATACAGACGTCCACATGAAAGATATGCTCAGTGCAATTTCCTGAATACTACTGGTTTCGGGGGAGGATCGATTATGGTATGTGGTGGAATATCTTTGACTGCTCGCACAGACCTAGTGGTCGTTCATAATGGAGCTATGAATGCTTCTTGAAGAGCATGTAGTGCCATTTGCCCCATACATTGGTGAAAATTTCATTTTTATGGACGATAATGCCAGACCCCATCGTGGGAGCATCGTTCAGGAGTACCTTGAAGAGGTTTAAGTCTTTCGAATGGAATGGCCAGCAAGAAGTCCAGATCTCAATCCAATTGAACAGGTTTGGTACAACCTCAATAGAAGGCTGGGAATTTCAGAAAATCATCCAGCTACTCTCAATGACTTAGGAATCCAACTCGGAGAAATCTGGGAAGGATTAGATTAAAACATTTTAAGATCACTCATTCTGAGTATGAACCGGCGTTGCCGAGCTGTAATTAACGCAAGAGGTGAAAATACCAAGTATTAAATCACTTATCAGCATTTCAGTATTTTGAAAATTGTTCATTTCTCTTCTTTCACATAAGATTCGGTGAAATTCTGAATTTTTCTTTCGTTTAATGTATCTTGTTTTGTTCAAAACCTTCCCAATACATATAAAAAACAAGTTATTAAGTCAATGTAGAGTTAACTTTCATTAAAATTGAGATTTTCAGAATATGTGTTAATTTTTTTGCGCAGTATAATTCTAATTTCGTTTCTCCATATACAATTCCTTTTGTGTTTTATGAAATAAATCACCTAATTATATTAACAATCTGCTATCTTCATTATCTCATTGCTATCAGGCAAGTTTCCTCTATCTATTCAATTCTGTATTTCTTTCATGTATTTAGATCGAATCTTAACACAGTTTTTTCTGGTATTGATGTTTTTTTTTTCACAGGGACCCCAAAGCTGAAATTGGCGGTGAAATCGTCTTCGGAGGAGTTGACAGATCACGATACTCTGGAGATATCACCTACCTCCCTGTCACCAGGAAGGCTTACTGGCAAATCAAGATGGACAGTCTGAGCGCTGGAAGCAAGACAGTTTGCGAATCTGGTTGCCAAGCAATCGTGGACACCGGCACCAGCTTGTTGACTGGACCCAGTGCAGACATCAAGGTCATCAACAGAGCCATTGGAGCTACCAAAGTTCCCTTCACCGAGGAGTACATCATTGACTGCTACAGAATCGACGATTTGCCAAAGGTTGAAATCACACTTGGTGGTAGAGTCTTCACACTTGAAGGAAAAGACTACGTCATTGAGGTAAGAACAAAGCAACTAATGTGATATAAAAGACTCAATTTGATTATTTCAGATGGAATCTGGTGGACAAAAATCCTGCATCTCTGGATTTTCTGGAATGGACGTACCAGCACCAGCTGGACCCTTGTGGATCCTTGGAGATGTTTTCATCGGAAAATACTACACGATCTTCGACCAAGCTAACGACAGAGTTGGTTTTGCAGATGTTGTGGTCTGAATTCATTTGAATCTTACTGAAAATAAATATCTGAATTGATGTTGAAGTTTTGCTATCCAAAGCCTAGAACTGAAAATTGTTCGAAAATGTCTTGAAGACAAAAGAGTAATTCATGATATGAGTGTTAAAAGTGACATTTCATTTTGTGAGTGAAATAGTTTGTGAAATGAGCGAAACGAATTGAACAATTTCACGAACAAAATAAAATCACTTTTAACACAAATACCATACAATGTTTTCTGTACAATTTCCCTATTTTGATAATGAAATGGGCGAATTTACAATGACAATAAACTTCAAAATGCATTTTGATATTCAAATAATCAAAGGGTTGTTGTGAATGGCAACCTTTGCCAACGTTATGATTATTCAAATGAGAAAATACGCTGTCATTTGAATTTCGTTTTCCACTAATTTTCGTCTTGAGTTTTCAACTGCTTAATATGTTTGACGAGAGTCCAATTATCTATAAAAGTGACGATTTGGTTGTTCCTCTGGATATTGAAGAGTCTGCAAGAAGAGCAAATCTGGAACTCCTACCTAAAAATTTGTTCAGCAGTACGATATTGCATATAACAATTTCTTGGCCTGGTGTAAATTGAAAAATGTAGAAGGGACGTTCAGTGAAACTGTTTTCCTGGCAAACCTAGAAGAAAAATCATAAATATCGAGTTCATAAACTTTGTGGAGCAAATTTTCAATGATGAAGTCAAGCGCCCTCGTTAAAAATGGTGTAGATGTTAGTGAATATTTTGAGGTAATAGCATATTCAAAACGGAAAAGTGAAGGATATCGTCCCAAAAAATCGAAAATTCTCACTTGTGAACAAGTTGAAGAGTTTATAAAGGAGGCAGCAGATGAGAAATACTTGATGGTTAAGGTTGCAAGTATTTTCGGATTATTTGGAGCCTGTCAGCGTGAAGAATCGTGTAATTTATCAGTGGAAGACATCGAAATAACAAATAAATCATTGGTTACACAACTTCTAAATACAAAACCGAAAGTCAGTCGTTCTTTCAGTATTATTAGGAAGTATGTAGACTATTTTCATAAGTACTTTGCACTGCGCCCTTCCTCCTGAAATACTTGAATAATGAATGCACTGCCAATCCAGTTGGTGTTAATACATTTGCCAAAATTCCATCTATTGTTGCCGACTTCCTCAAACTGCCAGAACCAAAGCAATATATAGGACACTGTTTTCGAAGATCCTCCGCTTCATTGCAAGCAGAATCAGGAGCAAATATGACGGACATAAAAAAACATGGTGGATGGAAGTCTACGACAGTAGACGAGGGCTATGTTGATCATTCCATTGCATATAGAAATGTCACTGCTGAAAAAATTCTCCCAACCTCAACAGATTTTGGATCATCATCATGCAATATTGTACTTCCGGTTTCTACAAGTACTGATGATTGAATTTCTTCATGGGACTTGAAATCAGATCATCAAAAAAATATTAAACATTCAAGGGTCGAATCCCCTTTAAAATTATCCCCTTCCAGAGAGTTCATTGTGGTTGTAATTCCATCTCGTTGGAGACCTGAAAAAAGGTTCAACCCTCTCCTAAGCTTGTGGAAATCGAAATAAAGATCGCAGAACTCCACTCCATCCCAGTTTTTCCTCTCCAGTAAAAGAAGAATAAGACGTATCGCTTGGATTTGCCTACGACTGCCTCAGATTGATCGTTTGGAAAAGTTTTTTCGTTGTAGAGGTCTGCTGGGGAACTTTTTGTCGAAACGAAAGTGGAAGCCAACATGTGTCCTTTTTTCCGTGTTCGTTCCCCCATTTCCCCCTCTTCTGCATACGTAATGAATAATATGAAAATTCGAGCTGGAATGTATGCGTCATCCAGTGCGGATTTTACCGGGTTAATATGTAAATTTTCGTGAGATCAGGGAAAAGAATTTCTTCGGGTACATTTGATTTAATTCGTGCTGAGGGAAAAGAGGGGACGAAGAAAGTTTTTATGAGTTTTCCAGGAGATCTCCACAGTGATCTTTGTTATTTTCGTTCCTGGAAAAAAGATACAACATGGAGAGTTCACATTGACCGTACCTTATGAGATGTTTTTCATATGGAACTCAGTTGACATTTATTTTAACAATATAGTCTTGAGGTAAAAAGAACTACCTTTTTCGAATTTTTTTCTTCAGGTTCACCCCTGAGAAGAAGAAAATCCATTTTTGTACAGGGTGATTCATTTATCTTGGTAACCCTAATTTTCTCGAAAACGTCCGAATATTTTTTCATTCTGTGAATGGCGTTTTCAATAAGTCAATGTCGACTTGAGATGCGCATAAAAATCTGCGGAATAAATAAAGACGCCAGGCGTCGCGGCGCTATCAAAATTTTTTTCTCCAGGGACATACCTTTTTTATCATGTCATTCCAAACATGATTTCATTCTGAATTTTTTTTTCGAATACAATTTTTATCCATTTTCAACCGTTAGCGATCTGCAGCGTGTTTTATGTTGATTCTATTCCATTAATTTTTTTCTGTATTGTGGTAGTATGCCTTTATTTAGAGACATAGATGTGATTTTGTGATTTGAATTCAAGGAGGCTAGTTTTTCAGTCAATGTGCTCCTTCAAATAAGATGAAATATGTGGCTACAGCAAGATGAGGCTTCATTCCACCACGCTGCCATTGTCAAGAGATATTTAGATCAAGAATTCGAAAAAAATGGATTGAAACCAATGGACCCATCAGATATCGCCAGACCTGACGCTCATGGATTACTTTCTGAGGGGTCCCCTTAAATATATGGTATCCTAAACTGATTATAATATTTTGGACTATTTGAAAATGAAGATAAGAAACGCATGTGCCCAAGTAGACCCTTATATTTTGACCGAAGTAACTTATAATGAAATAAGGGAATGATATAACTTATGTATGGATCATAATGTCCGGTATATAGAACATATGATTCGAAATGTTTCGTTGGTTATTGAATAAAATGTTTACCGTAAGCAGGGGTTACTTTGCTATCGCAGGTAACTTTGCAACAAAACAGTTTTCAATTTCTAATTTCAACATTGGTATCAATGTTGTGGTGGCGACCGTTAAAACGAGGCGGCGAAATCCGATTCTTCCGCGTGCAGACGAAGTTTGCTGGTTAGTACGTTGCTAGCTGGAGTATTGGCGTGGTGAGTCGGTGAGTATTTTGTCAGGAATTAATATATAGGAAATGCTAAGACCTGGCTAGAGATAGCCAAACATTTGACCGCTACCAAAGCTTATGTAGTATGTAGTGTATCTATAGAGGAATGTATTGCACATTTTGCATTAATGTTTTTATCAAGCATTTTATAGTTAGAATTTTTTTTCTAAATTGCTAAAATTTTTGGGGTGACTTTGCACAGGAAAATCTGTGTCTGCAAAAGATTTCGAACTTCCTAAGAGCGACGACGTGTCTGTTGAGGGAACTGCAATAGAAAACTCAGATGAAGGAAGTGGAAATGAAGAATTGAGAGAGAAAACAAAGAAAACGAAGACCAAAACAAAAGAAATGAAAACGAAGACTACAACCAAACTGAAGACAATGAAGATGAGGAGATGAATAGCAAATCACTAAGTCTAGGAGACTTTGTTGTAGTGGCATTACCAACAAAAAAACAGCGTCGACATTTTCTAGGAAAAATACTTAAAAATATCGAAAATGATGAGTTTGATGTAACATTTTTAAGAAAAAAGAATAAAAGTTTTTCGTTTCCCTTAGTTGAGGATACTTCTCTGATGCGAGAAGTGAAAATTATGAAGAAACTGCCACCTCCAGAAATTCGTAGGGGCTTGTACTATTTCAAAGTCAAGTTAGATATTTATAATTTATAAATGCTTTTCACTTACTTGACTGAGATTCGTCATGTACCTATACCAAAGAATTTTAATTTTGTTTATTATTGTACTGTAGAGTTTGTTTTTTTGTATTTTTTAACAATAAGTCTGAAATACCAAGGTACCTACTATTTTGTTTATTATTTTTTGTAAAGTTTATGTTTTCATTTGTAGTTTTTCAAGAATAAAGTTTATTTCCCTTTTCATTTAGTAGTTTTGTGCTTATTTATGAAGTTACTACCCTTTCGTTTTTTTATATGGAACAGATAATAAAAATTAAACATGAAAATGTGACAAAGCTGCCCATTGGGAGGGGGCAGATTTCATTACAAGCGGTTTTAAAGCTGTTGGCAAAGTAACCCTTATCGCTTGGTGACTTTGCCAACTTTTTAAAAAAATAAAAAAAACATTTCTAATTGTGCCTCCATAATTTCAACATGAGTAACTATTACCCAAAACATAAAAATTTCACATATCTCAACTTGGAAAAGTTATATCGGTAAATAAAAAAAATATAAAAAATAATGTTCGAAAACTGTTGCAAAGTAACCCCTGCTTACGGTATTGATATAAGATATAATAAATATTTAAAGAATAAAATAATAGAAAAATAGTTACAGAGCCTCCGTCATTTTACGGAACATAATCAAATCTAGGTCATCTAGCCATTATGATCCATACACAAGTTATATCATCTCCGTATTTCATCATAAGTCACTTTGGTCAAAATATATGAGTCCATTCATTTTCGAATTCTTAATCTCAATATCTCTTCACAATGGCAGCGTTGTGACATGGAGCCCCATCTTGCTGTATCCACATATTTGATCTTATTTAAAGAGGCAGATTGTTTAGAAAACTAGCCTTCTTGAATTCAAGGCACAAAATCATATCTATGTCTCCAAATCAAGGCATACTACCACAAAACAGAAAAAAAATAAATGGAATAGAATCAACATAAAACACGCTGCAGATCGCTGACGGTAGAAAATGGACAAAAATTGTATTCGATAAAAAAGTTCAAAATAAAATTATCTTTCGAATGACATGATAAAAATGGTATGTCCCTGGAGAAAAAATTTTTGATAGCGCCGCGACGCCTGGCGTCTTTATTTATTCCGCAGATTTTTATGCGCATCTTAAGTCGACATTGACTTGTTCAAAACGCCATTCACAGAATGAAAAAATATTGGGGCGTTTTTGAGAAAATTGGGGTTACCAAGATAAATGAATCACCCTGTACAACTGCCATTAAAAGTTAAACTTTCAATGACAGCAAACAATGTTAAAATTGATTGTTTACGTGGAAGCGTGTTAGGAATTTTTTTAAAATCAGTGTTAAAAATATTTCTAGCACTCCATTTTCTTATGATGAAATCAGATGAAAAAAATTCAGCAATTACAAATTTTTTTTTATCAATATTCAACAATCATTACTTATGAACGATGATATTAGTCGTAAAACTAGAACAATTACTAACATTAATGCCCTGTGACGTTAGGGAGCTTCGCAAAACATGATTATAATGATCAACATAGACTTCCATCCACCATTTCTTTTTATATCTGTAATATTTGCTCCTGATTCTGCTAGCAATGAAACGGAGGATTTTCGAAAACAGTGTCCTGTATATTGCTTTGGTGCTGGCAGTCTGAGGAATTCGGCAACAATAGATGGAATTTCCCAAATGAATCAATACCAACTGGATTGGCAGTTCATTTATTATTCACGTATTACAGGAAAAAACGACAAAACTACTATGTTTGATGACAGAAAGGCGCAGTGAAGTACTTATTAAAATAGTCTATATACTTCCCAATAATACTGAAAGAACGACTGACTTGCGGTTTTGTATTTGGAAGTTGTATAACCAATAATTTATTTGTAATTTCGGTGTCTTCCACTGATAAATTACACAATTCTTCACGCTGACAGGCTCCAAATAATCAAATTATAGTTACAACCTTAACTATCAAGTATATCTCATCTGGTGCCTCCTTCATAAACTTTTTTCAACTTCTTCACGAGTGAGAATTTTTGATTTTTTAGGACGATATTCTTCACTTTTCCGTTTTAAATATGCTATTACCCTAAAATATTCACTAACATCCACACCACTTTTAACAAGAGCGCTTGACTTCATCATTGAAAACTTGCTCCACAAAGTTGATGAACTCCATAATTTTTTATTTTTCTCTTAAGTTTGCCAGGAAAACAGTTTCATTGTTCCCTCCTACATTTTTCAATTTACACGAGGCCAGGAAATTGGTATATGCAATATCGTACTGCTGAACAGATTTTTTAGGTAGGAGTTCCAGATTTACTCTTCTTGCAGATTCTCCAATATCCAGAGAAACAACCAGATCGTCACTTTTATTGATAATTGGACTCTCGACAAACATTCAATTCACTCCGCTAATTTCACAAACTTTTTCACTCACAAAAGAAAACGTCACTTTTAACACTAATATCATAAATATCTATTCACACATGTAAATTATGAGTAATGCTTCCCCTGTTAATATCTCGTTCAAGTGCTTTTTTCTATCTTTCCTCTAAACAAAAAGAATGAAACAGAAATTTGATCCTCTGAATATTTTGAATAGAATTGCATTCAATCCAAGTACCTCATTTTTTTCAATTTCGCTGGCTCTTTCCCAAAGAATTTTCTTATCACAATGAAAAAGAAATATAATAATCTGAACAGGAAAGAGCGTGGAATGCTTCATGAATATACTTTAACCTGGAGGGAAAAATCTTCAAAAACAAACTGACATAATATAAAAAATGGCATATCATGCACGAATCAAGCTGTGTTGCTAAACTGGAAGTATACCAAACAGGACTTTTGTCACAGCACAAAATTAAAATAAAGTTGTGAGTACGTGAAATGATCACTGACATTCATTTTATATGTTCAAAGGTACTTCAAAAAATGGGTAGAACACTCAATCCACAATACTAAAAGTGGATTGGATGACATAACTCCAATGGCATATGATAATCCGGTATTCATAGATATACATATATATCGTAAATATTTTATAGTCTGGCAACATTCATTATGAGGTTATCCGATTATATGGTTCCACCATGATGAGTTTCATATTATTATTTGCGAGTTTTCTGTTATGTTGATATATTGATTTTGCATTTAACTTTTCCGACAATGATTGAGGCTGTTTCATGGGAAGCCATATTCCCCCATAATACTAAAATTATAAATGGATATAATATTATCTGAATAAGCTGTTTTTTATGTGCCCATTTTGTCGCTGTTCATGATAATTACCTTCAATGCTTTCTCTTGTCATGCAGTAATTCGATTTGGATAGACTTCTCATGATTTGTCACAATACCTTTTGAAATAATTTTTTCTCCAATTGATGTTATTTGTGTACCAGTATATATATTCTTATGAAAAAGAGAGCTAAAGTAATAAATGTTGAAACAAAAAGTACCTAAGCTGAGGTAAAAAAAGAACGGGGTATCATAACATTCTTTGTATGATACTATAGAATCCTACGATACTATCAACACTAGTATCATACGATACTATACAGCCAGGGGAAAAAACCTCAGCCGAAAAAACCTGCCTCCCCGTAAACAAAATAACATAAAATATCAAATATCAGGAAAATCTTAAAAGACATCAGTGTGATCATCTTCATGTTATCCGTCGATGAGCTCGGATACACAGATTATTCCCAAAACGACTCGTAATTCTTAATCTGAAATGAAAAAAGACAAAAAGCAGACAAGAAACCGATTATTCAGAATAAATCGAATGCATTTTGGAAATGCATTTGCTACTTTAAAAAACATCAACATTAAGATTTCTTGGCCAAATAATGTTTGGAGGTTTATGAATATTTATGACAGAAATGTCACAAAATTTGAAAGAAATGAAAAAAAAACTCCATCAATTTTCCCTTTCCGAATCTGTTGAAAGTTACGAAACTGATAATTTTTCAACATAACAAGCTAAACTTGTAAAAAATCAATTAATACATAACCTTTCAACTGTCCTCTTTCACGAGAATTTTTTTTTTCTGTTGCCGTGTGGGTTTCTTTCAGAAGAATCTCTTTGATACCATGTTCATCAGCTAATTTGGAGACGTAATCACACTTGTCTTTCGGAATTTCTTCGATATTCAAATTCAAAATCCACAAATTATTGCTCTCTGGTCGTGAGGGTTTTTTCAAACCGGATACGACCTTCCAGGTGATGATTTTTCGGCACTTCAGATGTTTGAAGACCGCTACGGGACCCCAATGAAAGGCAATCATCTCCCATAGATAAACCAAACATGTTATTACACAAGAAAACAGAATATTTTTCAGGGCCAAAAACTAAAACATATTACGAGAATTGTCATTCTGTGTACCAGTTCCACATGTAAATTGAATGACAGATACAGCTAGATTAAAGAGTATTCCGGGTGGCAAATCTTTCGTACTTATCAACATAAGCAATGGCAAAATTCATGGATCCAGAAATAATTTTAAAAAGCTTGTAATGTAGGATTGATACACTCTTAACCTCTTAATCAAGAATATTTGGGTCTCCCAAATTGAAAATTGTTGCTCCTATTCCCCTTTATTTTTTTTTTGCTTCAGAGGCCGAGAGAGAAAATCTCAAAAAAAAATTTAAAAATAAAATAAAGAAGATATTCCTCTTTAGATGCTCAGATAGATAAATTCCCAAATTATTTCGAGATGAGCTAATCAATATCTGAATTTTGATTCTAATGATTATAAAAACACCCAATACAAGACTCAAACAATTTCATCTAAAACCGAAAATTTGATAACTTAGCTTATTACATGAAATGGACAAAATCAAACTCAGAGATAAACATTTCGAAAGAACATTATAAAAATAATCAGAATCCATTATTGAATATGTTTCCCTTTGTGAGGACTGGAAAAAATCTTCTCTACGCTTATCCGCAATCGGAAACTCAACATTTATTCGAGTATTCTATCTGTATCTTCTAGTGGAGAACAAAAATTTGCTGACGACGCTTTCTTGTGCCACTAGAATCTTCCGGTAATCAAGAAACCACGATTCAGGCATACCAATTCAACATTGAAAATAACCCAAATAGCACAATCCTAAATTAGAATAAACGTTTTAGATTTTGTTGAAGACATTCTGGAGCAAACAACGGAGGAGTATCAACCCAATATCATGAAAGCTGTTCACCCGATATCCTGAAACATCCCAGACATCAGTCGAATAAAACTTCGAGGAATCTAAACAAATCCAGCTTCACCATCCAAGTTCGATAGCTTCGCATTCAAGAGTTCACGAGAAGGCTCAGCACTGAGACTTCAAGGAAGAGAAAGCATAAAAAAGGGTATCCGGGTCATCCAGAGCACAACGACGCATAGAGTCTGGAACATCCCCTCGTTGACCTGAATTCGAACGGGAATAAGAAGAAGCAAGAGTTCATGAAGCTGTGCGTCTTCGAGATTCAGATTCTCAGGTTCGCATTTTGGGAAAATCGCAAGAGAATGGAAGGAACTCTTGTTCTATCTGGTACGGGAGAATGCTTACATAAATCACAAATGTTATGAATAGATGAACATGAAATATGCTCTGGAAAAAGAGTAGCACAGAATCAGACTTCGAAAACGGAAAACTGGATATGAAGAAATGAATGACGATAGGGAATAGCGACGAAATGATTAAATAAGAAACATGACATCTACATAAGTATATATCAACATAGAAGAAAACGCTAAGTGGGAAAATAGAATCTTTATAAATGAAAATGCAGACTTGCTTCCAAAGATTGATAACCAGGCGCTATGCAGAAAAAGAGTTTCTTCTTTTCTATTCACGTTGTTTCTATGGTTTTAGACTTCAATGGTTTCCATGTTCAGCCTGGGATCTATTAGCTCTCATACATTTCTAAGTTCACAGATAGAACTGGTAGAATACTAGAGAGACACAACATCGAGAACATTTTTAAGTCGACACAAAAACTTGGAAAATACGAAAACTCTCGTCAAGGACTTTACTCAGTTTGGAAAAAGCTGCAGACCATTTACTTGGGATCAAACTACCGACTCGTTGTGTCTCTGTTAACATTAGTTCCCATCAGGAAATCTCTGAATTATGTGTCTGAGAAATTCTCGAATGACAAACCAAAGCTCTTTGAACTTTGCCCAACACCCAGCTCCTTTCAGTGGAAAGGCGAGTTTTATGAATAAATACTGCAACTGCGAATTTCTTCCTTTAAAAACTAGAACAAAGTTTTATTGAATGGGCATCAAAGAAATCATCCACGTAGCTACTTTATATAGATCATACTTTCGTCGTTTGCAGTCATGGTGATGAAGAATTGCAAGCCTTCCCGTCTGAACAGTAGGCAACCAAATATGCAATTTACTCTGGAAATTGAAAAGGAGGGTGCTCTACCATTTTATGGACGTCACAGTATCTAGAAAGTTTTATGGGAAACTAGGTCACAGGGTCTATAGAAAACCAACCCACACTGATAGATATCTACATTAGGAGTCCAATCATCACTCAAAACAGAAACGAGGAGTTATCAGAACATTAGTAGAGCGAGCCCGAAGTTTCTGGGGAATGAACATTTACAGCATGCATTCATCGCCAATGGATATAATGATGAACATATTCAGAAAGCTGTAAGACCAAAAATCTCCACACGTGATGATATCATATCAAAAATCACCTCTTATCTATCTCATCTTACCATACATACCCATGGTCACAGACAGAATTGGTAGAATACTGAGAAGGCACAACATCAAGACCGTTTAGAAGGCGACACAAAAACATGGCCAAATGATCAGAACTACCAAAGACAAAGTCGACTTACTTTCACAAGCCAGTATTTACAGGGTACCTTGTGACTGCGGCAAAATCTATATTGGTACAACGAAACGAAGTATCAAAACGAGAATAAGGGAGTTAATCTGTCGACTTAAGAAAGAAGAATCCGCTCTGGCGGGACCTGCCTCAACAGATGAATATAATATAGTTTTCTCAAAGGCAGAGATTATTTCGAAGATCAGAAGTTACTTTCTCATGCTGATCATTGAAGCCATTGAAACTTATAAACATGCAAACAACCTGAAGAGAAAAGAAGAAACTCCGTTGTTACATAGAACGCATAAGCCCGGAAGACTGTCTCAATGTTATTATATCCGATCATGAAAGCCTCAAAACAATTTTTGGGTCATTTGTGCTATTTTTCGGAAAAAAAATCCCCGAATAGATGATGAATATATCAAGAAATCGTTGTATTATTCAGTTACTCAATTGAAATATGTTTAAGCTAACAACTTGTAAGATTATAATTCAACTTAATGCCCCAACTAGTCAGAACATGAAACCACCTTACATTTATATGAGGCAAAATGAGACAATATGCTTCTACTCTGGCTAATGGTAATCAAAACTTGAACAGTCGAGATTTATTATCCTCTAATGACAATAGCTATTTGCAATTTTTATTATCATAAGTTGAAACATCAAAATATGACGACAAGAATATCTACAATTATGAACAATTCCTTAGATTTTTCATTCACAAGTGTAATTCATTCTTATTGTCGATTGTCTCTATCTGTTGGAATATATTGCACTACATGTTCCTCAGAGAAATTTAAGAACAGGAGGTTCAATATCAAGTTTCACAGAACTAATTTCGGAATGAAAAATCCTATGGAAAGACCATAACGGGCGGCAAATTCGATGGAAGTGGACCTTTTCCATATGTCTATTTTCCAATTGAAATGTTTTTTCGAGAGAAATATTTAATTGGTTGTATAATGGTATGATAATTCAACGATTTTGTTTTTTTTTGGAATTGTTGTTATTTTTATTTTTGTTGTATATTGTAAAATGGCAAAGCCGTTGATAATTAAATACATAAATTCTTAGTTATCTTGTCTTATTTGAATAATGCAAGATAAAGGATGTGACTATCCCTCGACTTCTTCCAGAGGTGAGATGTAGTGGACTTCCAGCTTCTTCCCAACTAGAATGACGAATCTTCGACCTCTCATACTTCTTCCAAGGCTGAAGTTCTTAACTCTCTCCAGAAAGACGTTGAAACTACGATTTCTAACAAAAAAAATGGTCTTGCAGGTTTAGCTCCTTCCAAAAGGGATGTGTAGGTTTATCTCTCTTCAGAAACGTGTTGAAAAGTTCAACTACTTCCAACAAAGGGTTGAAGGTTTAACTCTCTCCAAAAAAATGTTGAAGGTTTAGCTCCCTCCAAACAGGTGTTGAAGGTTTAACTCTCTCCAAAAAGGCTATTGAAAACTAAAAACACTTTATTTTGCCAATTTCCAGTCAATATTATCGTATGGTATTATAGTTTGGGGAAGTTCATCTCAGATTTGTGATATCTTTGTTGCCCAGAAATGGGCTTTACGAGTAATTTTTAGATTACCTTTTAGGAAAAGTTGTCGTGGATTATTTAAACAGCATAATATCATGACAATTTACAGTTTATATATATACAGGATACTGATGTTTATGCATAAGAGAAATCACTATTTTTCGGCTTATAGAAATACTAACAACACAAGAAGGGTTTCTCCCTACATTTATCCCAATCACAAGTCAACAGCAAGGGAAAAGAGTGTTCTTTATGCTGCGATACGATTTTTCAATGCACTCCCTAGAGATTTACAGCAAATAGATAGTTTTTAAATATTTAAGAAAAGTATTGGCAGATTTCTCATAACATGTGAACCTTATACTATTGAGGAGTTTTTGGAATTTTGTAAAAAGCATTGAATATATTACTATAAGTTATTTATTATTTTTTAATTGACATGTTCTCACTTTCTGTTTCTTTATGATGTATGATTGTTGAGGCTAATAAACTACTATTACTATTACTATTACTAAACACTTGCATCAGTTTTTTGTATCGGCAAGAGATCTCTGATAATCCTCATTCACATAAAGAAAATTCAAGAGATGAAAAAATGTCCACGTGTTCAACGAAACACTGGCGTAGATGAATCGAGAAATGGAAAATCAGAGGATCAATGAATTGCGAAAGGTTCACATTCAGCAAACAAATTTTATTTGTCTCTCTAGACGGAAAGTTGATTCATCAGATAATTGATAACATCAGATGAAAAGTTACATGATTGTCAAAATGGCAGAACCCAAGCGTGCTACTCGAGTACTTAACCTACATGGAACAAACAAACTATGAGCACAAATATAACAATGGTTGTCTGATCAACTTTGTATCCACCGATATTCATTAATCGAAACAGATAATTAAGTTTACTCGAGAATGAGGAAACGGCACTACGACCTCTTAGATGCAAAAAGTGCAAAAACGAAAAGATGTGGACCAAATACCGCGAACAAAAAAGCAACCGATAGCTAGGTACGCGAGAAAAATGGAATCGTCCAACTAAAATATTGCAAGACTAGTTTTCTGATTCGCGCTCACAGCAGATGCCGATTTTTTCAACTGATCCTTGATACAGGAAGTTCCGAAAATCTTTGAAATTGAAATCGGTAAATCATACCGTTACAAACTCACGTTTAGAAAGATGGACTGTATGAATTCCTCACGTTTGACCCTGACTACACAGAAATTTACGAGAAAGCCGTCACAGCTCTTAATCGAGTCATATATTTGCTCTGGGCGGCAGCACTTTTCCTTCCTACTTAATAATTTACCCCCTGAAATTTTTCCGGTACCTGGAACAACGCCCTATATATCAGAATATTACCATTATTCGTCTTTATTGTTCGCGGGAACGGGCTCAATATAAAACGTCCCCCAGGTCCCTAAATCTGGAAGGCCCTTGCGATGATTTAGAGTCCGCCGTTTCTGGAATAATATTAAACTGATTTCCCACCGCTGCGTCTGTGACATTTGAGACAGGCCTCGGGAAGGGGGATTTTGCGCGTTTTTCGGGGTTTCGTGGGGAATACCAGAGGAGATTTGTCGTGTGCCTTCAGACGAGGGAGTTTCGCAAATTGGCCGATGCGGAAGGATGGCCGGATGAATTCGGGTTTCTTGAAATTGGCGTATGGAAAAACGTAGGGGATGTTAGGAATGTAAGGGAGGTGTTTATTTTTTTGTTATCAGCGTTAGTAAGACCAAAAGCCCAACACAACTTTGTCCAATTCTGTGATAAATACCCACGTTCAGTTTGTAGGTATCTTGAAAAAAAATTCTACAGAAATATATCGTCCAAAAAGGTTGTGGGATATTTGTATATTCAATCAGAGCTGTGCCTAAACACTGTGCTTTGTGGTTGTGAAAGCTCATTAAGTTTTTGGGAGCACTAAGCCTTTTTCTTTTCCTCTCTTACACGAATATATTATGCGATTGCGGCCGACGCCTCGAAACCTATGATCTAGATTTGATATTCAGTAGAGTGATAAACATCTCACGTTTGTGTGTGATGTTGTTGCGCAGTTTCAAAGACCTAGTAAGATTATTGAACGTTCTTTCGAAATTTGTGAAGATCTGATGTGATGTACGCAGCTAGGATAGGTTCAGTCAATCGTTATACAGTAGAGGGATGGTAAATTATACACAGGAGACTCGTCAAGGGTTTTATTTCTTAAGCCATGTTGCACAGATACACAATGAATGAATCATTCAATCAGTGACTTTAGGTCAACTCTCCTTGTTCCTTGGTCGAATGATTATATATTTACATTGTTCACTTGTTGTTAAAACAATATTATGAATTGAAGAATATAAGCGACCATGGGTACAAACAATGTGTATAGATCTTTATCAGGTTATTAAGATGACCTAAGGTTACTCAGAACGTTGAGACCTTGTTGTCTCAAGTATGAAAAATATACAGGATATTCCTATTGATACATATCACACTGTCTTCATTTATCCATACAGAGTGATTCACTATGAAGTCCCCTTATTGCAGAGCTCATAATTTTCGACATGAGAGTAGTGGAATGGTCAAACCTTTTGCATCATTTTTTGTTCATTCTCAAGTCTTGAGATGAGATGAGAGTTGAGGCTCAGCTCTTGAGAAATTCCTAAGAGAAGTAAAATTTCGGACCAAATAATGTTTTTTCATGTAGAGAAGAGAAGTAAATAACTAGATAACAATTTCTAGAGAAAGAATAATTAAAATAAATGGTCCCATATCTATGGAAAATTCAAAGTCGATCGATCATTTTTCGATAAAAACAAAACAGCTCGTAGATATTTTCTGTTTCATAATGTAATGCGATTCAGTTTGTCTGAATTAGAAACGTCTAGATGATAGATCAGTTTTGTTTTCGAGAAGAAAGCTTTATCTAAAAGCTTTTTCACTCGATGTTTCAAAGATAGATAGATTGTTTTATTCTAGATTTATAATTCTTAATTTTCTATTCTGCTAATGACAACTCTCGATTTATGTTTCTGTAACAAATTTTATTGAAGAAATACAATGACTAGAACTAGATGATGAAATTTAACGAACCTGTCACTCAAAGAGAATAAAATAAATAAAAGTCAAAAATCTATCTATTTTTGAAACATTAACTGAAAAAACTTTTCGATAAAACTTTTCAGTAATGCAGTCTAGTTTGTCTCCATCAGAAACGTCTAGTTGACAGATCAGTCTTAATTTCGAGAAGAAAGTTTTATCGAAAAACTTTTTCAGTTGATGTTGCGAAGATAGATAAATTGTTGACTTTTATTCTCGTTTTTTGTTACAGGTACGTTAAATTTCATCATTTAGTTCTAGTCATTGTGTTTCTTCAATCGAGAGTTGTCATTGGCAGAATAGAAAATCTAGAATTATAATAGTAAAGAAATGTGTTTTCTCAATAAGTGTAAAAATCTGCCATATTTCGACGTATGATTTATGTGAAACTACTTATCCGATATATAATGTCGTAGTATCTTGTAGAAACAGAATTGAATGCTGAACACTTTTGAATGTAACAAAGTTTTTGATAAAATGCTGTGTTTGGGAGCTATTCGAGAAAAACCTTAAATGGTCGAAAAATTTCGAGGTTCTGCGAACGTCACGACATACCCTACACTGGGAAATTGGGGCAAAACTCAAACTACTTATATTAGAGGCCTGAATAAATGATTCAAATAGTTTCCCGAACTCCATCAATTATTTCAAGGCAAAAAGCTAATCTGCTTGGCCTCAATCTCTACTATGACAAGAAAATTATGTTTTGTTCAGTTGATATTTTTTTCAATCCTGATACTGTTTGGCCTTCACGAATTATTAGAAATATTTGTATTGCCCACAGACAAACAGATGCTGAACACATAGCAAAATAATAAGGATAGATGATGCTGGTGAAAATTTAGGAGTTAGTAGAAGAACTATTTCATATCTACCCGATATGTGAGCTCTCGCAAAACCATATAAATTCGACTGTATTTCTTCATGACAGCCATAGACCAGAAACTCCGGAGTTGGGGATCGAAACAGTCTGTTCCATATATCGCCCCCAACCGGCCCTAGCAATCGCAGGGGGCGGTCAGTCCAAAGTTCCTTAGTCTGCAAAAAGTCGACCGTGAATAATTAATCGTGCCTTGTGTATATTCCAGGGGCGTCTCGCCCCATAAGCCACTTTATCGTCTTACTGACCTTTTCTGATTTATGGTAGGGTCACGTGAATGATAACCCCTTACGGGGCTGCTTTCTGACACCGGCCTATGGGCATAACGGAATTTGAGACAGAGGAAAACCTTCATGAGTTGGTAGTTTTTTTCAGGAATTCTGCTGTTAGAGCTCAATCTGGATCAAGGAAAATGTTGATTGGAAAATTAGTGTGAAGTGTGTTGGTATGTCGGAGAATAATTCTGACTTCAATATTGAGGACTTGATTTCTTCATTGGCAGAGGAGTTGAAGAAATTTCCGGATTTTTTGAGTCAGAAAAATGTATCAGATAATGGCCTGTGTCAGAATAGGCAACAGTTTCAAACATTATACCGTCTGGCTGTAATATCTCTCATCTTCAGGAGTAAACAAATTTGAAAACGTTTTTTTATATACGCGCTGACTAAACATTATTGCGTCTTGCATTCTAATATTTCTATCATCCCCAATAATCAACAGATGGGCAGGTGTTTTTTTCATACGCGCTGACTAAATGTTATGGCGTCCAAATCCCTGAAGGCACGAAATACCATTAACTCTTTGAGTTCCTAATATAAGTTCCTCTGATAATTCCAGCTGCAATATTGTATTCACTTCTCAGTCTTGAATATGTGAATGAGGAAATTACTAATTTCCACATTGCATGCTTAGAACTTGTGCTTTCCAATAATTTTTGCCTATCAATGAAAAAGAAAAATAACAGTTCAAACTCTCGAACTTCGTAAGGTTTCGGAGTATATATCAGGTTTCGTCATTAGAAAATTCGTATTATTCGAATCCACAATGTGATCGCCGGTATTGAAACATACATTACCTGGAATCTGCGTAAATTCTAAAAAAGTATGTATTGAACTATTGCATAGCTTTTATCTCAGACTCTGAACGCGGCAACCGAATGTAGAAATTCCGTAACAAAAAAACCTAACACAGTCGTTTATCGTCGGTGCAGTTCGGCAGACTTCAGCGCGGTGTTTGGGTACTTGCGACTAGACGAATGCGTGCAGCCACTTTAGCAGTGCAAAATGGAGTCGGCAATCTCGCTGTTAACATTGAATTACGAACGGCAAATATTTCATTAACATCAGATAGAAAATGTATAGCCAAGAGCAAACATTTTTCATTAACTTCAGCTCTTGCTCTAACTCTACATAAGTCGCAAGGTGGAACTTTTGACGAGATAGTATATGAGTATACTCGGGAACTCGTCTATGATGCACTCTCTCGGGTGACTAATATTGAAAAATAGTATATAACGACAAAATATGATAATTCTGCATTTAAGTTTTATCATAATCGAAGGCAAGCTGCATCGACTGCATCTTTGTTACAACAATTCAAAAGACTGTCTTTAAATAGTGTTCAGACGATAACTCAAAGTGTCTTAGATTTCATCAGTGATAGAAATGGCATTTCAATAACGACCTATAATTGCCAAAGTCTACATAGTCACAAATACGATTTACGAGATTCAGTTACGAGACAATCCAATGTGCTACTTCTTACCGAAACATGCATGACGCGTGATAATCCGATTGAAGTACCTAATTTCAATTGTATTATTCAATTCAAATAAGAGACTGTTCCAAAAAGGGAGGGAAGCTATTTAGCAAAATAGCAATAATGTTGCTAATATTATGACTCCGAATATTGAAACAAATATTGAAGACGTTAGCGATGTTAATGTTAGAAGCTCATTTGTTGGAGATACTTGTGCATGCTCATGCAAACTTAGAAATGGCCTACACATATTCATGGTAGCAATTTACATTTCTCCGAATACAAAATTGGACGAGGTAGAGCATTTTATTCATCGCACTTTACTGGAGTACACTGAAGAAGGGTCGAAAATACTTGGTAAAAATGGTAATGAATTTCCACTCATCTTGGCTGGCGATTTCATCATTAACTTCGCTGATAAAAAATCAGAGCGGTTGACAACTTTTCTTCAGGAAAAATTGAATTAAAAAATGAATAATGATCCACAAGAATCCACAACAAAATATGGGAACACTTTTGACGCGGTATTTTCCAGATATTTAGAAGACATTAAGTCTCAAACTTATGTTTCTTATTTCAGTTACCATAAACCTATAGTTTCAATGATAAACATTCCTGAATAACCTACATGTATTGTAAGATGAATAAAAAAAAATATTTTGAATCAACAATATTATCTTCTTATTTTTGAATAGATGCTATGCAGTAGTTCTACCGCGGCAGTCCTCGAGTGCCACACTTGTTTTTTTCATTTTATGTTCATGTTCAAGTATTCTTATTTTTGAGGATTTTAAAGTTTTTCCTTCATAAGTTCCTCCACAAATACAGGGAATATTGCAGATCCAATTTTTGTCCTTCGTTTCTGATACATAAGGACTTCATCATTCATATGAAACGTTATCTCCCGTACAATTACGTGTGGTATATAGCAGGTAGATGAGCAGGGAAATGACGGTTCTCGAACGTTGAAGAGTGGAGCGTTTTCGAAGCGTAGAGAGCTCTACGGGGAAGAGGTCGAAGAGTGGTTGTTAGATTCGCATTCGATGAGTTCTAGCTCAGTTGGAGAGTGCTTTCGGGGTGCCACTTTTTACCTGGGGGAGGTTGGAATATATGGAAATATAATCTGATGTTCTGTTTGTTTTGCGACTCGAGAGGTGGGGATTTTAGCTGATTTGGGGTGTGTTGTTCAACTTTCTGAACGATTTTGTGGTTACTCTAAGAATGTTACGTGAATTTGGAAAAACTTTCATGATGAAAATGAGTAGGTTGGCTCGAAAATTTCGAGTCTATATAGCAAACTAGAGTTGAGTTAAAAGAGGAGAATCAATTCACCACTCAAGTTTTTTTTTCAATTCTTCAAATCAATGGATGAAAATAATTGGTATAAAGGTGAAAACCTTTCAAACTCACGCTACTCTGTTCAATTCTTAAACTGAAACTACCTCAGCCTGAAGGATACTCATCAACATTGAAATTCTGAAGATTTTTCTTGTTTCTGATAGCACTTCGCCTGTTGAAAAGTTGTACTCACCCTGTCCACAAGACGAATTCAACGTTAACATTCTGTCTCGACTTCATCATCTGAGCCGCTGATTCCAGCAAGTCCCAGGAGGCGTCGCAACTATAGTCGCCGAAGCGTCCAGCAGGGCCTCTCAGTAACCTGGATACACTGTTGCCACCTTCGTACTCTGGTTTCCAGCACCCTGAAAAAAAAATATTTTTGAGTACACAAATATATTATTCCAGAAAATGATGCATTCGTATGGGAAAAGAAGAGGATTGTGGAGAAAATGCTAATGGGTGGAAAAACTGGCAAAATGGCTGAGCGGTTATCAACTCAGTATGTGCCTCCGTAAAGGCAAAGAATTTTTATTTTTTTTTAAAACACTAGGCTCCACAATCACAAGAACAAATGGTATTTTTCCATCACTTTGAGAAACTAGCAGGCGGGCCCTGAATAGAGCCACTGCTAAAATGTCATTCAGTTAAAGAGGAAGAACAGATTTCCTCTTTAGAATTTGATTGGAGATTTGGAACTTCATTTTGACACAATTGGATGTCACTATTTTGTAGTTTTTACTCATTACATCACATCTTATTGCTATAAATATTTAAGTTTTTCATGAAGATTCTGTCAATGAGGTGTATAAGATACTGATGATGCCAAACAAGGCTGAAACCAGTATATCTTTCATCTCAGACAAAGATTATAGAGTTAGAAATATAGGAAACGCCCTTACATCTGTGGTACTAAAATCCGACTACGATTTTTGGCTAGTTTCTTACTATTGACACCTATATGGCGCTGACAACATTATTCAGTACAGAAAACTATTTTGATAGGCGCGAAATTCGGATAATACTTCTCATAAATTTCCATTGAATTGAGTATTCTTTGTCGAGGTTTTAGAGAAACATACTGATCGACAAAACAAAAGCAGGGCTCCTCTTTTTGATCAGGATGATATTTTTTCTTCTACACATTGTTTTGAATCAAATGAAATTCACTTCTGGATTCTTTATATTTTTATTTGAAATGATTGTGTAAAATAAACTACAATACAATAATCATGAACTTGAGAACATTTCGAAAATTTTTTCACATATTAAAAATTATTATAACCATTTCAAGAACTTATTCATTCAGTGAACTCTCGATAAATCGAACAGTTGTTCTGGAACCACTTCATACATATCTTACCTAGTGTATTTTCACCTCTATGAGTCTAGAGGGTCTAGTAGATGAATCGAACAGCTGGAAGAGTCGTCAAGAGACCTCCACCTCTATAAGTCGTTTTTCTAACCACCATTGCCTCTATGGGTGGAACTTTTTGATCTAATGAATGAGACCGAAGATTCGGTTCGCAAACAAATCACCACACGTGATGAATATCATACGATTTTTCGACCTCTGAGGGCATTTTTCCTGTGCTCAGACGCTCGTTTCTCATTGATGATGATTTTGTGTTTTTCTCTCATGAAGTAAAGTTTCACTTCAATACCTCGAATGTTAAGTGAACCGAATAATAGATGAGTCGAACACTTCTTTCGATCCCTAGGAGTTCGACTTAACGAAAGTCCAGTGTTTATTGATTACATAATGTTTGAACAACAATAAAAAAAATATCAGAGGTGTATTACAAGACCTGTAGGCCAGCCCAGCAAGAGTTATTTATACGTTATCGAGAACAATATATCTTAGCCCCGAAAACTCTATCCATTCGACAGCACTGAAAATAAAAATCAATGAACAAGACAGTTACATGATACGAGTTTCAAAACTTACATTTCCATTTTCTTCGGTTATCAAAAGAATGCATATTCAGGATTATTTTTTCTATTATTTCTGCTATTGATCACCATGCATTTTAAATGTTGGTCTTTTAACACAAAATTTATAACAGGAACACCCAAGTAAAGATAATAGAGTGAGTTAGGGGCCACTCTTGTAAATTTCGAGTTATTTCAGTGCAAAATACGCGTAAACGAGAAAATAAAATCATTCAGCAAAAATATTCATTCCAGTATTTCTTCCAAAATTGACAACAGCCTACTAATAATCTCTATATAATCTTGCCAAATGAACCCTAATTAAATATTTCAATCATAACCCGTTTACTACAGATGTCGCTCACCTTACTGTAGTCGCTTCGTTTCCCATTTTTATACTCTATAATATTTGATCTCAGTGAGAACATCTTATATAATTTCTCCAATCTCATGATGGAAAGCTCTGCGAGCCTGGGAATTGAAATTGGCATTCATTCCGATGAGTACAAATTTTGATTCTTCTATGTTTGAAGAATATGATGTTTTTCTTGTGAATGAAGTTTTATTTGATCTGATCTGATTCAGAGACTACTCATGTGAAGTTTCTTCATGTTATTACTTTGTTTTTGTTGCATTCTTCAAAACAGAGTTTCATGTAATTTACTTCGATGGTTTCAATTAAAACCCCTAAACTAAAGTCTCCGTAATAAAAAATCGATACTTAGTACTAGTGTTCGTGCATCAAGCCCAACCCACCCTTTCTCCGAGCTCAAGTGAGTTGATCTCTGTTAATTTTCCAATAACATCCCTTGGTCGACGGAAAGCCGCTCTCTCGTCAACCACCAGCAAATCCAAGTCGAGTTGACTTTAAGTCTGAATATATTTCATTGCATTATGTGATAGCGACATCTCAGGAATCATTACTCTAGGGAAAAGAGTTTAAGAAATCACTTTTGTAGAGAATTCAAAGATCTATAACTTTCAGTGGGAATTCTGTTAGATTAAATTCACCGTTTTCGAGAACAATCCAAGAAACCCAAGATCGATACTTTTGACACCGAATAGTTTTTGTCGCTCACATGGGCACCCCTGAAATTTTTTTGTGATGATAAACTGTATCTCTCTACCAAAATTTGTCTATATTGAATGAACTACAACTATAATTGGATAATATTGAACCTATGCGACTGAGGCATCAGATCTGAGTTCGTTCCTGATAACTTTGACTTCCCTTTTTCGCCATTTGTTCCCCCAAATCAAAGACGAAGACTTGCCCCAACCCTAGGTTCCTGATGACTCGCGAAATTACACAAATCGAAACGTCTCCAACTTCTCGCCATTCCTCCCGTATCTCGGCGTTATTCAATACCGAGAAAGAAAAGCACTTCTTCCCCTCCGAACAATATGAACCCTCTCTCAGTTGTTCCTTTCTTGTTTCAATTCCCGTCCAACTTATTGACTTAACGAAGTCCGCACGTCTTCGTGCCTGCAGGAGGATTTGGCCCAACTCTGATTACTCCGAAGTTGGCCCATTAGGAATTCGTCCGGGCGGCGACAAAGGTTCCGTAGGGTCAAAGGGTTTCGCCGAACTTTTTCCTATAAGGATTTAAGTCCCGCTTCAAGTTGGGGCGGGAATGGGTTTTATTTATCTGGAGGAAGTCTGCATGCAGGGTCCGGTTGGCAGAGCAAACAGCACTTTTTCCAACGCCGTTTGTTTTTCCTAATTAAAACGGTTCTTTCTCGGATTTCCGTTTGATGTTGGGACGTTTTTTCCCGGGGGGGATGCAGGTGGGAGGGGAAGGATGCTGGGGGCTGATGGTCCATTGGAATGAATTCTTTCCTTTACTCACTCATTCACCGGGTTGTCGTAATCAGAAAGCGATCTGTGGTCTCCACACATAGGTATTGTATTGTTATGTATTGTATTTTCCATGCATTCTGGGTTTCTGTGAAACCCCCCATAAGCTACTTAAAGCTTGTGCGAGTTAGAATGATGGGTGTGTTCTGTGTAGGCTTTGTTACTGTGTCCCGACGCCACCTTAGGCACAGCACTGTTAATTGTTTACCCAACAGTGAATGGTTCGGCGCGTTCTCCATACCAGAAAATCGTCAAAAGTCTTAGCCCTGTTCTTTTTTTTTCACACATCCTTCGACTGCAAATATACTTTTCCGCAAGAGTTAGGGATATCGTATTCAATCGTTCTGAAAAGTATATAATCTTAGAGAAAGTCGCTGTTAAATCATTTGTAACTCAATTACAACTTGAATCGATCCAATAAAAATCAGTATGAGACATTTCGTCAATCTGGTCGCCTTTTTTCTGAAATTTGGTTCTTTGCATATGCTTCATGAATGTTCTTTTCTTGAAATGAAGTCAGATTATTGATGGCTTCGATTTGAAAGGAGTTTGCTGAAAACGCCAAGACCTAAATTAACAAACGCCGAGGCTAATAGGGCTGTCGGAATGCTACAGAGTGGCCTGACCCAGGTTGTTCTAGAGGAAAGGCTCTGATTCAGCCAAAATGTGATAGGTTCGGTGTTGAAAAGACCAAGGCTTGATAGGCAACGAACAACAACACTCGCTCAGGATCGTTTCTTCACCGTTTCGACGAGAAGAAAGCCTAAACCTACGTGTTGAATGTTACGAAATAGTTTTCAAAATGCATATGGGGTCTACGTTTTCATCGAAACCATCAGACGACGTTCGAGAGGGGTGAATCTAGGTTCTAGACGTCCATTAAAAAAGCAAATTTGTCCCTTATTCACAAAATGGTCAATGGAGGTGTTCCAGCTGACGACAGGTATCAAATGCATTCCCTATCATTAAGAACAAAGGACAATTTCAATGTCGACTTTACCAATAAGAGTTTTCTGATGGGTTCTTTGCTGTATGACGGTGTTTCAATGTTCAATGATAAAATAAAAAGATCGACAAGTATTCGCTGTTTTGAATAAAGTTTAAATTCTCATTATTATTATCATTAAGAGGAGTTCCATTAACACATTACCATGGCCAAGGCATTATATGAATTGAAAAGATCAATAGCGTAGTGTCCTTTTCACTCATGAATCCAGATATAGACGATTTTCAGATTCTCGAAGAAAAAGGCTATGGACAATCCCACGCATACTCTGTAATCGTCGCTATTTCCAAGAAGTCCATCCATTCCGAGGGGGTAGTGTTATGGTATGGGCCGGGATATGTTTCAACGGGCGCACAGATCTACACATTTGTCTTAGGAATATGACAGCCTTACACTTTTTGAAGCCTGTCATTGACAATGATTTGCCAAATTCTCACGTTGCTATTGGTAAAACTTATCGATTTCTAGACGATAACGCTAGACCGCACCGTGCAACCATAATTTAGAATGTTCACGAGAAACTTCGTATTCCAGATTTACCAATAACTCCGCACTCACCATTTTGAATTGCATAGAACATGCATCAGACATGCTCCAAAAAGATCAGATAATCATCAACCTACCCCAGATTCCTTAAATGATCTGAGAGAGCTTCTGCCCCGTTTATGCAAGCAAATTCCTCGAGAAATTTTCAACAACCTCGTGTGTGGTATGCAAAGAAGATGTCAAGCTGTTATTGATGCCCGTAGATGCCATACATTGTGTTGACAGTCTTAAAATGCTTGAACTCTGTGGGAATAAAATTTCGTTATTTTACTCGTTTTTTCTCAACCTTGTATACGCTGCAGACGTACGGGCTAAATTTAATCCTAATTCCTGCAACTTGAATTCATATTTATTTGAATTTTTATAACAAAATCTCATTCAAACTTAATTTTTTTTTAATTTAAGTCAATATCCCTAACTCATGTGGAGCAGTACAGTTGCAGTAAAAAGATGTGTAGAAATGAAAGAACACGACCAATAGGCCCTCAAGATTTTCCTGATTCCATTTTCATGTTTTTGGAGCTGAATCCACTTTTTGCTTTTTCATTCTATATGGCGATCCCGAAATCGTTAGCTAAAATCGAAAATTGCATAAGCTCAATGGGACTTTTATGCACCGCCGACATGCCATTGCGTTTTCGTGATGAAAAACGCTCGTTTCAAGACTAATCAGGCAGTCGAACGACCTGAGGTCGCGTTTCGTAGCTGAATTTTTTCCAGACATGCGAGGGCATATTGAATAAACGTATTTTATTATGGGTGCACGCAGAAAAATGATCCGATTAATAGTTGTGACCTGGCCGCAAAAAGGTTCGATAGCAGATCTGACCTAGGTTACTATGGAGGAAATTAATTTTCCGAGTACTCGGGAAAACTTTGAAGCGATAGTGAGGTGTCGCTCGACAACCGTGACTTCTTGTTTAACTTTTATTATATGTAGATGAACACATATAGGAAAGAATATGTAGTACAATTTCCTGACAATCCAATACTGACGGTACCTCAATAATTAGTGCAATGTTCAATACGAAGACTAGAACAAGAAGATACTGTCGCAATATGGTGGAACGAATGAAGATTGAACATTGAAGATGATTTACATTCCTACCCTTCAGCTCTTGAAAGTGTTGAAAACCAATTCAACGATCATTGTAGAGGATGAAACTTATTTCATTTAACAGGCTCAATCGTTTTTTGTTTTTGTAATGAATGTTTAATTGCATTTTTTTCAAAGGCAACAAAATTAATCTGTTGCGGTGAGATCAAATAACACAACTGAAATCTTCTGCTATACAAGATTTGGAGATATCGTATTCAATCTTTTTGAAAAGTATGTAATCTTCGAGAAAATTGCTGTTAAATCATTCAAAACTCAATAACAACTTGAATCGATCCTATAAAAATCGGTATGAGACATTTCGTCAATCGGGACGCCTTTTTCTGAAGTTTGCTTCTTTGCAAACGCTTCATGAATTTGAAACATAGATGAATTCAAAATGATTATCTTCGAAATGAATACCATTTTCAATTCCCAGGTTCAGAGATCTTTTATCATGAGGTTGGAGAAATGATATTAGATTTTATCCCTGAGATGAGAGATATACCGGTTTCGGCCTTGTTGGGCCTCATCAGTATCCCGTACATCTCAGGACAGAATCTTCATAAAAAAGTAACTGGTTGTGATGTAATGAGTAAAATATTACAAAGTACTAAGGTGGTGACATCCGATTGCGTCAAAATGAAGTTTCACATCTCCAATCAAATGCAAAAAAAGAAATCTGTACTTCCTCTTTCACTGAATGAGATTTTAGCAGTGGCTCTATTCAGGGCCCGCTTGCTAGTTTCTCAAAGTGATGGAAAAAGCCAGATGTTTTTTTAAGAAAAAGAAAATTCTTTGCCTTTACGGAGGCCACATCGAGAACATTTTTGAAGCATAGATGAATTCAAAATGATAATCATCGAAATGAATACCATTTTCAATTCCCAGGCTCAGAGATCTTTTATCATGAGGTGGAGAATTCATTCGCCATTCATAACTTTCCTGTTAAACAATAGTTCTCAGAGCCACGAAACGGCCAAGTTAATCATTTTGACACTGATGAAATGTTTGCGAAATAAGAACTTGTAAAGTTAAAGAGTGAGAGTTAGAATAAATAAGGAAAAATTATTATAAATTTGACATATTCAAATGGAAATGAATTGGTGGTTCGTCGAAGCAACAGGGAAAGAAGTTATCCAAAAGAAAAACCAATTGGGCAACAAAAAGCTACAGGCTCGAAAAGCCATAAATCAGGAAAACAAACAGACAAACGAAATCGATGCAAATTATCATTTCACAATGGATCGAGCGGGCGTAGCAGCCCAATCGACGGCGAAAACCACCCTCGACTCGTCGACAATCGCGACAACATCTGTCAGCGCCCCCCACCACCCTATCTCGGATAATAAACGCGCGCGATGCGGGCGCCAGCAAATTATTCCTACGTTTCGAGCTGTCCGTAATGAGAGCGGCTTTTCTGTTCTATTGGGCTCTTTAATTGTTTCCATTGTTTCGGCCAATGATTGATTCCCCGCAGCCCCCCTCGCGCCCGCAGCCACGTTGTTTATTATTATGACTATTGCGTGGCGGCGGGTGGAAATTGCGAGTTAATGATCGAGAGAAGACGGTTGCGGGGCGGTTGGAGGGTGTGTGGGGTGGTTTCCATTCGACGAACGCGATGTTTATCGTTGTTTGATACAAATGTATTTTTTTTTTTTTTTGTTGGAACGTGATAATGAGGAGCGCGGTCACCGGTAATTTCACTAATTTGAGTAGCGCTGGTAATGTGTATAGGGCTGATGAGTTTTGAAATTGCAGATTTTGCCATTGAAATTAAACACAAGAAGAATGTATATTGTGATAACAAAAGACCAGAACTGAAAAAAAAGATCTGAATAGATATAACAAAAATATACACAGAATGATTCAATAATACATAGAGAATAACTGGATTCCTGCTTGCAACGATATAAACGAGTCGAAAAAAAAAATTGTATAATAAGGTGAACAAACTATCCAAATATAAACAACATTTCACGTTACTGACTATAATCGAAAATGACAGAGAATATGAATCAGACCAAGAAAAAGGGCGAAGTATTCGCAGAACACTACAAGAAACGATATAGACTCAGCGAAGACAACCGCTTTGATAGGAAAAATAGAGCACAAATAGATCAATGGTATGAGAATTAGTTCAACAAATCAGAGGGCAGGGTGAAACCAATAGAAGCAGACTACTACCAACTTCTATATAGCTCAAAAACTCCGCTCAAGGCGATGACAATGTTCCATGGATTGATCTGAAGAAACTAAGAATCTGATGAGTTTTGTAAATGCAGATTTTGCCATTGAAATTAGTTTTTTTTCTCACATTCGGAAAGACTGAGGCACTAACCTTGCTTCATTGACGAACCAAGAAGTGAGTGAAGGTCCTAAAATGCCAGTAACAATCTTCTAAGATGAATTGAGTTTTGACTCAAATTCAGGCACCTGAACTGTTTTGCAAAACGGTGCAGGAGTTTTCAGAAGTACAGGAACCAAAAAAAGGGGTTGTCAAAGGAAGTGTAGGTTTCTGAAGAACGAAGTCACAGCGTATGAATGTCTCCTATTCAGATTCACTATATATATATATATATATATATATAATATATTCTTATGAAAAAGAGAGCTAAAATAATACAATAAATGTTGAAACAAAAAGTACCTAAGCTGAGGTAAAAAAAGAACGGGGTATCATAACATTCTTTGTATGATACTATAGAATCATACGATACTATCAACACTTGTATCATACGATACTATACAGCCAGGGGAAAAAACCTCAGCCGAAAAAACCTCCCTCCCCGTAAACAAAATAACATAAAATATCAGGAAAATCTTGAAAGACATCAGTGTGATCATCTTCACGATATCCGTCGATGGTCTCGGATACACAGATTCTTCCCAAAACGACTCGTAATTCTTAATCTGAAATGAAAAAAACAAAAGCAGAAAAGAAACCGATTATTCAGAATAAATCGAAGGCATTTTGGAAATGCATTTGCTACTTTAAAAAACATCAGCATTAAGATTTCTTGGCCAAATAATGTTCGGAGATTTATAAATATTTATGACAGAAATGTCACAAAATTTGAAAGAAATGAAAAAAAGAACTCCATCAATTTCCCCTTCCGAATCTGTTGAAAGTTACGTAACTGATAATTTTTCAACATAACAAGCTAAACTTGTAAAAAATCAATTAATACATAACCTTTCAACTGTCCTCCTTCACGACGATTCTGTTGCCGTGTGGGTTTCTTGCAGAAGAATCTCTTTGATACCATGTTCATCAGCTAATTTGGAGACGTAATCACACTTGTCTTTCGAAATTCCTTCGACATTCAAATTCAAAATCCACAAATTGTTGCTCTCTGGTCGTGAGGGTTTTTTCAAACCAGATACGACCTTCCAGGTGATGATTTTCCGGCACTTCAGATGTTTGAAGACCGCTACGGGACCCCAATGAAAGGCAATCATCTCCCATAGATAAACCAAACATGTTATAACACAAGAAAACAGAATATTTTTCAGGAACAAAAACTGAGACATATTACGAGAATTGTCATTCTGACAATATAAGGAAGTGATATGAACTGATCCAAATGAGTTAGGGCTATTGACCTTAATTGCAAAAAAATATAGTTCAAAATAGATTTGATGACGAAAATTGATGTGATTTCAAGTTGCAGGAAATAAAATTAATTTCAGCCTGTAAGTAGGTCTGCAGCCTATACAGAGAAAAATCGAGTAAAATAACGAAATTTGATTCCCAGAAAACTCGAGCATTTCAAGACCATCAACACAATGTATCGTCTCTAGGGGCATAAATAACAGTTTGTCATCTTCTTTGCATACAACACAAGAGGTTGTTGAACATTTCTTGAGGAATTTGGTTCCATAAACGGGACAGAAGTTCTCTCAGATCATTTAAGGATTCTGGGGTAAGTTGATGGTTGGAGCATATCCCATGCATGTTCTATGCAATTTAATTCTGGCGAGTGCACCTGTGCACTCGCCAGAGTACCTGTATTGGTAAAATTGTAAATGTGGAATACCAAGCTCCTCCTGCGCATTCTCAACTATGGCTGCACGGTGCGGTCTAGCGTTATCGTCTAGAAATTGAAAAGTTTCACAAACAGCAGCGTGAAAAATTGGCAAACATTGTCAATGACAGGCTCCCTATAGTGAATGGTGGTCATATTCCCAGGACAAATGTGTAGATCTTTGCGCCATTTGAAACATATTCCGGCCCATACCATAACCCTACCCCTCGGAATATGATATAATAATAATAATAATAAATGCTTTATTTGCTTCTCTACATGAATGTTCAGCATTGTCGAATAAAAAATTAAATACCAAATAAACATACAGTTCTATTTTTCTTCGAAAGAATTCATGGTAACAAAGAATTCATCCATAGTGTATCCACAGATCTCCAAAATCAACTTTTTTGTGACACTCTTAAACTTTATTACAGGCAGTTCTTCAACGTTATCTGGTAGTGAATTAAATAACTTGATGGTCATATTTATGTAACTCCTATGAGTTAGTGTCAATCTTTGCTGAGGTACCAAAAGGTTGGACCCGTGTCACGTCAAATACTTTCTACTGTTAACAGCTGAATATCGAAAGAAATTTTTTTTAACGTGATTTACACAAGAAATTTTATTTAAGCCAGTGAATAAAGGTCTGCAGCTATCTAATGAATTCTTCCGTGCTAAAACTCTTACCGCCATCTGAATACTTGCTTCCACTCAGTTGAATCCCCCCAAACATAATACCATACCATATTCTGGACTGAAACAATCCAAAATACGCCATCCTCGCTACTTCAGGGGAAATCACCCCAGTCAACCTTCGTAAGAGAAAAATTATCTGGGACAACCTGCTACATAATTTCTTTATGTGATCCTTCCAAGTTAGCTTATTATCAACATAGACTCCAAGAAACCTAACTGTTTTATGATCATGTTGATCCCTTAGTGACGTAGTTAACAATTCTGTTTTGTCCAAATTTAGGCATAAGTCATTTTGTGAAAACCAGTTGGATAGGTTTTGTAGCATATCATTAGTTCTTTCACCAAGTTCAGAAACATTCATGTCTCCAAAACAATTGAACAGTGTCATCAGCGTACTGAATTGTATCCCGTATCATTCTACTAGTAGATGTAAGCTTTCTTCCCGCCGAAACGGTGATGAAACGATTCTGAGCAGGTGTTGTCTTTCGTCGCCCACCAAGCCTTGGTCTTTTCAACACGGAAACTGTCTCCCTGAAGCTATTCTAAAGTCGATATATCACACTTTGGCTGACTTGGAGCCTTTCTGCTACAACAACCTGATTTAGGCCACCCTGAAGCATTCCGATAGACCTATTAACCTCAGCATTTGTTAATATACGTCTTGGCATTTTCAGAAAACTCGTTTCAAATCGAAGTCGTTGATAAACAGACTCCATTTCAAAATAAAAACATTCATGATGTATATGCAAAGAATCAAACTTCAATTCGTATTTTCATGGGCCTTAGATTTCGTGATATCGTTCAGGTATCACACAGTTGATCGCCGATTTCCTTCATGAACTTCGAAGAGCTTTTTGTTCGAAAACCAATCGGAAACTGGTTTCTTGAACGTCGAGCAAAGCCGCCTAAATAGCCGAACACCATTCGAATAACCAAATCCCATTTCTCCATTAAAATTCGCTCATTCCAGAGCGACTCCAACGACCTCCGTCGCTCGGTTTACGACTCTATCGTTCAGCAAGTCCGATAAGTGGGCCATTTCGACTTACAGCCGACTCGTGAGCGGATTTCTCCAAGCAGCATGAATACAACCGCCGAATAATCTCGTAACGAGGCGTGAAATGGATGCGGGAGACGTCAGACGTATCAAGTTGGTTTAACGTCGTCAAAGGAAACCGCTGGAGGCTGGAGCTGGAATGGGAGTAGGAGGAGGCTCGCGCCTCCTGCATGGCAATATGACAGAAGGACTAAATATGGACAGAAGAATTGGAGGCAGCAAGTCTTTGGCTGTTATGGATGCATGAAGTGAACTGCTCCATAACTGTTTAATTACATTAAACATCTACGACCCAGTTAAACAGAATTTCCACAGAGCTGGGCCGAAGCACGACTCAGTTTCTTCATCACTCATCATTTCGTAATGACCTCGTAGTAGCGAATTGTAGCAATCTACTACGAGTCATACGATGATGATGAAAGCCTTAATCGGCAAATATTTTACTTCATACACCGACAACTGTAATCTCAACACAAGTTCAACTTCACTCTGTACTTCGAAATAAATACCTGAAAACACCACCGTGTGTTCAATTCCCATTGTAGAGGATTTACGACCCTCTACAATTAAACCAGCCTCACAAACTACTGAATTCTACTCCATTGGATTTACGACACAGTGAAGAAAGCAGAAACTTCTTTTGAGATAATCTTACCTCAAAAGATACAATAACAGCTGCGGATATCGTATTCAATCGTTTTGAAAAATATGTAATATTCGAGAAAATCGCTATAAAATCATTTAAAACTCAATAACAAATTGAATCGATTCAATGAGAAACAGTATAAGACATTTCGTCGATCTGGTCGCCTTTTTTCTGAAGTTTGGTTCTATGCGTATGCTTCATGAATGTTCTCATTTTGAAATGGAGTCAGTTGATCAACGAGTTTTCTGAAAATGCCAAGACGTCAAAGACTAGAATGGACAAGGTAACGTATCAATTGGAACGATCAATGGTGTAGTGTCCTTTTAATTGATAAATCCAGATATGGACGATTTTCAGATTCTCGAAGAATAAGGGTATGGACAATCCCACGCATACCCCGTAATCGTCGCTATGTCCAAGAAGTCCATCCATTCTGAGGAAGTAGTGTTATGCTATGGACCAAGATGTATTTCAACGGGATCATAGATCTACACATTTGTCCTGGGAATATGACCGCCTCACACTATAGGGAGCATTGACAATGTTTTGCCAAATTTTCACGCTGCTGTTGGAAAAACTTTTCAATTTTTAGACGTTAACGCTGGACACCGTGCAGTCATAGTTGAGGCGAGAAGCTTGTTATTTCACATTTACCAATAACCGCACTCACCAGATTTGAATTGCATAATACATGGCAGGGATATTCTCCAAAGAAGATTAGATAATCATAAACGTACCCCAGAATCCTTAAATGATCTGCAAGAGCTTCTGCCTCGTTTAGTGAACTAAATTCCTCAAGAAATTTTCAACAACCTCGTGTGTAGTATGTAGAGAAGATGTCAAGCTGTTATTGGTTTCCGTGAAGGCCATACATTGTATTAATAGTCTTAAAATGCTTTTATTCTCTTGGAATCAAATTTCGTTATTTTACTCGATGTTTTTTCGCTGCAGAACTACAGGCAATAATTAATTTTATATCCTGCAATTTGAAATCATATTAATATGAATTATCTTCACAAAATCTCATTTGAACTATATTTATTCGTAATTTACGTCAATATCCCTAACTCATGTGAAGCAGTTCATTTTCAGGCATATCTAGATTTCTGAAATTGAAATGGTGATGTTGTACCACAATTAAAATGTTCCATGTATTTCTCTTCGGTAATGAGTGCTGATTTATTATAAACTCGCCCTCATAGCATCAATCAGTTCTTCATTTCTCTCCTCTACTTTCCACATCCTGTAATATATTGCTAATTACTATTTTCGAGTTTCAGATTAATGAATCCCCAAACCTCCAGGGAGAACCCTGGATCTGATTGATCTAGTGCAGAACACGATGTGAACTCTGATTTGATTCAAAGGTCAATTGTAATACACATGAAACTGGTTGAGAGCCTCTCATCCTGTTTCACCCTGGAAGGTGTCCTCTGATGAGGGTGAACTCAATCAATCGGTATGATCTACTTTTGTTTGAACAGAGACTATGAAATAAGGTCAAATTTGAAACAAAACATGTTCTATTTCTTTTTTATTTCTTTCTTGAAAACTATCAGTTTTTTATTGAAACATTTCATTCTTGAGTACATAGTTGTTGAGATAATTTAATGTCTCTAGTTGAATGCTGCACTCTGTAGAGGTGTGTATGTGTGTGTTCTCGCATGTATATGTGTCTTGATTAGTGTTTGCAATAAACATAAACTCTGGAAGAGCACTTTGGAAGTTGTGGGGACTGTAAGGATTTTGCAAGGTCTTCTCTTCGTTTTGACAATGACTCGAAATCAACTGGAATCTAGGAAATGAAGACAATGAAAACTCTGCTGCCATCAAAATATCAATTTTTCTTCTGAAAATTCGACGGGCTTTCTGGTGCCCTGAGACAGTCAAAGATATCCCATGAACCTATTCAAGGAGAAAACCCAAGGATATCCGATCTGATATTCTCGCGATAATGGTCCATTAACAATAATCCTCCTCAACTTGTACCTTCCAGAAATCCCCATCCTTCTCATTAAAGTCTCCCCTCCAATTATCAGATAATAACAAGCAGCCTATAACTGCAGCCCTACAACTTGTCTAAGCCTCTGCAATCTACATTAACTCCTTCTCCCTATTCTCCCTCACCCCCGCAAAGGCAACTTTCCACGAAACTTGTCCAACAGCAGGTCCTGCCAGGTCCTCTGCCTATTCTCATACCCCAACCCCCAAAACTTCCCCCCTGCGATGTAATCGTTCATGAGCATTAACTCGGATTTTCGAAAGTAAACTCCAACCCTACCAGGGGGTGAAAGAACGGTAGATTATTTGATCGAGTTAGTTGAGGGGCGATTTATTACTTGGGGTTGCTTTGATATTTATCATTATGGTCTAGATGATGGTGTGTTTTTCTTTGGGGAACTTTGATGCGCGCAATATTTGAGTTCGTGGGGGCTTTGGACATTTGTGATCGTTGAAAGGTGTAGTAATGTCTACGATGATTACAAATCGATGGAGGATTAAATATTCAATGCTATGGGGAAACTTATCATACCTAATGATGGGGCAGAGGTCGACTTTGTGTGTCGGGTTGAATGATGAGGTGGAAAAGATCAATTTTGTTCGATGAACCTGGAAAGAACTGGAATTTTTTTAGCGATGGAAGAAGCTGTGGAATTGAATGCAAATTTCGATCAACATCATACACAAGCTATTCTTCTTTATGAGGGATATTAGAAAATATTTTGAACAGCTTCGGTCAGGTTCACGTAGGTATTCATGATACAGGGTGATCCACGGTCGATGGTACGTCAGACATTTACGGAGAACGGAAAGCAAGACCAAATGAAAATTTGGTTTCTTGGACAAGAACAGATGCTTTATCGATCTGAAATAAATTGCTCCACATGGTCTAAAATAAATTATCCAACAACTATGTACTCAATAATGTAATGTTTCAATAAAAAATTGATATTTTTCAAAAAAGAAAAAGAAAACCTACCTGTTTTGTTCCAAATCCGACCATATTTCCGAGTCTTTGTTCAAAAAGAGTAAGATCATACCGATTGATTGACTTCAATATTATCAGAGAACACCTTCCAGGGTGAAACAGGATGAGAGGCTCTCAACCAGTTTAATGTGTATTACAATTGACCGTTGGATAAAATCAGAGTTCACATCGTGTTTTGCAGGAGAATAACCAGATTCAGGATATACCCTGACCTAAATTGCAAAAACATAAAGTTTAAATGAGATTTTGTGATGAAAATTTATATAAGTATGATTTCAAGTTGCAGGAAATAAATTTAATTTCAGCCTGTAGGTCCGCAGTGTATACAGGGTGGTTAAGAAAAATCAGCTAAAATGACGAAATTCCATTCGCAAAGAATTTAAGCAATTCAAGACTATCAATACAACGAGGTTGTTGAACATTTCTTGAGGAATTTAGTTCCATAAACGGGGCAGAAGCTCGCTCAGATCATTTGAGGATTCTGTGGTAGGTTGATGATTCTCTAATCTTCTTTGGGGCATATACCAATCATGTTCTATGAAATTAAAATTTGTTGAGTGCGGAGGTATTGGTGAATATGGAGTACCAAACTTTTGGATATTATTAATGATACCGAGAAATATACCAAAATCAATAAAGATTCAACTGCTAACACAGAAAATGAAGTTAAGAATGTTGTGTCGAAACATTCCCAAAATATCACATATGCTCAGAAAAAATTTATTATACCATCTTATAGCAAACCTCCACACTTATAGGGACTACCGAAAATTCATAAATTTCTCATTCCATTAAGACCAATAGTAAGTTCCATTGGATCTCCTTGGCAAAATTTGGCGGAATTTCTGTTACAATTTCTGAAACCACTAATCGAAAAATCAGACAGTTTCTTGAAGAACACCCAACAATTTCCTGAAAAATTGACAAATTTCAATCTGATGTTCAGTTGGATTTTGATGTAGTAAATCATTTGCTGAACTGTTGTCACCTTTAAAATTCGTGAAAATTTGTTATCTGTCTTTCTTCGACACAGAAAAACCACTTTGTTGTCACAAATTCAATATTTGTCATAAATTTCTTGAAGGGTAGAGCTCACCTCTCAGAAAAATCTCGAGGATATATGGAATATCATGCGCACTATAGGGTTCTCCTATCAGAAGTTATAAGCCACGGAAACACCCTGTACATCTAATCTCAACTTCAAAAAATCTCACATATTACAGCTTAGCTGAATAGTTACTATTTAAATTTCGATTGAAATAAACGCACATACAACACTTCCTAGAAAAGTGCTTAGTGCTCCTACTCGGCAGAGTCACAGTGCTTAGTGTTCGAAGCACTAATATTCAGTGCTCGGCGATGATTATCAATATTTCAAAAACGTTTTCAGTATGGCCTCCATGAAGACAAAGAATTTTTGTCCTTCGATTAATTCTTTTCTGAAGAATCATTGCAATGATGAAAAATAAAACTATCTATGATGTATTCATTGGTGCCAGTTTGTATGAAATTGCGCTTGTCCTAAAATGACTGTGATGAGACTTGAAGCCGAGGTTTCAGTTTTCGAGGCCAGGTACAGAATTTCGGTAGGAACCTTGTATTTCCAACAATTTCTGTGTTGGAGCCTTCCCTGGCAATTTTTCATCGGAAAAGCTCATTTTTCAGTCCAATCAACGGCACGCGCTTTTGCAAAAGCGGACGCGATAACATCTTAATTAATTAAGCGAGACAAATCGTCCCTTTCGTCAGGCCGATAAATCATTCGTCGCACTTTCGTTCCGAATCCGCTGATTAATCGAGGGTTCCGTAACGTTTTGTCTCGGCCAGAACTAGGCCGACGCTGCACTCGGACGTCTTAATAAAGAATGATTATGAGAAGGCAGAAACGCGCATTGTTAATTGCTTGGGATTCGTTAGGACGCGAGGAGCTCTGAAGGTTGCTAAGGGTTGTTTTCGATGCGGATCAAAAGCCTCCACGTTCTGTTGGGATTAACGAGGTCTAAGGGTTCAGAAGATGTGGTTTTGGTGCCACAGGTGACGTGCCAACTACACCTGTCTCTTCTCAATCCGAGAGTTGTTGGTATTGCTAGAAGGTTTGTACCGTACCTTTATTCAGGTGATAACAAAATAATCATGTTACTAACATGAATAGAAAAGTGCAATAATTTACACTGCAGCACTGAAAATATACTGCTTTATAAGAGTTACAGACATCGTATTCAATCGATCGATGTATTGAATAGAACAATAAGAATCAGACTGAGATATTTCGTCAATGTGGTCGCCTTTTTTCTGAACTTCGGTTATTCGCATATGCTTCATGAATGTTCTTATTTTGAAATGGAGTGCGTTTATCAACGGCTTCGATTTGAAACGAGTTTTCTGAAAATGCCAAGACAAACGCTTAGGCTAATAGGGCAATCGGAATGCTACAGGGTGGCCTAACCTAGGTTGTTGTATCGGAAAGGCTCCAAGTCAGCCAATTGTAATTTTTCGTGGAATTGTGACGATATTTTGAGTTTTTGATTGACATTTGTCAATATAGGATGAACATAAATTAATATTGATTACTAGATGTTGATATCGTTATTTTATTTCAAAATTCCCTGAAACCAGTTCTTTTTCAATGAATCCATCCAAATTCGATCTATTCCTACTGAACAATTAGCGAGATTTTTAGCCTCATCCAACAAAATACCAGCTGACTCCTTGATTTTTCTATTGTAATTATCAGGTTCCGTCATTAGAATTTTTGTGCCATTTCAATCATGTGATACCGGCATTCGAACACACATGATCTGCTATCTGCGATATACCAATATCTCTATTTTTTTGTTATTCTCATGTTCACGTTTTCTAATTTCTAAGGGTTTTGATCTTTTTCCTGTATAAGATTTTCCACGAATACAGGGAATATTAGTGATACAATTTCTTGATTTTAGGTTCCCATTCAAAAGTTGAGTTTTTGTTAGTAAAGATCGTAAATCATTTCTTGTTTTGAAAACAGTTCTCATGTTGAATTTAGAACCAATTCCTCAAATTTTTTCTGAAAGTCCATGATTATTTGTTGTTGGTTCCTGATTGTTTTTATCGTTTTGACGCCAAGTTTTTCTCTCGAAATTTGAAATAGTTTTTTTTTATGAAATTCGTATATTTTCAATGAAATTAATTTCGTATTTCAGTTGTCGATGAAATAAACTGAGCTCTACCATAAAGTGTTTTTACAATACCTCTTTTAACAATCATTATGATGAGTAGAATATCGATTTGTATGTGTCTTTTTTCTGAACACACTTGTTTCAAACTGATGAGGAAATTTTCTTATCGAAACATCTAAGAAGGAAAGTACATTATTTTGTTCCAACCGTTGTAAATTTTATTGTAGGTTCTTTATTTTTGATATGATTGAGAAATTTCTTCAATTCTTCTCTGCCATGTTGCTAAATTACAAAAATATCATTGATATAACGCCACCAAGTCTTTGGTTTCAGTGAATATATTTTAATATGGTCTTCTTCAAACAATTCCATGAGAATGTTGCACATTATTGGTGATAAAAGATAACCGATAGCCATACCGAATTTTTGTTTGTGAAAATCATCATTTGATTGAAAAAATGTCGAATTCAGACAATTATCTAAGATTTCCATCATATTATCTACAGTAAATTTCCAATTTTCATGAAAAGTAATATAATCTGTTAATTTTGTTCTTACTATTTCGAGTGTTTTATCGATCGGAACATCAGGAAAAAGACTTACTACATAAAAACGCACTAGAATATTAGTCGAATTCAGATTGAAATTTTTCAAGAAAGTGTTGGGTGTTCTTCAAAAAAAATCTGATTTTCTGGTTAGTGGTTTCAAAAATTGTAACAGAAATTTTTTCAATTTCTGAGGAACTTTAAAGTCGATTATCTTCTCTCAGAAGCAACCGTATCACTCAAAATATTTGGGACCATTTAATTAGATGGTTTATTTTCTAGAAAAAATTGTTATCTAGTTGTTAACTTTTTCAACATATGAAAAAACTTTGTTTGGTCGAAAATTTTTATTTTCCTTCTTATTTTCTCAAAAGTTGAGCCTCAACTCTCATCTCAGTATATATATATATATATTTTTTGATTGAGAGGGTTGAAATAATACAATAAATATTGAAACAAAAAAGTACCTGGCTGGGGTTAGTGCCACAAAGAAAAACCATACAGGTCTGTAGTATGATAAAATGAGGAAAGGGAAAAAACCCCAGAAAAAAAATCCCTGACCTCACCACCCGTGTTAGAAAAAAATGTACTAAAAATATCATATCAGAGGATCTTGGAGGACATCTACGTGATCAGAAAAACATCTTCATGTAGTTCTTCTATGGGCAGCAGAAAAAAACATTCTCTTCACCAATCTTTCCGAAATTCTAGATCTGAAATGAAAAAAGACAAAAGCAGAAGAAACTAGATATTTATAATTAATTAAATGGTTTTTGAATTAACCACCCATTGCAGAAATTTTTTCTTTATAAATTAGATATAACAGAAATGTCACAATGTTTGAAATGAATGAAAAAACCCAATCAAGTTTCCCTTTTTGAATTGCTAAACATGGGAAAACTTATAACACAACAAGCTAAACCGTAATTTGGACTAAATGAAAAATCAATGAGTACATAACTTTCAATTGTCCTCCTTCACGAAGAAGTTCCTCTGTTGCCATGTGGGTTTCTTAGAAGATCTCAACACCATGGCTAATGTCGGAACGTAATCACTCTTGTCCTTCGAAATCCTGCAATATTTAGATTGAAATTCTCAGCCTTGCTCTCTGATCGTGAGGGTTCTTTCGAACCAGATTCGACCATCCTAGTGAAGATTTTTCGGAACTTCAGATGTTTGAAGACCGCTACGGGACCCTAATGAAAGGAAATCATCTCCCATAGATAAACCAAACATCTTATAACACAAGAAAACAGAATATTTTTCAGGACCAAAAATTACGACATATTCCGAGTAAAGACTTGAGAAGAAAAGATATATCATGTAAAAGGTTTGACCATTCTATTACTCTCATTTCAAAAGTTATGTTAGTTTTTTCTAACTATGTATCGATGGATTCTTTCACTTTATCTGTTGATGTAGATAGTTAGTGTTAAATCTATGAATTATCTAAAACCGGAGCTTCTCATTCTTTGTATGTTGTACCCTCAATTGTCTCCGTGTCTCCGATCCTCATATCTCTGCCTCCAATTTCAAAATAGAGCGACATAAATCCTGCCCTGCAAAAGGACCAAGCCGCTCTCTCAAACGTAACAGTCCTTCACCCTGAAATCACAGACCACCAGATTGTGACAGGAATAATGAAATATTACCGAGAGCGGCACAGGAAGCGGGTCCCACCCTAATGGCATTTTAAGAATGTGTGTCTGAAAGCACAATGCGGAGGAAAAAGAACTCCTTGCTGGGAGAATAATGACTTGTAACGGCGGAGCATCGGATTTCTGAGTGTACCTAGCGAAGGGGGAGGGATTTTGGGGTGGGAGAGTGTCCTGGACGGTCTGGACTCAATCTATCAAGTTGTGAGATGAAGACGAAGGTTCGGATTGAGATTATAGTTTGGATTTGTCGATCAGATGGGGTTATTTTTGTTCCTGAAGATGTCTTTGAGTAGGTGAATGTATTGTTGTATCCTCAACCCTTAACTGGTATGGTGCTTTAAATTTACTTTCAGGGTATGGTAGGGTCAATTTTGACCCTGTGTATTTTTTTATCAGGTTGAGAAACATTTTGTTTTTTCTTCATCAAGAAATTTTCTTTGATAATCAAACATCACAGTGAAAACGAATTTATTGTGTTTCAAACATAGAATGAATGAATAATAGATTTTCCAGCAACTGTGGAAAAATACTAATTCATATCTTTGAGAAAAAACAACTGAAAAACAATGAATTTTAACTCGAATAACGCACTGGTATGAGTTCCTTCGGAAGTATATGACACTAAAATATGAAAAACCGAAACCAGGAAAATTCTAACAAACATGTTATATATGGTACTATTTCATTATATTTTCATATCGATCACAATTTTGAAACAGTGGTCTGACCGAACATTGATTGTTGCAAACAATTTTTTCACAATCAGCACATGAATTGAAATAATTATTATCGTTTTATGGACATAAAAACACCTAGCTTTTTTCTTGAGGAATTTGGCAAAAATAGATGGAATTCTCAGAAATTTATTATTACCAACTGGATATTATTCTTGTATTTCAGGAAAAAACGACGTTTGATGACAGAAGGGCGCAGTGCAGAGTCCTTATGAAAATAGTCTACATACTTTCCAATAATACTGAAAGAACGAGTGACTGTCGTTTTTGTAGTTGAAAGTTGTATAATCAATGATTTATTTGTTATTTCAATGTCTTGAACTGATAAATTACACAAATCTTCACGCCGACAGGCTCCAAATAATCCGAAAATAGTTGCAATCTTAAACATCAAGTATTTCTCATCTGGACCTCCTTTATGAACTGTTCAACTTGTTCACGAGTGAGAATTTTCGATATCCTTCACTTTTCTGTTTCAAATATGCTACCTTAAAATACATCCACACCATTTTTAACAAGGGCGCTTGACTTTATCATTGAAAATTTGCACCACAAAGTTGATGAACTCCATATTTTTGATTTCTTTTCTAAGTATGCAAGTAAAACAGTTTCACTGAAGTTCCCTTTTACACTGTTCAATTTACACCAGGTCAGGAAATTGTTTTATGCAATCTCGTACTGCCGAACAGATTTTTTAGGTGGGAGTTCCAGATTTACTCTTCTTGCAGATTCTTCAATATCCAGAGGAACAACCAAATCGTCACTTTTATTAATAATTTGACTCCCGACAAACATATTAAGCAGTTAAAAACCCCATACGGAAATTGGACAGGATCGAAATTCAAATGGCAGCATCTTCTCTCATTTGTTAGTAATCATAACGTTGGCAACGTTTGCCATTCACAACAATCTTTTGATTATTTGAATATTAAAATGCTGTTTGATGTTTATTGTCATTGAAAATTCGCCCATTTCATTATCGAAATAGGGCAGTTGTACAAAAAAAATTGTATAGTATTTGTGTTAAAAGTGATTTGTGCCAAAATAACAAGTATGCCTAATCTTCTCAGAGATATGAGATTTTCTCTTCATAAAAGATTTGGCTACTGTTTAGCACAACGAGGTGGATTATTTGAACATTTAATTCAAATTTGTCGAGCTTCAAGTTTGCATGTCCTAGAATTTGTTTTTTTTTCTTTTTTTTTTTTCATAGTTAGTTTTTGTTTTTTAATTTCTTATCGATTTCGTCTAAATCAATTCGTATAAAAAACATTTGGCTACTGTTTAGCACAACGAGGTGGATTATTTGAACATTTAATTAAAATTTGTCGAGCTTCAAGTTTGCATGTTCTAGAATTTGTTTTTTTTTCTTTTTTTTTCATAGTTAGTTTTTGTTTTTTAGTTTCTAATCGATTTCGTCTGAATCAATTTGTATTGAAAACAAAGCTCATCTATTTCAAATGCTGAAAGCGACAAAACAATTAATATTCATAGAGCTACGGTCAAAACATGAAAATGTGAATTTGCTCAATATTTCAAATAAAATAGCACCCATACAAACGATACATATAGGTATATTGCCGCAGAATTCTATTTCAACATTTTTGAGTCGAAGAAGTTTATGGTATTTCATTTTCGTTTATCGTCAAACGTTTCAGAGGATACAAATTTCTCTGGTAAACTAACACCAAAAATTTTTATTTTTTCCCCATATGTTATTCTGATAGATACCCTATATATGAAGGCCTTCGTCTATACAATAAACTTCCATCAACATGGAGAAAACTTAAAGCAAACCCCTTGAAGAAGGAATTGAAAAATCATCTCATAGAGAACCCTCCAAATAACCTGATGGACTTCAGAATTTAATGATTTGTTGTTAATATGTAGGTTGTATTTACATGACGTTGTTACTATGTAATTCAATAAAATTCTATTCTATTCTATAAATATGAAGTTTCATTTGAATCAGTTCAGTAGTTCTCACGTGAAAGAGTAACAAACATTCTCACGGACCTAGAAATGTTTTGTATAAACGCATACAAGAGATCTCATCAAAGGCCAGGTTTTCATACTGAGCTATGGGTTGAAAAATATGAATTTTATTTGAGACTTTCGCCTGACTATATTGAGTGAATGTTCATCCACCAGCTATGCTCCTATCTCTTTGAGATCACTCTGAATTAATCCAAAACCCCCGAATATGAAAGCCAGGATGCCAGCCTGATAAAAACTTGTATAACCCCAGAACTAGAAGCTCGGATGTGGAGCAGAGACATTTAATTCAATTTAGCAACTGCAACGGAACAAGTTAGGGAGATTTGTTTGTTCTACCTTATTTCATCTGGATGCGGTTTCAGACTGGAGCTCCAGCAAACTGCCGAGTAAATAGGGGACGGTTGTTTTCCAACGACTTCTGAAGATTTAACTCTGGGGCCACTTTGGGTAGCTCGATTCGCGTTGAAATATTAATTAACATCTGGAATATCTCCGACGTAACCCTAGTGGTTCGTTCGCTTGAATTAGCTGAGTGGGATGTTCGAAAGATCGTACATCAAAGGATGGACGGAAAGGGAATTGAAAAAAAAATTTCTTTAACTCGATGATGGCGAAATTTCGCCACTCCTACTGCGATATTTTCCATCCTTTCTTCTATTTAGCGTTGAAAATAGAGTCTAGAGTAAAACATAATGCATCTATCAAATTTCCACACAAAAACCTGCCCTAATTCCAAGTTGCAGAATCCACTATTTTCAGATAATAAATGCTGTTTTCCTCCGACGATCACGCAGTTTGTCTTCTGCCTCCGTGTTTTCTACGCCCCTCGGGATCTAGAAGCACGCAACCGTTTGTTTTTCCCTTCAAAACAAGGCTGTAAATCTTCCGTTCCGGACTTGAAACCGTATATTACGAAATTAAGAAGGGACGATAGGATTTGGATAGTTTGAAAGTTGTGGCGTCTTCGAGTCCGGAGGAATTCAAGGTCTTGCTGTAAACACCTACCTTTTCTGGCTCCGTTGTGGTAGAGGAAGTCGAAGTGCATGTCCGTGATGTGCCAGAAGTAGCCTGAAATGAAAGAGGTCAATTAGTGAACTGCAAAATAGTGCCTCTAAGAAATTGTGAGTTCGTGATAAAAATTCATCAATAGAAAAATATGTTTGAAGACATGTGTTTATCAGCTCCTATAGAAAAACTTCAAAATCTTTCAGCACCAGAATTTTCTTACTAACAGAGCTATCGAGCAGTGGAATCATTCTTCCAGGCATCGTCAAGGAAAAATTTTGAGAACAGATTTGATAGATGAAAAAGCAATGTGAAGGCACGACGGTAATCTATTCAGAACTCTGGTTGTCCTTCCTCTTTTTATTTTGTCATGTTAATCTCATTATTCGAACACTATGTGAACTTCTCTGATATGGTTCAACGGTCAATTGTAATACACATGCAGCTGGTTGACAGTCTCTTGTCCTGGTTTCACCCTGGAAGGTCTCCTCTAATAATGGTGAACTCAATCATTCGGTAAGATCTACTCATTATAAGCGTAAACTCTCAAGTTCTTTCATCTGATTCTACTTAAGAGTAGATCTCAAGCCTTCTGCTCATCTAGAAACCAGCGATTAGTGGTTTCACTCGTAGAACTGTCTTTTTTATTTCTCATAATTTATAAGATTAGAAGGAGCTTCTAATCGTGCTCACTCGTAAGCAGTATGTCTCTGTAAATGTCATATTCATTCGTTAATTATTCGTCGAGAATAAGAATGAAGGAGATCCATTAGATGAAAATTTTGCCGACGTTGCGAATATATTCAAATCATCTTCTTGATTCTGCAGGAGCAATACAAGGATAATACCCAAGGCAATTTTGGAGGGTATCTTGAATTCAAACAGTGACTGACCCTTAACTAATATTCAAAACATATTTTGTCCTGTCAAAATGATCAAAAGTTAATGAATCAATGCGAAGAAAAATTTAAAAATCAATACACACAAATACATATTTACAAACGAGCTCATGAGTTAAAAAAGAAACAAAAATTAAAAATAGTGCCACTTTACAAGACAGGTACGACGAAAGCCAAAGAGTGGAGACATGGGAGAAACATGAGAAACAAATCACCGTGAAGAACCTTCCAACCCAAACAAGAGGAAAAACATCAACACTGATTTAGCATATGAGTTCATTTGAACTGCTGTAGATTATCTCTGGTTTTATTTGGATCATGTCACTCTGAGTTTATATATTATGTTGTCAATATTTGTAGTTTTCACTGTATGAGCTTCGTACGAATGACTTATTGATTTTATGGAAGTGAATGATGTACAGTACGTAGTCCAAAATAGTTCATTGAAAAAATCGAAACCCCACTCGATTTTGAACATTATTTCTCTCTTTTTTTATTTCGAATATATCTTCACGAGTTCATGTTGAATTTTCTCTCAACCTGTGAACAATATTGAGTTCATAGGATTTCTCAACTTTTTATTGTATTGAAATAATTATAATAATAATTCGTGAATATAATGCACAGCTGGAGCTGATAAAAGAAGTTGAAATGAACTGCTCCACATGAGTCAGGTATATTGCCTTAAATTGAAAAACAATAATGTCTAGATGAGATTTTGTGATGAAAATTCATAATATCAAGTTGCAGGAATCGAAATTAATTTTAGCCTGTAGGTCTGCAACGTATACCGGGTGGTAAAAAAATTGAGTTAAATAACGAAATTTCATTCCCAGAGAATTCGAGCATTCTAAGACTATCAATACAATGAATGGCCTCCGCTGACATCGATAACAGCTTGATATCTTTTTTGCATACTAAGAACAAGATTGTTGAACATTTCTTTAGGAATTTGGCTCCATAATCGGGGCAGAAGCTCTCTCAGATCATTTAAGAATTCTGGGGTAGGTTGATGATTATCCAATCTTTTTTTGGAACATATCCCATGTATGTTCTATGCAATGCAAATCTGGTGAGTGCGGAGGTATTGGTAAATATGGAATACCAAGCTCCCCGGGCGCATTCTCAACTATGGATGCACAGTGCGATCTAACATTATAGTCTAGGAAAGTTTCACCAACAGCAGCGTGAAAATTTGGTGAAACTTCGTCAATGACATGCTCCCTATAGTGTAAGGCGCTCATATTCCCAGGACACTTGTGTAGATCTGTGCGCTCGTTGAAACATATCCCGGCCCATACCATAACACTATCCCCTCAGAATGGATGGACTTCATGGACATAGTGACGATTACAGGGAATGCGTGGGATTTTCCATACCCTTATACTTCGAGAATCTGAAAATCGTCCATATCTGGTGTCATCAGTGAAAGGACAATACGCCATTGATTGTTCCAAAGCCTTGCCCATTCTAGTCTTTGACGCTTATGGTCACGTGTTAATGGAAATCCTCTTTATGGACGTCTAGAAGCTAAATTCACCTCCCTCAAACGTCGTCTGATGGTTTCGATGGAAACTTGGACCGCATCTGCATGTTTAAGAGACTTGGAGCCTTTTCGCTACAATAACCTGAGTTAGACCCCCCTGTAGCATTCCAAGAGCCCTATCAGCCTCAGCGTAGGTTGATTCACGTTTTGGCATTTTGAGAAAACTCGTTTCAAATCAAAGCTCTTGTGGAGCAGCAAAATAAGAACGATATCTGAGAAAGAGAAATCAATAATATGTTATGATTGAAAAACTTGAGAGAATTGTTCTGTTTGATCTCTGGCTGGCTGTGCGTGAAGTTGAACGTAAATTGATGATTTGCAACCTCCGATAGGAGAACGAAAAAAAAGGAATCTGTAAATGCAAAGGTATCTGAGTATAAACTTAGACTACACTTGTATTCTTATGATCTCATCTGGACTGCTTCCACACTCCTCTCCAGTAGAATATCTTCTCTTTCTAGATATCTTAGATATTAGAAGGATCAAGCTCCGTTAGGCCTCCTCTCCAGGTTTTTGGGGTCTTGCTGGAAGTTGGGCCAAAGTAGTTAATCCCAACCGATGGTAAGTGGAAGCCACATCTGCAGCGAAAAGAATGTGTAGTGTTCTACAGGTCATAATCAAATCAGCACTTCATCTGCGAAAAAAAAAGGGTATTTCAAACAACTGTAGGCATATCCGATGATGCAGCGGCTTTTTGATGATAGGAGGACGCTGTATAAATCCTTGAAGTTCTTGATAACCCAAACAAGACCAGCTAGTCCAGAATAGAACGAACGATTGTTGAGGATGTTCCGAAATATACTTCGATATATACGATAAGACCCTTTCGCGTTGGCATTAAATAAAAGCATCGCGAAATTCAAAATTTCCCAGTGAAGCCATCATTCCCCGAAGTACCCTTCGGTAAGGCGCGTATAAGAGGACCATCCGTTCTCGTTTGCAGCAGGGGTTAAGCCTAATACATGCTCTTTGTCCGCTCCTCCAGCGGCCTAAGCATAACGTCACCGAGGGACAATACATCCAAATATTTGCCAGCGCGATGAATGGAGAAGGCGGCGTAGTAGGTGGATAACTCGATGTAGCCGAGTTATTCGGTTTTGAATATGGGGAATTAGGGATGCGAACGAGGGTTTAAGGGCCTTCGCTTGTTTTTGCGCTAGATGAGCGCGGTGGAACGCCTTGGAGGGTTTGTTTCGGGATGTGCTCGTTAATTCATTGTGCATTTTTTTTTGGCGTAAGCTGTTCGGAGTTTAGACGGAGTATGTGTTCGTATCCACCTATAATTACCTAGTTTTGCACACGAGATGGTCCATATGGAACAGTTCAGATGGATATTTCAATAAGCGAGTCTCTGGAATACCCGAGACTTGGATGAACGAATTGGGATCAAAAATTGAATGATATTTCGGAATAGCTCTTTTTCAGTATATTGATACAATTATTGGCGAAATTATCATCTACAATTAAAAAAAACAAGTGCATTCACCAATTAATTTTTTTCATAATTATACTCTAATAATCTGGCACCTTTTTATTGGAATCTTCAGGAGAGCGGCTTTCCTTCGATTAAAAGGTGGATTATCATTAATTTAGAGATGTTGGAAAATATAATTTGTGGGTATCGGCTCGTTGCACGAAGAACGAGACTTTATGTGTTGGATCATTCTTCCAGGGGATTCTCTAGTGATCAAAATAAATCGAATCAGACTAATTTTCGATAATATAATAACAAAAAAAAAGAGAAAAAAAAATAAGATCGATTCTTCACACGAGTGTAACACTAAAGTTTTCAAAAGTTTTGTGTCCAAATCACAATCAACCACTTGAAATTGATTAATTCAATAAGTAACAACAACTGATTTTCTTACTTTACTATTATACAATATTATACTATTATACAATAACAAAAAACTTATTCTTGGGAGGATTCAGGACTCTAGACTGCTCACAACTTGAATCTCGAAATTACTCATGCAAATCGAAAAAATCTGACCTTTTTACTCTCTCTAATAATCTGCTCTTCTTCACTAAATCCAAAAACCGATCCTTTCTCTTTGCCCAACTTCCATACACCGTTTTCTCTACAAGGACTTCCGTTTAGGTTTCTCGATATTCCGACGAGTACTTGAACTTTGAAATACGAAATTCCACTTTAACTAACCCTTTTCACTACTATTCCCGGAATAGCTAAATACAAAACAAGTCGAAGAACCTTTCTGTTCTTATCTCCCGGACACTACTGACTAATTTCGATAATTGTAACACCGAATGTGAATTTTTTTTCTCCACCTTTTGGGCGGTACCTTTTCCAAAAATTGCCTCCTCCAAGGAAAAATCTTTCCTACCCACAACACAAATATCTGCGTTTTTTTGTTATGTTTAATTTCGCGAACTTATCTCGAACCTGAAAACTATCAATCTACTTGATTTTTAACAATCCTGAATATCCCAAAAACTTGCACGTGTTTGACCTTTCGGCGCCGAATTTCCCATAACTAACACCATGAGGTTTTTGTCACTGTGAGTGGTCTAATTTTCTCCCGTCTTATCATTCGAAACTTTCCATAAATATGCCACATACTGTATCCCAACATAGGGATTCTCAGATTTCAGGCACCTATTTGGCCGTTCGATGGCCATGTGTTCTTGCTCTTTGTTTCCAAAGGAATGATCTAGAGAATTCAACGTTTCCGATTATTTCAACAGATTTCTCGATGTATATACCCATATTTATAACAATACATATTAAACCAAGAAGGTACCTAGCTGAGGTTGGGAAAACCACACAGGTCTGCTGTATAATTAAATGGGGAAAGAGAAAAAACTTCAGCTGAAAAGAAACCCTTACCCCGCCCGCGAAAAAAAATACTTAAAAAATTAAATATCAGGAAAATCTTGAAAGACATCAGTGTGATCTAAGAGAATATCTTCATGTTATTCGTCGATGAGCTCGGATAAACTGATTCTTCACTCGCAATTATTCATCTGAAAATGAAAAAAGCAAAAACAGAAAAGAAACCAATTATTTAGAATGCATTAAATTATTTTTAAATGAACAACTCATTTCAGAAATGCATTTGTTACTTTATATATAGTCTCGAAACCATCTTGAAATTCATAAATGAGATCACTATTTATAAGATGTTCTATAGTCTCCTCATTTTCCCCACACTCACAACTAGGGCTCTCAACCGAATTCCATCGGAAGAGCATGCTGTTGCATCGTCCATGGCCTGTTCTAATGCTATTCAGAACAGACCATATTCTCCTGGGAAGGTCAAAACCAGGAACTCTGATGGAAGGATCAGAAATAAGATCATTATTGAAAAAATTTGATACATTCCATTCAGATTGCCAAATTTTTTGTTGCTTCCACACATATCAATCAGAAAATTCGATCAAGAATGTTTACGCGACTTCATATCTGGAATAAAAGTGAGTATGGGGAATGAATTTGGAAAAGAATTAAATTCAAAGTTTTGTCTCTCTGTGAATATGGAGAGGGACAATATTTGAGAGGACTGGTTACCAAGGAGTAGATGTTGACTTGATAGTAACAGTAATAATCCTCATAGAAAAATTTAATTGGGAATCAATTTTTTTTACATGAACACTGTTCAACCCTGAAACAAAGCAACAATATTCAGCAGCAGAAAGAATCAAAGCTTGCGTTACTGTACGAAGTATTGTTTCATCAGCGCCCCATGAGAAACCAGCTAGTTTCTGAAGAATATTGTTTTGAGGTTTAAGCTTCAAACGCAGATCATTTAAATGAGCGTTGAAATTTAGGGAGAAATCAAGTTTGATTTCCAGATATGTATGAATGAAACCACTATTCCTTGGGTTTTGAGAAGAGCAGAAGGCTTGAAATCTTACTTGTAAGTTGAATCAGATAAGTGAACTTGAGAATTCATGTTGAGGAGGTCATACCAGTTGATTGATTTTACCAATATGAGCGTGAAACAAGGACTGAAGCTGCCAAACAGATCAAATATATAGAACACGTTTGGTATTGCTTCATTTCTGCCATATGGTGTTGGAACTCGTGACAATGATTCTTCTTCGTCAATTGTGTATGCTTTATCCAAAATTTTCCACGTAGAATCCTGGGGATAGATCATGAATTGTATGGTATGCTTCAATTAAATTATTATTATTATTAATGTGCCTTCATCCGCACTTTTGAAGCACCAAGACGTCAACCGACTCACCTCACTTCCTATCGACAATCGCAACAATTCAGCTTTGAACAACTAAACAAAAAAAACAATCCAACCCTGATACCAAAAATGAATCCCGATCATTTCGAATTCATTCCGTTCTTCGCCCAATTGGGCATAGCGCGGATTTTGCGGGAATTTCGCAAAAATAACAATATAACTTTCCGCGTCGAAAAAAACTATAGGTTTCGAATAATTCAGTTTTATGGATGAAATAAATCAGAATAAAACGGAATAAATTCCGATGCGGAATGTTCGATCGCGCATACATAACGCGAAATCAATGAATTTCAAATGTGTCATTGTGATGCAAAAGCGAGCTGTTTCTGATTCGGTGTTTGCGCTTTGATGCTGCCATCCCGTTAGATTATTGGCTCGTGTTCTGTTACAGTAAACGAGTTGATGGAACAATACTTTTTTTCTATAAAAACATAGGAAATTTCTTGAAATCATACAATCTGAAACTTTGACTTCTTCATCTTTAAACTAGTATGAGAATTTTAGAAAAAAAAATGAATCGAAGAACAAAAAACTCTTTGCCTCTACAGAGCCCCAACCGAAAACATTATTGAACCATAGATGAATACAAAATGGTATGTTTTTTGTACCTTAGAAATACCCCATTGAAATATGTATACTGCTCCACGAGAGTTAGGGATATCGTATTCAATGGTTTTGAAAGGTATGAAAACTTCAAGAAAATCTTTGTAAAATCATTTAAAACTCAATAACAACTTGAATCGATTCAAGAAAAATCAATATGAGACATTTCATCAATCTGGTCACCTTTTTTCTGAAGTTTGGTTTTTTGCATATGCTTCATGAATGTTCCTACTTTGAAATAGAGTCAATTTAACAACGGCTTCGATTTGAAACGAGTTTTCCGAAAATGCCAACACGTAAATTAACAGACGCTGAGGCTAATAGGGTTATCGGAATGCTACAGGGTGGCCTAACTCAGGTTGTTGTAGTTGCAAGGCTCCAAGTAAGCCAAGTGAGATGATAATAAGAAGAAACAGATCGTACGTAAGTGGATTTTACATTTTCAATATCTGCTGTACACGTTTCGCCTTCTCAAGGCATCTTCAGGAGCTCTGTAATTTACGAAATTAATCCTAACATTACAATTTTTTCGAATTAACTTACCCGTCCAAATATACAGAATAAAATATACAACATCAAATTTCTGACTTCGCAGAATTGAAATAAAGATGGTATACAAGGATGTGAAAACAAGAACAATACCAAAGAATTTATTTTGATAGCGTCGAGTTTGAAAAATAGTAAACATATACATATACTGACGTTAAAAGACAAGACAACTCGCTAACGTATATTATATGGTGGGTGCCTTCCTAATCTCGTGGGTTACTCCAAACTATAATAAACATTTAAAAATAGGATGGTAGCTTAGATGTGACCCGACTTGGGTGTTTGAACAATTCATTTTCAGGTTTTTCGCAATATCATATATTTCCATCAAGTCTAACATATTTCCTCTATCTGAATTGTGCAAGAGCGTGACACCCTCCTTCCTACTAAACTCATGTTGGTTTTTTTCTAGGTGTCTACCGAATGAACTCTTATTGTTGCTGTTTCTCACATGTTCAGCTATTCTTAGTCTAAGGGCTCTGATTGTTTTACCAATTAGTTGGTACTATGTCAAAGTGTGATATATCGCCTTTGGAATAGGTTCAGGGAGACAGCTTCCGTGTTGGAAAGACAAAGGCTTGTTGGGAGACGAAAAACAACACCTGCTCAGGATCGTTTCATCACCGTTTCGGTGAGAAGAAAGCCTACATCTACATGTAGAATGCTACGGAATACTCTTCAAAATGTAGATTGGTTCCAAGTTTTCATGGAAACCATCAGACGACATTAGAGAGAAGTGAATCTAGGTTCTAGACTTCCATTAAGAGGAGTTTCATTAACACGTGATCATAAACATCAAATACAACATATCAATTGGAACGATCAATGACGTAGTGTCCTTTCACTGATGAATCCAGATATGGACGATTTTCAGATTTCTGAAGAATAAGAGTGAGGAAAATCCCGTACATACCCCGTAATCGTCGCTTTGTCCAAGAACACCATCCATTCCGAAAGGGTAGTTTTATGGTATGGGCCGGGATATGTTTCAACGGGCGCACAGATCTACACATTTGTCCTGGGAATATAACCGCCCTACACTATAGGGAGCATGTCTTAACAATGTTTGGCCAAATTTTCACGCTGCTATTGGTGAAACTTTTCAATTTCTAGACGATAACGCTAGACCACACCGTGCAGCCATAGTTGAGAATGCGCACGAGGAGCTTGGTATTCCACATTTCCAATACCTCCGCACTCACCAGATTTGAATTGCGTAGAACATGCATGGGATATGCTCCAATGAAGATTAGATAATCATCAATCTACCCCAGAATCCTTAAATGATCTGAGAGAGCTTCTGTCCCGTTTATGGAACCAAATTTCTTAAGAAATGTCCAACAACCTCGTGTGTAGTATGCAAAGAAGATGTCAAGCTGTTATTGATGCTTGTGGAGGCCATACATTGTGTTGATAGTTTCGAGATGCTTAAATTCTCTCTGAATCAAATTTCGTTATTTTACTCTTTTTTTCTTTACCACCCTTTATACGCTGCAGACCTACTTACAGTCTGAAATTAATTATATTTCCTGCAACTTGAATTCATATTATTATGAATTTTCATCACAAAATCTCATATAAACTAAAATTTTCTGCAATTTAAGTCAATATCCCCAACTCATGCGGAGCAGTTTATATACACAAGACAAAGATTCACCCTTCTATATTTTTCATTTACTCAGTTATGAAATGGTTAACTCAGCAATGTGAAACTGGATGACATAAACGCTGAAACAGTCTTCATTCCATCGAGATTTTTCAATATTCATTTGTAGTATTGGATAGTCTCAGTGAAGACTTGAATCCATCCATCGGAATGTAATTTGTAAAGTCTAAAGATACAATAGAACACCCTCAGAGAGCTATCACTTCCCCTGGAAATAATAAAGGCAATTTCATCCCAGTTCTTGAAATGAATAACATCGTCCCTTGACGCTCTCTGCACCATTTCTTGTGTTAATTTCCCTCCGCATTCCTAATTCATCTGAACAATTGAAAGCTCTCGGGCCTTGATCGAAATATGAAAGCCTCGAAGAAATATGAAAGCCTCGAAGGAATAAGAGCCGAAATTGATAATAATACGAACACCCGAGTCTGCCTTTGACACGTTTCTGTCGTAACATTCAACTTCAGGCAATAGATATACCCGGTTGAAGGGTGGGAAACAGATGTTCAGACGACAAAGTTTCGTCTTTTACGATTCATAACATCCTTACCGTTCTCGAAAAGTATCGAAATGGTTCTCTAAGGTCTCGTTTATTGGTCTGGAATTCAATGAAGGAATGGCTCTTGAAATTTCAGATATATTTAATCATTTATGTGCGAACTGTCAAGGGATTTTTCACAAAAAAAAGGTTCTTCCATATGTTTGAAGAAGAAACAGCTGGATAACAATTTCTTCGCATTCTAGAGGAGACAATGGTTCGAAAAATGGTCTCAGATACATGATTCTATAGCTGATAAGAGGAGATGATCGATCGACTCTGAATTTTCTAGACATGAAAAGTTCTCATAAATAGATAATATCGGTATCATTTCCAGTGCGAAAGAAATACTTGAATAAATATATCTGCTGAATGACGATTGTATTCTCTCGTATACGGGTATTTTAAACTGAAATAAATCGAAATCTACAAGAGTAGCACCTAGCTCATTCTATAATCTTTGTTTCTGTGTTTTTCTGTTGAAAACTTTGTGTTAAAAACTGGCCAAAATTAAGAATGCATGGTGATTAATTGCCGAAATAATAGAGAGTAATTATAAATGTACATTCCTTTCATTACCAAAAAGAATGGAAATGTAAGTTTTGAATCTCGTATCAGGTAACTGTCTTGTTCATTGTTTTTTATTTTCAGTGCTGTCAAATGGATAGAATTTTATGGGCAAAAATATATTGTTCTGAATAACTCATAAAGGACTCTTGCTGGTCTGACCTACAGGTGTTGTTGTACACCTCTCTAGTTGAGTCGAACTCCTAGGGGCGAAAAGAACTGTTCGACTCATCTAGTGTTCGGCTCACCAAACATTCGAACTATTCTTTCATTGAGATCATCAATAAGAAAAGAGCGACTGAGCACATGTCCTCAGAGGTCGAAAAATCGTATGATATTCATCACGTGTGATGATTTGTTTGCGAACCGAATCTTCTTCGGTCTCATTCATTAGATCAAAAAGTTCCACACATAGAGGCAATGGTGGTCAGAAGAACGACTTATAGAGGTGGAGGTGCTCTTGATGACCCTTCAGTAGTTCGACTCATCTACTAGACCCTTAAGACTCATTGAGGTGAAAATATACTTGGTAAGATATGTATGAATCGGGTCCAGAGCAACTGTTCGACTTATCGATGTTCGATTTATCGAGAGTTCACTGCATGAAAAAGTTCTTGAAATTGTTATAATAAATATCTAAAAATTTCTGAAATGTTCTGAATTTGTAGTTGATTTAACACAATCATTCCAAATCAAAATATAAAGAATCCAGAAACGTATTTCATTTCATTCAAAATAACGTGTAGATGGAAAATATCATCCTGATCAAAAAGCAGAGCCCTTCTTCTGTTTTTGTCGATCAGGATGTTTATTTAAAAGCTCGACAAAAATACTCAATCTAACAGAACTTAATAAGATGTAAAATTCGAATTTCGCGCCTGTTAAAATAGTTTCCTGTACTGAAAACTGTTTTCAGCGCCCTCTAGGTGCCAGAAGTAAGAAACTAGCCAAAAGTCGTAGTCGGATTCTAGTGCCACGTTCATCTTTTTTCAATTAAAACTAACATAATCTCCTCTTATTTTTCAACATCTTTTAGACCAAAATCGCACGAGAATATTTCATTTGGCACAGGTTTTATAGTGATATTTATTGATTAGACGTCGGCTGCCTAACACGAATTCATTTATCATCTGTGAAATTCATCAGATAGATAGATGAAATTTTTGCCAAATCACACTTGTGAGTGTAAAAATCACCAAACCATATTCAAAGAATTAATTCATCAATTCAAATAAAATTCTTAGTTTATTAGAAAACTCGACACTTGGTGACTAGTTCTTGGATTTTAAACTGAAACATTTGTTGTATTAATGATCTGTTCTCAAATTGGTAGTGTTTTTTGAGAAAATGTTGACCTTCTCCAACCCCACTGTGTGTATTTGTTCTAATGTTTCTTGTATTTTCATAGCCCTCATGCATAAATCATTGCAAGGGCGACATAAGAAATCAAAACTGAAGAAATAAAATCCTCCTTGTTGGTAAAAAAAAAATCTCGTAACAAGTGTAATTGGCGTTATCTAAAACATCAATTCCATTCTTCTCTCGCTTCCTGGTGGAAGGAAACACCGGTAAAATAATCCCTGATGGGAGTAACCGTATCTTCCCGACTTACGAATTCGATTCAGCTCAACATTCCCATAATAAGGAAACCGTAATTTCAGCGAGCATCTCCCGCTCATTCGATTCCCTCCAATTCCTCCCAAGTTTCGCCGTTTCCTCACGAAATTATTGCCGCCGCTTCCAGGGAGTTTTATCCGAATTCAAAATTCATTATCGTCTGCGCAAGTTTCGAACCCGAGAAATAACAAGTGGGTACCCCGGAGGAAGAATAACCAGAAATGTATTCTGATGAGGAGTTATAACGTCTCCTGGCCGGGAGATATCCGGAGGAGTTTTGACACCGCGGTTATGTTCGTTGGCGATAATGTTAATGGATATGTAGCGGGAGTTGGGAGTTCTTGATAGCTTCGGAGTTTCGTCTAGGTCGCTGTTTTAGGTCGGTAATGAGCTCCGTACCGTGAAATTACATGAGAATCATAGTGGAATGAGGGACGTTCGGAACGAGCTTTTTTGCTTAGAGATGGGATTTATGACAGAAAAGATACGAAAGGAAGTTTGTGCATCGTTAACGTACTCGAACTATCATATCTCGTAGCGTTGTCTGAGTATTATAAAAAAGACAATTGTTTGAAATCGGGGGTGTTCAGCTTTTGTCAAAATACTGTTGGGGACTTATAACTGTATATTTCTATCCAGATAATTGAGTTTGAGACGGTAATGTATGATCGACATCATTCACAATCATAAAATGAATAAGTCACCCGCCATGAAGCTAATACAGTGAAAACACAAATGTTGAATTATCTATAAACTGAGAGTGAAATTATTCAACAAAAACAGTGGTAATCTAGTGAAGTTCAAAATGAGATCAGATGAAGTCAGACTTAGACTTTGAGACAGTTCCATTAATTCGAAATTAAACTGGACGTTTACAGTGATAGAGTAATCCCAATTGATTCCGAGAGCCTCGATATTTCATCAGAAAAACAGAAGGTTGAATAATGGATCATTAGAGTAGACTGAGTTGTAATGAAAGTGAGATCAGACCATAGAGGATATACGTGCATTGAAAACTCAGTAGTCTAAGTGTGTTCTTTATTGAAATTATTACATTGTGAGAAAATCATGATCAAAAAATCAATATATTTCATTGCTAAGTGGTTCAGATGAATGAACTTGAAATTTTTTTATTTATAATGAGGAGATCATACCAATGGAATGATTTTACCTATATTAGAGGAGACTGCTCATGGTGAAGCAGGGATTGAGGCTGTGAATCAGGTTCAACGTCTAAACTATTTGATATATTCCAGAGAAGTTCACTTGGTTTTTTTGAGAGAGAAAACTGATTCCATGATTCACCTTTGCGTTTGAGGATTTTCATTCATCTGAACCTCGAACCTGTGAAGATTTCTCTCAAATATCAATACAGGGTCATTCACTTTGAAATCCTGTAATTGCAAAGCTCATATCTTTTGACATGAGGGTAATAAAGTGGTCAGACCACTTGTGTCATATTCCTTCTATTCTCCTGTCTTCAGTGAGATAGAAGTTGCGGCTCAGCTTCTGAGAAATTGATGAAAGAAGAAAAATAATGTTTTTTCATATGTGGAAGAAAAGTTAACAACTAGATAACAATTTTTCTAGAGAATAAACCATTCAAATGAATCTTGAGAGAGAATAATCGAAGTTCACATCGAATTGACATAAAAAATCCTTTTTCTAAGGTTTTTTTTTACATAATTGGGAGCTGTTGTTTAAGAATCCATACATTCAACTGATTGATCTCATCTGCAAGCTCAACATCCAAAATTTATTTAACGAACATTTTCCTCTATTTACATGTTATCCAATTATTCAGTCAAAACCAAAGATTTCCAACCAAAAGATTATAGAGTTACAAGAATAGAAAACGCCCTTATACTCAGACGGTCGTTTCTCATTGATGCTGAATACGTGTTTACCTGAGTTTTTTCTCAATTAAGTGAAGTGTCACTCGAATGTTTGGTAAGCCGAACAATAGAAAAGTCGAACAGTTCTTTTGTTCCCTAGGAGTTCGATTTAACGAGAGTCCAGTGTATATTTATTACAGAATGTTTGAACAACAATAAAAGGAAAATATAAGAGGTGTTCAATAAAACCTGTATGTCAGCCCAGCAAGAGTTCGTTATACGTTATCCAGAACAATATATTTTTGCCCCGAAAACTCTATCCCTTTGACTGCACTGAAAATAAAAAGCAATAAATAAGGTAGTTACATTATACGAGTTTCAAAACTTACATTTCCATTCTCTTTGGTAATGAAAAGAATGCACATTCAGGATTATTTTCAGCAATTAATAACCATGCATTTTAAATGTCGGCCAGTTTTTAACACAAAATTCAGAACATAAAAACACACAAACAAAGATTATAGAATGAGCTAGATGCTACTTTTGTAGATTTCGAGTTATTTCAGTGGAAAATACGCGTTTACGAGATAATACAATCGTCATTCAGCAAGAATATGTATTCAAGTATTTCTTTCACAATTGACAATACCCTACTAATAATCTCTAATATAATCGTCCCAAATGGTCCCTTATCAAATATTTTAACCATAACCCGTTTACTTTCGAAAATACAGATGTCGCTTACATCACTGCAGTCGCTTCGTTTCCCATGGTCTAAGATCCCAGGGCCCCCAGACGTTACTTATTTTTGAAGTAACGAATTTCACAGTATAGATAGTCTTATATGTGCTTAATAGTGTGCGCATACTCGCTATCTTGGCTAGGCGGCCCGTTCATAGGTAGCTGGTAGAAGAAGTGGACAAAAACATACCGAACTTTTCTTGAATTCGAAGAACTGATTTTTATATATGTCACGCAGAATATTATCAAAAATAAATATTTCATATTGCCAGACAGTTTCCGTAGGCCGTAATTCCTCCCAGACGTCATTTTTGACAACTTTCGAAATCAAACGACAAATTTTCTAGCTCCTCTAAGGATGGAGGTTTGGTCGTTGGGCCAGCAACCAAACACCAAAAAAGTCCACAATGTTGCTGAATTTCTCATTCAACAAGCCTCGGAATAGGACTGGTAGTATTCAACGAAGTAAGTGAATGAACTAAAAATGAGAATGATTACTTGAAATGTACAGGACTATTGAGCCCCAGGAGATCATTTTTGCTGGAGTTGTTTGTAACGTAAGAGTTGGATTGGAGATTGAAAATGAAGTAGCAGGACAGTGAACTTTTTTGGTGTTGGGTTGCTGGCCCAACGACCAAGCTAGAAATTTTGTCGTTTGATTTCGAAAGTTGTCTAAATGACACAATGTTTCTAACCTGTCATTTTTTTTTATTGAAAATTGAAGCGTCTGGGAGGAATTACGGCTCACAGAAACGGTCTGGCAATATGAAATATTTATTTTTCATAATATTCAGCGTGACATATAAAAAAAGTCAGTTCTTCGAATTTAACCCAAATAGACCTACCGTTCCGTATAAAGAACACCTATCTAAAAATTTTTTATTCATACTCAAAATAAAGAAACAAAGGAGGCGTCAATATAAACACATAAATTAATGCTTTCTTCAACACTGAATATAACCTACAAAGTGCTTCAGTATTCAAATCCACTTTAAAGCCATGTTAACTTCATAAATATATCAATTGTTGCAATACCTCTTTTTTTTCCGGTGGTGTATTTTTTCATATGTATTTATTTCATCGCTTTTGCGAATAAAATAATTATATCTATGGTCGGATGAATAATATTAGAGGCGAATTCATCTTCTCCATAATTTCAAATCCTGATTTTTGCTACGTAAATGAAGGCGTTCTTTTAACGGAACGGTAGGATTATCACCTACTATATTACCTGAATATATTGTTATAACTATTAAAAAATAAGCTGACTCTGCATGAGATACTACATCATGCAGATTATCTGGATATGATTTCAGAACCACCTGATAGCATAATTCAATAGTTTTCGGTAACTAAAATAACAATAATGTTGCTTATGCGCCTACTAATTTCTTATTCGTATTTCCATGCCCCAAACAAAGTAATAATATATTCACCATGAGAAAAAAAATATCATTGACCAACCAAAACTCATGCAACATTAGAATATATGGGGGGCGTTGACTGATCCCGTAAAAACATGAGTTAGAATCGTATTTCGACAAGAACAAAAATTGTATTTCCCACTTCTTGTACACTGCTTTGACATGGTTGTTCACAACGCAGAAATAGTAACAAACTAGACTAGCTATCATCGCAACAAGATTGCTGGAAACTAATAGAAAAACAACAAGAACAGGACCATCTAAGCAATCAAAGAGTTTACACCAATCTTCAGGATAGGTCAGATTAGACCATCTGATTGTTTACCAGAATAAACAAAAAAATTGTGAAGTGTGGCATAAAAACCAATATTTCCTAAGTATTAAATATAAAATAGCATAACATCCGGAAAATTGCTTCTATAATTACGACATACAATTCAATGTTCATTTTTCATAGAATAAATTTAAGTAGCTCAAAAACCTACCGTTCCTTTAAAAGAACACCACAAATTTACACTTTTCGTGAAAAATAAGTACACATCAAGATGAAAAATATGAGAAGGCTCCATTTAAACCATAATCTGACACAATTTCCATTGAAATGAAAGAAAAAAAAATTCAGGTCTATTTGGGTTAAGAAAAGTTCGGTATGTTTTTGTCCACTTTTTCTACCTGCTACCAACGAACGGGCCACCTAGCCAAGCTAGCGAGTATGCACACACTATTTAACACATATAAAAGTGTTTATACTGTAAAATTCGTTACTTCAAAAATAAGTAAGGTCTGGGGGCCCTGCGATCTTACTCTACCATATTTATACTCTATACCTAATCTTTGTTAAAAACGTCGGAGTGCATGCTGTTATTCTGTTTTGAAACACAAAACTTGTAAGCAACTTCATTTTATATTCGTATAATTACTTCTTTGTTTTGTTTGTATTGTATTATTGGATCAAGTCATATCCTTCGTGAGAAGGGTCGATACCTATGAATAGGGTCAATTATCATGAGAATTCCGACGAATTTGTCGGCCAGCGTATCATCCCCCCAACCCATCACAACACCCACCTTCGAAATTCAATTAACGCCGCCATTTCAACAAGGCGCAAAACAGCGCAAACCGCACGGTTGACATTTCATCTCGTTCGAGCGTACGTTTCATCGCGAGTCCCTCTGAACGCCCGAATAAATTAACGTAATGAGGTGAAACGGACCCGGGACGTACGAAACGTACTGAAACACAACGGGTTGGCGGAATTGGCGTAATCACGAAAATATGTATCGACAGCGGGCGCGAATCATTCACTTGAAATGTCGGGTGGATTGGGCGTGACGCGACAGCTGACTGATGAATTGGGATGCAATACGGAAATGCACTTCGTTCCTGTTCGGGTGGATGATAATTGCGGTCCTCATCACTATGCATGTGTTGGATTCGCTCCGCAGGCTTCAGGGGATGTTGAGAATATAATTAAATTCCATTATGATGAAATGCGAAATTATTTTCGACTTCGGCAATGATTTTCCAGATTTTTTCTAAAAACATTCTGTTGTGCTGAATTGTACTAGATAATAATACTTGATGTTGAATTTAAAGAACCGAAAGGATGAGCCAGCCCAGAAAAATTCGAAAAATTTGATTTTAATAAGTTTACCCTTCTAAGTTGTATCTTTTGAGATTAGATTTTCTCAAGAGACGTTTCTGTTTTTTCACTGGATCGTAAATCCAATGAAGTAGCAGTGCAGAATTCAGTAGGTTGTAAGGCTACTGAATTCAGGGCGGTTATTAATTGTGGAGGGTTGTGAATCCACTACAATGGGAGTTAAACACACGGTAGTGTGTTAAGGTATTTATTGTGTACTACACAAGGAGGTTGAACTTATTGTTGAGGTAACAATTGTCACTAGTGTTTATATATGATAAATAGTTGCAGATAAAGGATTTCATCATAGTCGTATTATCGATAGGTATTGATGAAATTCGCTACTTGGCAGAACGAATGTTCTAGGAGGCGATGAGGTAACTCGGCCGTGCATCGCCCTAGTTATGAGGAAGTTTCCGTTTAACTAACTGATACAAAATCTTTGTTTGTTACTTTTTGTAGACTTCATGTAGAATGAGACGAAATGAGAAAAATGAAAAAAAATTCAAATTTATCCATTATTTATTTTTGATTGATTATAGTTATTCCACAACTGAATCCGAATAATGTGACATGTTCTTTCGAGCATTTAGGCCGTCGTCGTAGATTAGTTCTCGACGTTTCGCCAATTCGAGTGTCTGGCATCTTCAGGAGTTATATTTCAGGAGATGTTCTCACTGGACTGAACTGCCTGAGTGTGTTCAGTCCAGTGAGAACATCTCCTGAAATATAACTCCTGAAGATGCCAGACACTCGAACTGGCGAAACGTCGAGAACTAATCTACGACGACGGCCTAAATGCTCGAAAGAACATGTCACATTGAACGATGGCCGCGAAAGCCTCAACCAATTCATGAATCCGAATAGATAGAACTGAGCACTTTTCTAAGAAGTGTTGTATATGCGGTTTTTCTAATCGGAATGTAAATAGCAGCTATTCAGCTAAGCTGTAATATGTGAGATAATTGTCAGATCAGTATCGATGTATAGGGTATTTCCGTGGCTTTTGATAGGAGAACCCTAGTGTACGCATGATATTCCATATATCCCTAAAATTTTTCTGAGAGATGAGCTTTAGCTTTCAAGATATTCTTGACAAAAATCAAATTTGTGACAAAAAAATGGTTTTTCTATGTGTCCAAAAATGACACAGCTAGATTAAAAAAAAATCGGATTCTATAGGTGACCACAGTTCAACAAATGGCCTCAGATACATGATTTTATTTTATTGGGAGATGATCGATCGACTTCGAATTTTCCATAGATATGGAAAAATTCGTATAAGCAGATCATCTCGGTATTATTTCCAGTGACTAGAGTACGAATGAATTCGGTTAAAAATCTTTGATGATGACTTCAACTGGACAATTCAATAACATTTAAATGAGGAAGAATGATTGGAAATTAAATAGGAGAGCTTGCAGCGGAGTTGTATTGATTGTGAAACAACAACTCCCAATTAAGTGAAAACCTCAGAAAAAGGATTTTTTACGTCGGATTGATGGGAGATTCAAAGTGGATCATTCCCGCTCAGGAACGATTAAGTCCATTATAATATCTGGGACTATTCATTTTATTGGTTCATTTTCTATAAAAAATTGTTATCTAGTTTTTAACTTTTCTTTCACATATGTTAAAACATAATTTGGTCGAAAATTTCACTTTTCTTATCAATTTCTCAGAAGCTGAGCATCAACTGTCATCTCAGCAACGACTCAAGATTGAGAGGAATATAATGCAAAAGGTTTGAGTACTCTATTACTCTCATGATAAAAATTATGAGCTTTGCAATTACGGGACTTCATAGTGAACCACCCTGTATTGATATTTGAAGACAGATCTTCACAAAATTCAAGAGCACGTTCAATAAACTTACTTCATCTTTGCAACTGCGCACAAAGGTCACACACAAACGTGAGATGATTATCACTCGACTGAACATCAAAATTAGACCCTGGATTTCAAGGTGTCGGCCTCGATAACATATATTCGTGTTACGACCAGATTAGACAAGATCTTAGTGCTTAATGATCCCCAAAAGTTCTAGGGAGCACTTGGGGGATTACTAAGATCGAAACCATTTGATGAAGTGCTTCGATTATCAAGCACTAAACACTGCTTTTGAAAAGGGCTCAGGAGCATAAAAGGGATTAACCCCTAGAAGTCAAGAAAACCTTTCAACTATGAATTGGTTCACGAAATAGTTCTATTTACTCTCGAAAGATACAATGCTCTTTAGTTTGCCATAGGTTTATTGAAATGTCGATGTCATATATAGCTGAACAGTCGAGTATTAGCTTCAGAGCGACAATAAGGCTGACTTTTTTTTAAATTTGAAAATAAGACCATGAAACATTTTGATATATACCTCTTATTTTCCATTAATTCATTCAAGACTCGAAAATTTTAAACTCCTTGTCTTGAAAATTCTTGATAGACTGAGATAAAGAAAAACATCCGTCTACTTTTCAGACAAGAAATTTTTAGTTTATGGAGAAAAAATCAACAACATAACTAGTAAATAACTCTTAAATATTTCGGATACGGATAATATTTATTCTCGAAGTGAATTCCACATTGCCTTTCACACTATTTTTGCTGTTATTTCGTCATCGATAGATATTTCAAATGGGAATTTCAGGGACAGCTAGTTTGCAAAAAGATCTTCAAAATTAGTTTTTGCAACAATACTCATCCCTGAACAAAATCAAGAGTTGTGGTTTGAGGTTGCAGTTACGGAAATGAAAAAAGCAGAAAATTGATTCTCCCTCTAATCAAAAATTGACAGGACCGAGCGACTGTCCACATTTTCGCAAAATTTTCTTTGGACCACCCTGTATCTGTGCAATTCAGGAAGCTTCCAGAAATCCGCACATGAGCAACCGTCTTTCGTCCTCGAAGCAAAAACCGACGAAAATCGATAAATCCATTACCACCTGCACGATAATTCGCTGAAAATCAAAGCAACCCCTAATAGGGGGGGTCCCCCATCTCACCCCCCACACGGGGAAATATGCATGTCGCAAATTGCACACCGACGGCGCTCACGGTATCAATCCCCCTAATTCGATTATCACGGCGCACTGTTTAACTTGCCGGGCGAAATGCCGACGTCGGGTAGCGTGTCCAGCGGCGGCGCACGCGACCGGCGGACGTGATACTTTGTAATTTGCTGATTTGTTCTAGCGCTGCCTCTGCACGGAACGGATTTGCCGCAATTGTTCTAGTTTTTCGGGTTCGACGCCTCAGATCGGCGGATAAGCGTCGCCTGCGTATTTTACGGCGAGAAACGTTTCAATTTCCACGGGTTCCGTTGGTAATTTCCGTGTTTGTAGAGTTCTCCGCCTCGGGTGGTATTTGCAATGGAAAAAAAGGTTCGGTTATTTCGGATCGAGGAAAGGCGGAACCGCATATGCGGGAATTTTCATATTTTAGATGATCGACACGTATATGGAACATAAATGGAAAAACGAAGCGCCAGTAGCGCCTCGTGCCACCAAACTAAAGGGCACCATTTTGATATGATAAACGAAAGTAATAGACAGAATAGTTTTGAGTTGTCACTGAAGTGAACTCCATAAAAAAAAATTAAATAAGCGAAAAGGTCTTATATGATAGATCCTTTTGCATAAATTTTCTAAAGTGAAGATAAAAAAAACTCACAATGAAAGAAGAGAAAAACTTTAAACGTCTCTAGAAAACAGTTATCGCTGTTGAGTCTGATGGGTTAAAGCAATCTATCTCAAGTTTGGCAGATACCTTCAAAAACATTATGGGGTGAAAAATGGCGTAATAGTTGACGTGTTTCATAGTAAAAAGCTGGTTATACATTCATGGACATTCAGAGAGTCTTCCGGGCTTATTGAGCAAACGGATCGAATCCTCTATCTCTTTCGGAAATTCAGCGGTCGAGTTACAACCTCAGACGAAGAATCCTCTGAAGATGGCTACCGCAGTTGTAGGCTAAACTTTAGGTGAAATTAGCCTACAACTGCGGTAGCCATCTTCAGAGGATTCTTCGTCTGAGGTTGTAACTCGACCGCTGAATTTCCGAAAGAGATGGAGGATTCGATCCGTTTGCTCAACTTATACCTTGATTAATGACGGGGGAAGGTAGCGGGTTTACGCGCGCGATGTTGATTGTTCCATCGCTTTCACTTCGTATTGGCTTGATTTTGGTCTCTTTCAATACCGGTAACCATGCGCTATGTACCAAAGAACTTTCTTCCTTTCTGTTCATGTTCTTGTGTTTATATATCTCAATGACTTCCATGTTCATCCTAGGATAGAAACTTTTGATGTTCGAAATAGCCTCTGCCTTTGAGAAAAAATATTTTGTGTCCATTTGTGAATGAGATATTCTTGATAATGGAATATTTGTTGGGACATTATTTGGGCTATTTACATTATCTATATTGTTGGTATTTACCGACGTTTCGGCAAGCATTCGCCTGCCGTCACAAGGGTGTTCGATAGTATGGAGCTCAAAAGTCCAGACGAAACAAGTTTGGCAAAGAACGATCCTTCTCAGGACCAACAATACCCTGATGACGGCAGGCGGATGCCTGCCGAAACGTCGGTAAATACCAACAATATAGATAATGGAAATAGCCCAAATTGTGTCCATTTGTTAAAGGATATTCCACTGGTGCAGATTTCTCTGTCTGATTGAGTCGACAGCATCGTTCATGCTTTTTAATTCTCGTATTGATACTCCGTTCCGTTGTACCAATGTAGATTTTGCCGCAGTCACTAGGAATTCTGTAAATACCGGGTTAAGAGAGTGGGTCGACTTTGTCTTTGGTAGTTCTGATCATTTGGCCAGGTTCTTGAGTTGGTTTATAGGCGGTATCTATATTGTGCCTCTTCAGTATTCTACCAATTCTACCGGGACCTTAGGGATATATGGTAAGATAGTTTTTTCATTGAGGATGAGTTGTGACGTGTTATCATCACGTGTGGAAAGTTTTGGTCTTATTCCCTCTGAATTTCCTTAGCATTATATTCTTTAGCTACGAAAGTATGCTGTAGATGTTCAATTTCATCCTAGCACAATTGTCAGGCTCTGTCTACGAGTGTTTTTATTACTCCTCTTTTCTGTTGAGGGTGATGATTGAACTGCTTGTGTAGATATCTGTCAGTGTGGGTTGGTTTTCTATAAACCATGTGTCCTAGCTTCCCATCAGGCTTTCTAGTAACAAAGACGTCCAGAAAGCTAGAGATTGTGGACAGTTGTACACCTAATACAACTATTGCGATGCTTAAAAACTCGAAATTCGAATGAGAACAATGAATCATTTTCGATGTTCTTCCCCTGATGGACTCAGAAGAATTTTTTTGTTGATGTTCTGTGACCAGAAATTAACCTCTTACTGTGGACCTTTAGAGTCTGTTGCAATAACAGTAATTCTTGAAAGGAGTATCGAATGATCTTGAAGCAAAGACGAAGTCTTTCATTGGGTAACGCGCTGGACTTCAGAAGGGTTTCGTATTGTAGAAGAGAATTATTAGATTTATTTTCAGTATTGTTCTTAGTTCATGTTATAAACTATCTTTCATTTCAAATTTTCAAATGATTTGCTACTAGCTCCGTCAATTTTTATCTGTAGAACAGTTACACACTACAATTTTTGAGTGAAATACATAATCAGACTCTAACTTCGAGAAACAACAGAGTGATCACTATTTTTGGAAAATTTCCCAAAAAATGAAAAAAACATCACTGAAAATTTCGAGATGTAAGTAAGAAAATATTGTTTTTAAGAGCCATTCATTCTGTACAAAATTTCTTGAATGGTAATCTCGAAATTAATAATCTTGAGTGACTCGCCATTTCATAATTTGATTTGAATTATTTATTTTGTTCCTACATGTTGATGACATACCTATACAGGGTTATCCACGAATTTGGCTCTATAGAATATTTTTTGAAAAGACACAAGATTCAGGATTGAAATTCTGAAGTATGAAGACTACTACTATATTTTTTTGAAGGTACTAGGACTTCCGGTTTTTCCAGAAGACCCATTTTTTATTGCATAAATAGATTCTCCATTGAATTCTGAGTTTTTTCGATTCCAAAAATTTGAATTTTCCTGAAAAAATTCTCTTCAAATAAGAAAATACAAGAAAATATCTCAAAATTGAACTCGCATGACAGATGATCATTCAAGAACTCAACCAGTCTGAACTATAGAAAATATTTTCTAGATAAAAGAAATTTCCAAAAATTTCACTCAACCGCTTATTATTTTCCATTAAAAAAACACATTCGGAATGAGATTGAAAATTGAAGACAAAAACATTTTTCCTGAATATCTCAGAAATATTAATCTTGGGATAAAAGTCTTGGACGTATGCTCCTATTATTTTTTTAAGAAGATTTCAAAAATGCCTGAAAAAATGGGGTTTCAATTTGAAAAAACGATTTTTTGATGTTTCGTCACTTTTACCTTTGACAAAGAATTTGTGACCTCCTGTATCATATTCTGAAAATCATCCTATCGGAGTTGTCTGTATTTCAACAGACTTATATTTTGCGATTTTTTATGTATTTCCGCATTTGAAGGAAAGTTTTTCGGAAAAATTCAAAGTTGTGGAATCAAAAAGACTCAAAATTCAATGGAGAATCTATTTATGCAATAAAAAATATGTTTCATTCGAAAAACGAAAGTTGACGTTCTAGAACCTTCAAAAAATATACAAGAAGTCGTCTTCTTACTTTTAGCCCACTTTTAGAATTTCAAACCTGAATCTTGTGTCTTTCCTAAGAATAATCCTGTATAAAAAATACTATTCATTTGAATTTACACTTGATATTTTGTTGAAATTGATGCTAACTTCATGTTGAGTATTTATGAATCTTATGTTATCTAGATACTTATGGAAAACTAGAAAACATCAATCTCAAATAATTTTTTCCTGTCATGAAAGTCATGAAAGGATGTAGTGAAACACATCTTCAACGAATACAACGTTAGGTCCATTCTGCACGAGCTGTAGAACGGCGCACGAATCCCTTTACCTACGCTGCCAGATCCCGTAAAGTGGCAAAGCCGATTTCAGCGGACAATGCCCTAATGGCGAGATTCAGCACAATATGAATTTATTTTCTTTGTCGGCGACTTCGGCATTCGTGTCCGCAAGGCCGAGAAGAATGGGGAGCCTGCGACAAATTCGTAGATTTATTGAGGGGGATTGGGTCGGAGAGGGCTCTTTCTTGTCGCGGTTCAGATGGTAGAATTGTGGGGGAATGCACGGGCCTATTTGCGGCTAGAATCGTTTCTCAATGGAGGTTTACTTTGGGGTGGGAATTATTAATGGGACATCACTTTAGTTGAGGCCCTTCGCAGGTATCTTTTGACTGGGATCAATTGAACTAACTCAGTTGCGGCTCGTGACTTTTGGATGCACTATGGCGACATTTTTTTTAACACAAGAACTGATTTCGAACTAGTATTAGAAATAACATTCCAAACAGAAGAACATTTTTTTTTTCTGATAGTAAGTACGATGAACATCCCTGATCGTTGGTTTCAAAAGGAGCGGAAGGCTCCAGATCTAACTTGAAAATAGAATCAGATTAATGAACTTTAGAGTTTCGGATTTCAGTGAGGAGATCATACGGAATTATTGAGTTAACTATTATCAAGAATACCTTCCAGGGTTAAACCAGAATGAGAAACTGTCAACCAGTTTCATGTATATTACAATTGACCGTTGAACCATATCAGAAAAGTTCACATCGAATTCTGCAGGAAATCAACTACAGCCAGGGGTTTACCCTGAAGGTACGAGGATTCATTCATCTAAAATTCGAGAACAATAATCAGCAATATGTTAAAGAGGATAACATTAGAGAAATGAAATGAACTGATCAAAATAATGAGATGATCCTGAGTGAGTATTAAATCAAATTTCTTTACCAGAGAGGAATGAGACAAATGAGATAAATTGAAGTGCCACATCACCATGTGAGAAACCTTGAGAGGTCTGAATATGTCATAATTTTTGGTCCTGAAAAATATTCTTGTATTATAAGATGTTTGGTTTATCTATGAGAGATGATTTCCTTTCATAAGGATCCCGTAGCGGCCTTCAAACATTTGAAGTTCGAAAGAACCCTCACGATCAGAGAGCAAGGCTGAGAATTTAAATTTGAAAATTGTAAGAATTCGAAGGATAAGAGTGATTACGTTCCGAAATTAGCCACTGAACATGGTGTTGAGATCCTCTTTGAAACCCACTTGGCAACAGAGAACTTCTTCGTGAAGGATCATTGATTTTTCACTTAGTCCAAATTATGGTTCAGCTTGTTGTGTTATAAGTATTCTCATGTTTAGCAATTCAAAAAGTGGAAATTGATTGGGTTTTTTCATTTCTTCCAAACATTGTGACATTTCTGTCATAACTAATTTATGAAGAAAGAATTTCTGCAATGGGTGGTTAATTCAAAAACCATTTAATTGATTATAAATAGCTAGTTTCTTCTGCTCTTGTCTTTTTTTATTTCGGATCTAGAATTTCGGGTAGATTGGTGAAGAGTCTGTTTTTCTCTGCTACCTATAGAAGAACTACATGAAGATGCTTTTCTGATCACGTAGATGTCCCTTAAGATCCTCTGATATGATACTTTTAGTAAATTTTTTTCTAACACGGGTGAGGTCAGGTTTTTTTTCTCTGGGGTTTTTTCCCTTTCCTCATTTTATCATCGTACAGACCCCTATGATTTTCCTGTGTTGCACTAACCCCAGCTAAGTACTTTTTTGTTTCCATATGTATTGTATTATTTTAGCTCTCTGAATCAAAAGAATATATAAAAATCTCATTAAATAGGCATTCATGAGAATGAAACGAATTGACTCGTAAATTGGGTAGAACTAATAGGTAATAACAATATTTCAGTGGATTCTTTATGATCCAACACGTGGACACATTCAATTCAAAATGAAAGAATCAAACGACATGAAAATGAAATAATTAATAATTCTGAAGAGATCGGAAATATTCAATTCAGTAGAACAAGTTTGTATCATAATTGAACGAGATGGCCTGAAATATCAATTAATCAATGAGATTGAACCAAGAAAAATCTGACAGTTTTCAACACGAGGAAAGTTGTTAACACCATCGAGTCAAAATGAGAAGAGAAAAGTTAAATTCGTCTCCAATTCTGGACACCTGAGATATCAAAAAGTTGTGAGTGGGGTACCGAACCTGTCCTGATTTCCACTGAGCAAAGAGTTGTACTAGCCAGAAGCGTTGATAAGAGCAAGGTCGGATAGATCATCGTTTAATTTTAAACAGAAACCCTATAGGAGAGAATGATAAATAGACCTTCATTTAAAGTATGGGACAGTTTTGTGTTCCTTAAATTCACTAACACTCAAAAGTAGATCAAAAAGACAGCAACCTCTATACAGGGTCAAGCATATTTCTTCTATTCCTTCACTGCTAAGTTAAAACCGATCTGTTACTCATTCAAATGGATATTGTTCTCGAAGGAATTTAGCACCGTTCAATTACTCCTCCAAAGATCGTGCCAGAAATCCGACACTGCGGCGATATCCAATCAAAATTGCATTAATGCCTCAATGGTTACTCCCAAACGGCGTTTGAACTCGACCTGTTCGACATCAGACAAGTTATCGAACAAATCGACACAAATTGTTGGCTTCCTAGGTGCGCCACCCTCTAATTGGAAGTTAACGTCGAATAATTCAACATCGACGCCTCGGAGACGTCAGACGCCGTCTGTGCATATTTGATACTTCCTGCAGGAAGACTGAATGAGCCAAGCAGAGTTTGCAACGGAATATTTTCAGTTCCAAGTGGCATGTATAATAAACATGCATTGGGGTAACTCTTGTGGATGATGAGACTTCGGAACATTCAATATGTAGCCTTGTTTTCCCGATTATCAGCTTCGCTTCCACTCAAGAAATGATTGAACAATGCATCGTCACAATTCGTTATCAAACTTAAAACAGAGGCAATCAAGAGTAGTTCGAATGAACTCAGATGTTGATGCAGTTCAGATAACACAATATTAACCACAACGTTAACAGTCGCATAGCAATCAAAGAATTTCCTGAGTCCCTTCATTTCTCCAGAAAACAAAAGGTTTGAATAATTGGCTGTAAGAGAAAACCGAGTTTTAATAATGATGCAGGCTAAGAGATGTACGAACGTTGTCTAAGCCTGTTCATAAATGAAAAGAATACAGTATACTTGACTGAACAATCATATAAATAGTAGTAGTTCATAGAGAGTACGAAATTCATGAGTGAATACAAAATTGACAGAAGGAAACAGCTGCCAAGTAAGCAAGATCAGAACTTTCGTCAGAAAAATAAAAGATACAATTGATGAATTATGGGAGAAATAGAGTACTTTGAGTGAATAAAACCACTTATCCTTGGTTTTGAGAAGTGCAGAAGGCTAGAGCGTTTACTTGTATTTAAAATCAGATGAATGAACTTGAAAATAAAGGCTTATAATTAATAGATCATACCAATTCATATTCACCATTATCAGAGGAGACCGTACGGCTGTTTACCAGTTTCATGTGTGTTACAATCGACCGTTGAGCCATATCAGAGGTTTGGGAATTCATTCATTTGAATTTTGAGAACTGAAATAAGCAAAAGTTATAAGAGGTGAATAGTAGAGAAATTGAATGAACCTATTAAAATGATGAGATGATCATGAGAACATAATGAATCAGAATTCATCACCAGATAGAAACACATGAGAATGTTCAATTCTGGTGTAACATCAAAGTTATCCTGTGAGAAATGTAGGAATATCTGAAAATCTATGTGAATTATAAAAGTAAAATGAAATACAGGGTGTACGAAGTTCGACGGCCAATTTCTGGAGAACTGGATCTATTTGAAATCTGAAAATTGAGATTATGTTATTGTGTGACATTATCTACCGAGCTAAAATATTTTTGGAGCCTTACAACTTCTAGTCATACCTACAGGAAGGGAAAAAAAAATTTTCAAACATTTTTTTTTATTTTTTTTTATTTTTGAATTTGATAGAGTATGCAATTTTGAATACAGTCGTCATCAAATCGTTGCATTCGTCAAAATACTTTCCAAAATATAAAATAAAAGGAAATAAGAGTATTCGGTATTATGTTTGTTATTTCTAATCTAGATATCGTTTTCACGTTCTTGTAGTCGAAGACAGTGGAAATATTTCATAAATTTAGAATTTTGAAACACTCGTCACAGGGTGTTTCAAATGTTGGGTCAAAAATTGGGATCAAGATTGGCCAATAACTTCGCTTTACAAATTACAACCCTATTTTTTCATTCTGCGAAGAAAAATGATGATCATATTTAAACATGTTGATGCTCTTAAAATTTATAATTCTTGAGTTATTTACATAAAATCTGTTTCAAATCAACAATGCTAAATGAATTCAGAAAAGAGGTGTGCCACTAGTGAGTTATTGCAATAATTTATTCTCCATGTCCAAGGTCATTGTTGATATGAAACAGATTTTATGAATCTAAGAAGCTATAAGACATGAAATCATAACTCAAGAATTATTAATTTTAGGAGCATTAACATGTTGAAATATTATCATCATTTTTCTTCGCAGAATCTAACGCAATCATAAAAAAATAGTTATTGGAACACCCTGTGACGAGTTTTTTTTTAATTTTGGGAAGTATTCTGACAAATGCAACGATTTGATAACGACTGTATTCAGAATCGCATACACTATTGAATGCAAAAACAAAAAAACAGATGAAAATTTTTTGAAAAATTTTTTTTGCCTCCTTTATAACTGGAAGAACAGGCTCCAAGAATATTTTAGATCGGTAGATAATGTCAACCAATATCATAATCCCAATTCACAAATTTCAAATAGGTCCAGTTCTCCAGAAACACCTGAAAGGCCGTCGAACTTGGTACACCCTGTATACCTACATTCGTGAAAATGCATATAAACGAAGTGAATCTAATTTACCTTTTAATTGAGCAGATCGAATGAGGATTACCAATATTTTGCAGAGTACGTGGACATATTTTATACATCATGAAGAGCATCAGAATGATATGGAAATGTAAAAATTTTTAATTCTGAGCTGATTGACAGCACATAACTATTTAGTAGAACTGAAAATACACCAGGAATGACAAGAAATGAAAAATTATTCAATGAGGAGGGCTGAGAAAATCTAATTGCATTTTTAACACAAGATGAGTTGGTTACACAGCTGATTTCCGGAGAGCGCAGAGATGAACTTGGAGTTGAACTAGAGATAAGCATCGTTCAATTTTCAACAAATTTGTTCTTCTCCTTGAAAATCAGGTTTCTCGAAATTCTGATCTCGTCTGCTGATAATTTCAGGCGTCACCCAATGGATCATGATCTGAAAAAATCTCCGAAACCACATTACTCGGCACTATTCAAACATCCCTGCAGACTCGGCACAAGAAGTACTAAATCCAGGAACAAAAAGCTAATTTCCTGCGAATCGTCGTCGACCCCGCACCCCAAACAGCCCGAATCACCCGATAACTTCCCAACCCTCCCCAAACTACCCCTCAACTCGCCCCGTATCTCTCGGATCCGGCTTCCGGTGAAAGACACAGATGTTGCGATCGTCCAAGTTTGGAATAACAGCTCGCTCCGGGACCGGCACTCCGATATTGGAAACAATAATTATCGCGACAATGATCCGGATAGAGGGCGCTGCCGACGACCCGGATTATGCTTTCGTTATCGGCGGGGACGGCGGTTTCCTTCCGCGGAACGCGGTCGTTATTGATGGACCTGATAGGGCGTCGGGCCGTTGTGCGCCCGGGCGGTGGTGAGAGGAAACGGCTGCTTGTAAGTGCGACGGGAAGGGGTTGCTTTGGAGAAAGTTGAAGAGCTTGCGAGGACTAGAAGGGTCTATTTATTCATTTATTTATCATTTAGCAAAGCAACAGCACTGAACAAGTATAAATGATAGTCACCATGAATATAAAACAAAGTATATCTAACATAAAAATAAAAAAATAAAAACACTCATCAGTAAAAAGGTAGGTAAAGATGTGATCAAAACTTCAAATTAAAGCTCCACATCCAGAGAACGTAGCCAGTCCAGTGCAGAAGGTGTCGCATCAATAATGTCTCTGAATGGTCCCAGGTCCTTCCTTAAAGGACATTCCCGGACAATTTGCTCTACAGTTTGTTGATCAGCTCCGCATTACATTTTGCATGGTCTGTCCTAACTCTATTGAGTCTACTCCAGATGTTTCTCTTCAGATCAAATCCTGGTAGAGCAGGTGTGGGGTCAACTTTGTCATGTCAGGGTTGTTGATAGATGATAGCAATGCAATACTATTTCATTATTCATCAGATTTATTGGGCGTGATGGAAAATATTAGATAAAAGAAAAAATGCAGAAAACAAAAATAAACACAATGTAGTATGTATCAATAGGAGCATCCTTTTTTTTCATACTTGAGACAACAAGGTCTCAACGGTCCAAGAAACCTTACATCATCTTAAAAACGTGATGAAGATCGATACACATTGTTTATATCCATGGTCAGTATATTTACCAATTCATGGTATTGTTATAACAACGAGTAAACAATGTAAATATATAATATCATTCCATCAAAACATCAAGCAGAGTTGAACTGAGTCATTGATTGAATGATTCATTCATTGTGTATCTGTGTAACATGGTCTGAGAAATAAATACCCTTGATGAGTCTCCAGTGTATGAGTTACCATCCATCTGCTGTACGATGATTGACCGAACCAACCCTAGCTGGGTACATCACAACAATTCAAAAAGGTCTTAGATTAAAAAACAAAAAACGCTAAATACTGTACTTGTGTTTATAGATCTCATTGCGTTCCATGTTCATCCTAGGATCGTTATATTCGATGTTTGAAATGACTTTCAGTCCTATGAAATTTTCATTATGTCCATGTGTCCGACAATGTTCCGCTAGACCCGATTTAACTATCTGGTTAAATCAACAGCATCGTTTGTGCTCCTCAATTCTTTTATTGATAATTCGTTTTTTTTGTACCCATGCTGACTTTCTCACAGTTTTTTTACATCAAATTCTACAACTTTGATATTTTTTATTGAAAAAAGGTGCTCCTGTTTGACATCACCTAGTTGCACCGGTTTTGAGAAAAATTGATTTGGAATTTTCATTTCGTTCACTACTTAATATTCTTAGTGTGAAGAATCATAATGAAGCGAGTGAAATATCCATTTTTTGTGCTTGATTTCAATAATTTCATAGAAACTTTGCTTCATAAAACAATCATTATACGAAATCGTTTAATTCCCTCGAAGTTTATTATTCGAAGAGCGACTGAGCTTCACATTACTGAATGATCAAGAAAAAAAATTTCAAATCCATAATGAAAGGTAAAAAAGTTGTCACTAAAAATACCCCTCGCCCCCCCAGAATGATACGCTCATGATTGAAATGAAACTCGAATTATTCGATGCACATTCTTGATAGTAGCCAATGTGTGAAATTTCAACACTTAAGGTGACGCCGCTTTGAAATATGTGACAAAAAGTGTTGCATGGAAGTCATTTTCAGAGGGCCCTAGCATCATAACGAAGCATTTTTGTACTACATGATTAATGATTAGCGTCAAAAGTGGCCCAAATGATGTCTACAACATCTACTCGAAGTTTGTCGTTCTAATTATGGAACACCCTGTATACATGAGAATTCCAATCAACACCCACAACAGAAACGATGAGTTATCACAACACTCGTAGAGAGAGTCTGACTTTTATGCGACGCCGAATTTCTAGGGGATGAACTTGAACATATACAGTAGGGATTTCACCAATGGATATGATACCAAAGGCATTCAGACAGCAGTAAGACCAAAGGCAGAGATTATTTCTAATATCAAAAGTTACTATCCTAGAATGGACATAGGAGCCAGTGAGATTTAGAAACATAAAGACAACAAAAAGAGAAAAGTGGAAACCCCCTTCGTACATAGAGCACCAAATTTGAATTTCATAGAACATGCATGGGATATGCTCCAAAAAAGATTAGATAATCATCAACCTACCCCAGAATCCTTAAATGATCTGACAGAGTTTCTGCCCCGTTTATGGAATCAAATTCCTCGAGAAATGGTCAACAACCTCGTCTGTAATATGAAAAGAAGATGTCTAGCAGCTGTGATTGATGCTCGTGAAGGCCATACATTGTATTGATAGTCTCAAAATGCTTGAATTCTCTGGGAATAAAATTTCGTTATTTTACTCTATTTTGCTTAACCACCCTATATACTCTGCAGACAAAATCTCATTTAATCTATATTTTTTTTTTAAATTTAATTCAATATCCCTAACTCATGTGGAGCAGTTTAATTTTTAATCTTAATATCATCAAAATGTCATGGTTTCATTCTTGGTGAAAGACTTCTTCTTCTTCAAGTTAAATGTCCACGACATAGGTTGACAATCATCATAGCTATCCTAACTTTGAAATTCACGTACCTACCTTTTTTTTCCTGGATGTGAAAATTTTCATGTCACTGAGTATATTTAATGAAGTTATATTAGAAGTTAAAACTTCATGTGGAAATGACCGCCACTCTATGTGAAATCAAGTAGAAGAAGAAAATATTATGGGGCTTCAAAAAGATTTTGTTTAAAAAAAATTAGTGACTCGATGACTTTTCTAAAGCAAGGAAACATTACTGAACATTTTTAATGGCAACTTTCCAGTTGTCCCTCGAAAATGACGAGGGATGACGACATCTAAAATATCGTTAACACAAGTCGCTGTACCATCAAAATGGCCACAAAGCCATCCTACCCTCCCGTCTTCTCAGGTCAATCCCTCGCAGTTCCCTGAGGGACAGACCCACATCCACCTTCCCCCTTACGTCGGTTTAACAGGTAACAAATTACCTAGAACCGTATCATATTAATAAAGTTCGTGAAGTTGGGCGAGCTGGCGCCCGAGCGCCATAGATCTCATTTTCGGATGTTTATGTGTGCGTTCTCTACTGTTGGACGGAGTTTTTGGGGAGGTTTGCGCCTGGGGTATTCTCCCGATCTATCTCTGTTGTTTTTGGTCGCATTTTTGAGAAGTTATGTGATGAGGTTCTTTTTTTTTTACTGAATGTGAATGTGGAATTCCATATGATGGAGATTCAGTACTCACTGGATTATTATTTAGGCTATTACCATCATCTCTTTGCCTCATGTAGGCTGCATTTTCCAGTTTTCTTCTTACGTGTCCAAATTGTTAGGTCACAATTTTTTTTATGGAGCGGAATGTCGGCTTGAGGAAAATACATTTATGGTTTCATTCGATCATCATGATCATCAGGTTTTCAGATAAAATCAACAGGTTTTTTTGTCATGTAGAATGGGAGAAATTCCACTGAACAATGCGAAAATTTGCATACCTGGCGATGGTAACTGTGAAGTTGGCATAGCACTGGATTTTTGAAAAATTTTATACTATAGTGAATTTTGGTAGGTTTGTGACCTGATTTCAGGAATCGAGTTCAGCCCTTCAAGTAGAATAGCACGATATTCATGAGAGTTTCATTAATGACTTAATTCCTAATATAAACTATAGTTATTATTATTTATAAAGCTCTACTTGGATTTATTGGTGGTTAACGGAAGAGTGTCTTTCGGTCGACCAAGGGATGTTATTGAAAAATTAACACAAAATAAATCCTCCCCAACTTGGAGAAAGTGTCGGTGATGCACGGAGAAAAGGGCCTAGTATCTAGTTTTCTCAAAGAGAGTTTAGTTCCAGGGTTTTATTTGGAACCACCGGAATAACTCTCATGAAAAAAATTCATTTTGGAAAATGCAACAAAAACAAAAAAAAATTACATAAGCCAACGTAACATGCGTTGTCTTCGATTCAGATCAATTCAATATTCATTCATAAAGAAAACATGCTTATTTGATCGAATGTTAAATGCAGTGAAGTATATTAGAGTAAGATCCCAGGGCCCCAGACGTTACTTATTTTTGAAGTAACGAATTTTACAGTATAGACAGTCTTATATGTGTTTAATAGAGTGTGCATACTAGCTAGCTTGGCTAGGCGGCCCGTTCACAGGTAGCAGGTTGAAAAGGTAGGCAAAAACAGACCGAACTTTTCTTAAATTCGAAGAACTGATTTTTAAATATGTCGCGCAGAATATTATGGCTTTCCATAAAAGGTATTAGAATAATCCCTCAAGGATTATATTCAAAATTGAAGAGTTCGAATGTAAGAAAAGTTCTTTTTTTCTTCAATGGAATCTAGAGCGTCTGGGAGGGATTACAGCTCACGGAAATGGTCTGGCAATATGAAATATTTATTTTATATAATATTTGGCGTGACATATATAAAAATTAGTGCTTCGAATTTAACAAAAGTGCTGAATCTGGCCATTTCGCAACAATGTTTCTAACTGTGATTTTTTTTATTGAAATTTAAAGCGTCTGGGAGGTATTGCGGCTCACGAAAACGGTCTGGCAATATGAAATATTAATTTTTTATAATATTCTGCGTGATGTATATAAAAATCAGTCCTTCGAATTCAAGAAAAGTTCGGTATGTTTTTGTCTATCTTTTCTACCTGCTACCTGTGAACGGGCCGCCTAGCCAAGCTAGCGAGTATGCACACACTATTAAACAAATATAAGACAATCTATACTGTGAAATTCGTTACTTCAAAAATAAGAAACGTCTGGGGGCCCTCGAATCTTAGACTATATCAAAATAATGAGAACATTAGTATGAGGACAGAAGGGAGATTTCAGGACTAGGGCACTGGGACTCAAACTTTCTGAGACATATAAAATTGAAAAGCTCTGACTTTTTGCCTGGGTTTCTTCCAAATTTTATTGGGAGAACACACTTCCATCCACGACGTTATTCACTTGCCGATTCGTTCTAACAACGAAATAATCAAATCCAAAACCTTTCTTACCGAAGACTATATTATAATGGATTTTTACTCCCTGAAACCTGCGTAATTATTCGACACTACTAAAATCCCTTCTTAATCGAATAAGAACAGGTCATGGTCGTACCAACAGCATGCTTTTCAAGTGGAATTCGGTTGATAGTCCTAATTGTGAATGTGGTGAATCAGAGGAAACAGTTGAACACCTAATTAATAATTGTTCGATTTATAAATTTCAAGATGGCATTAGAGCCATACACAATATATCAAACTCATTTTTGCAATGGGTTGAAAATTTCAGATCAATTTGATGAAGTATAAATTGAATTCTCTTGCTGTTCTGGCTTTTTTTATTTTCAGGTTGGAGTTTGTGTTTGGAAATCCTTCCTCCGAAGAGCCGTCCCGCTGATCGTGATGTCCTTCTATATAGAATATTCAGATACAACAATTTTATTTTATTTTTTTAACGGGGAGACAGGTTTTTTCGGCTGAGGTTTTTTCCCCTGGCTCTATAGTATCGTATAATACTGGTGATGAAAGTATCGTATGATACTATAGTATCATACGAAGAATGTTGTGGTACCCCGTTCCTTTTTTTTTTACCTCAGCTTAGGTTCTTTTTGTTTCAACATTTATTGTATTATTTTAGCTCTCTTATTCAAAAGAATATATATATATGTACTACTAAAATGTGACCTTCTGTACTTTTCCGAGTAACCTGCAGAAGCTTTTCGTTCCGTGTCCCCAGATCTACTACCCTACCGATTCTTAGAACTCTTTTTGTACTTTTCCGAGTAGCCTGCAAGACTATTTCTATTGCCGCTCCTCAGATCTTCTAACTTACTTCTTATCGATAGAATTTACTCGAAACCAAAAAAAAACAATAATCGATAAATATATTTTTTTTTCATTTTTCTTTTATCATCTCATTCTGCATGAATTGAAGAGTAACTAACAAAGATTTTGTAAAACAGAAATTTCTCAACGAGCATTTTGTGGAAATCGATGCTTAGTGCTCGCGACTCAGGAGCTCTTTTCTCCCAGTGCTTAGTGCTTAGTGCTTGAAGCACTAATATTCAGTGCTCGACACAACTCTGCCACATATCTCAAACACCCTGATGGATTTAAACTAGAAACTTATCTTCGATATCGAAAATTACGATCCCGAATAGTCCCCATCCAGGAACACTCCACTTGAGCACCCTCTCGTTGTCTCCCCTGCATCTCCCATCCCTCAATTTGGAGGAACCGAAAACAAATCCTCGAGTTCCGCCGACCTGTCTCCGTCCTATCCCAACTTAACCGCCAGTCAGCCAATTCCGAACTTTAAATTAAAGGGCGATGCAGATGGTGCACTCCGGGGCCGATATATTTCGGGTCGGGGCGGTTTCAGACGCCCGGGCGTTATAATTATCGGGCGCCAAACTTTGTGTTTATGCATTATCGAAGTTTCGAGCCGTATCGAGCACTTATCTGCTGGCTTATCATCGCCAATTTGCTGCAACTTTGCCGGCTTCTATTGCGTTCGGGGTAACCGCGAAAGGAGGACGATTCCCTTGGAGGGAAAGCGATCTGGAGGAGTTTGGAGGCATTGTGAGAGACTAGGTGAAGTTTTTCCGGGTCACTCCGAAGTCGATTTGTGTGGAGGTGGATCGGTTTCGGAATTCCGTTTTGTCGAATAGTCCAGTCATTTTGTTCGAAATAGAGTCAAAATCTCGGAATTCGAGATAATTGGCAGTAAACGTGTGAAAGCCTTTATTTCGACATCTCAAAACTTGTCTCAGACCCTACCAACTGTCCTCGTATTTGAAATTCTTAGAGCCAAAGGTCAAAAAACGATTTTTTATATGTTTTTCCTAACCCTCATAAATTTTCAATGAATCCTTGAAATTCTCATTGAGAGAGGTTTATTGAACAACTTCAATTCAAGATATTTCACCGAAAAGATTTTGGGATAGTTCCATTAATTCAAAATTGAACTCAACGTTTACACTGATAAAGCAATCGAAATTGATTGCGAGAGCCTAGTTCTTCCATCAGAAAAACAGAAGGTTGAATAATGAATCATTAGAAGAGATAAATGTATTGAAAACTTAGTAGTCTAATCTGTTCTTCATTGAGATTATAACAAATGTGAGAATATCATGATCGAGAAATCAATATTTATAATCTGTAACGTTGGTATATAAAAAGAATGCTAAGTAATCAATTGAGACGACATTCACTGTTGAGATCTTACTAGCTGAGTGGTTCAGATGAATGAAATTGAGAATTTCTTGTTTATAATGAGGAGATCATACCAGTTCAATGATTTTACCAATATTAGAGGAAACCGCTCAATGTGAAGCAGGGACTGAAGTCAATCAGGTTCAATGTTTAAACTACTTGATCATTCAAATACTTCAGAGAAGTTCACTTGGTTTCATTGAGAGAGAAGACCTATTCCATTATTATTCACCTTTGCATTCAAGTTTTTTCATTCATCTGAAACTAGAGAACAATAATTAGCAAGTGTTATGAGAAGTGAATAGTTGAGAAATGAGATGAATTCATTTAGATAATGAGATGCAAATGAGAATATAACAAATCAGTATTTATTACCAAAGAGAATGTTCATTCTTGGAGCAAGTAATCACTTCCATGTGAGGAGTCTAGATATATCTGAAAAATTCATGAGAACTGCAGAAATATATCAAAATATATATCTGAGAGGATTCGAATACATTAGTTTAACGCAATTGAAATCTTATGAGAACAAAGTGAGAAAGAAAAAACAATATTTTCATAGATTCTCATGATCTGAAACGTGGACAAATTTTCAATCTTCATAAAAAGCAGGAAAATAACATGGAGAGAGCAACAATTGATGATTCTGAGAATTCACCTTCCTTTTTAAGGATTATTTACTTAAAGAAAAGAACGAAAAGATTAGTGATTGTGCGGGGTGACTTTTTGAAAATTCTATTTTTAAAAGATTTGCACAAGAGGAGGTCTAATCACAGGCAGAGCTGGATTACAAGAGAAGACGATTAATTTATTCAATTAATGAACATGAGTTAATCTGTCAGCCCATAAAGGAGACCAATTTTACACGAGTAGGCAATCAGCTGACCATAGAGCTGTGCGGAGTGGAGTGGACGTGGCGCTGTGACGTAACCATAGGCGTAGCTGCGGATGAAGTCTGAGGGGTGCAATGCTCATTTTTCAACAGTGGAAATGAAGGCAAAATGCTCGGACCGGTCAAATTTTATTTGAAGGGAATAAATGAGGGTGTTCAAATGAGTTTGATATCACCACCCCTCTAGCCGCAACCGCTAATATGTACCATTTTTTAATAGGAAAAAAGGGTCGACCAGCACCTTGTTGGAAAGGCAATTCAATTTCCTGCATGAGTTTATTTTTTTTTCATCGCTTCATTATTATATCTTTAGACCTTCAACCTTAGAATTTTATGAACGCAGACTTGCGACAATTTCTGAGATATCAAAATAAAGGCTTTGATAAGTCAACAGTCATTTATCTCTAATTCCGAGGTGAAAACCCCAAAATGACTGGACTAGAAGGTTGTAACGGAGCATGATTTTGCTGGGAGAAAAAGTCACTCTTCCATTCTTATGTTCGAATAATTATATCAGTTTAATTTCGAATTATACATTCGAACAGTTTGTTCTCATTTTCAATTTAAATATTTCATTTTCATCATTTCATTTGAACGAGTTCATTCAGCATTCAGGAAATTTTTTGTCAGTTAACCGAAGAAACTTTCACTGATTGAGATCCCAGGTATGAGATGGCGATGTAGACCTGTTAAAAATTGTTAAATGACTAGGTCCTCATTAAAAAAAATGAAAGTAGGTATTAATTTAATTGATTTCAGTTTCAAATTGTCTAGGATTCGGAAAAGTTACAGTTGGACATATAGAGTACAATTACAAATATTTGGAACCTTATGACGTATCAATGAAGACGTCGTAGATCGTCACAGTTCTGTTGATAAGTGAAAGAATTTTTCCAGACTACAATAACCAGTTATGTACACAAGATCCAACTGATCCCAAGAAAAACTAATCCAATAAGAATGGGCGATACGTACTCCAATGTCGACACCCCATTGCCACATTTGCATCCAGATCTTTTCGTCGAAAGACAAAAAATGCAATTTTCAGAACAAAAAGCAGTTTTCTCATCTCCCTCGCAATTTTCAGGATTGAATGGAACAGGTTTAACGAACGGAAAGCAATCCAGTGGATCCTCTTTACTCTCCAAATCCTGTACGCCCACCTGGACCGCGGGCGTGCGGTGCCTGGGCGGTCTTCTGGGAATTAGGTTGAAATTATGTGCGGAAAAAGTGGGTGGACGTGGGGATTTCCTGTGGACGGGAGCTCGGTCGCTGTTGGAATCCAATCAGAGTTGCATCTTTTTTTTTCATGTGAAGGGGAAAAGAGAGGTTACAACAGATGGGGGTTGCTTTGAGATTTTTTGGGTTAATCCATGATGCTTTGATAGCTTTCAGATGATTTTTTGAGTCCAATAAAAAAAAACTGAAAACAGAAAACATTTCACGGACTTTCTTAAAGTCATTCATGAAGAAAAAATCCAACAAAAAGTTCACCACCATTGATAGGCGATGGGAAAACAAGTAAAGAATGGACTGGTGGAGACACAGTGTGCCGTCATCGAAGCAATGCAGGAACACACTAGTTTCGTCCTTTCCAGGACTCAACAATGCCTAGCAATGGTATGCCAAGATGTGCTATCTAGAAGGGCACAGTTGAACTTTCTCTCATCAGAATTCCTTAAGAAACAGAAATCTTCACTGATGAGAGGTAATAAGTGCGTTGATGACAGTTTCATCTCGTTTTGGATAAATCTGCAAGCTACCCAGCCAACCAAAGTGTTACATGCGCTCTCGTGCTATATAACATTAGGGAAAATACTAGAACCATAACTGATATATGTATAATGAATGTACCATGTATATATCATTCTCATTTCACAATAGACATATCAAACATAATACAATCTACATGTATCATATATATAACTTTGATATGTAACTTATGCGATATAAATTTTACATATTTTATAATACTCTGATCAGATATAAAAAAATCAAATATCATTTATATTTTTCAGTGATATTATCGTAAAATTATCATAATAGCCAGTAGCCATTTGCATTTCATTGTCATATTCGTTCAGCAGCGGTTGTAGAAAAGTTGGAGATTCAGATTGAATCAGACTTCCGTTTCATCTCCTGTCTAAGATAATCGAGGGATTAGTGTGCTTATGGTTGTTATTGAGTACCTATATTCTTTTTTCATTGAAAACAAAATAGAAATTCGGAATTTACGGTGAGTTATTTTTTTTTTTCTTAGAAATTATTAGCAGTGGCACTAAAATCATAATACAGATGTGTATCATCGTGCGTACATATCATTAGTGGACTTCAGTTTATTCATTGGAGATTATTTCATAGTTGAAAGAGCTAACACAGTTATAAATGTATCTTTTCAGCCATTCTACCTCTAGCAGACAATTTTTACGGTTTTGGATTTGGCGAATTTCCTCAACTCATGAGGGAATTCCAGTTTGGTGAGTAGGAAATTGCCATTTATGAGTTTCCCATATGATATTTTTTATTTACTGAAATAAAGAATTTGTTCGAATATTTGTCTCCTTTTTTCGTCCTGAAGTATTTCAACGTGACTTAAGTTCTCTGTTCAAATTACACATACATGTAATAAAAAAATGTTGCGTGTAAGGAGCAAAAGCTCTTTCCTAAGTAATTCAGAATGTATCAGTTTTAAGTATGTATATATGTAGCAAACATATTTCAAGAGATATAACCTGTAAGATACATGTGCTGTAGATGTTATATCACAATTACGTGACAGATGCTCTGTATCAGAGCTACACATTTGGACATAGCATGTGAGGTACATATACCAAACATGTGATATTGCTGGTACTGTACAATGTATGTAGCGAAAGTCGGACATAGAGCGCTCATTTCAATGTAACAGGATAGATCATGTATGGTACCTGGCTATGTAACAGGGAACATTGTAATATAAATGATATGTTGTTGATATGGAATTGTGTTGACTGGGTAAATTGAAACATTGCAGATCAATGATCTGGTTACGAAAACTATGGTATAGAAAGCTGTTGAAAATTGGGTATTCCACCCCTCAGACCTCATCAGCAGCTACGCCTATGGTTACGTCGCAGCTCAACGCCCACTCCACTCCGTACAGCTCTATGGTCAGCTGATTGACTGTTTGCGTCAAATTAGTCTCCTCTATGTATAAATCAGCTGACAGATTAACTTATATCCATTAATTGAATCAATTAATCGTTTTTTCTTGTAATCCAGCTCTGCCTGTAAATAAACCTCTCCTTGTGTAAATCTGATTATTTGGTTAATATCTTGGTAGGTGAATTCTCAGAATCCCTAATCGTTACATATTCCATGTTATTTTCCTGCTTTTTATAAAGTTTGAAAATTTCCACGTTTCAGATCATGAAAATCTATGAAAAAATAATGGTTATCTTCTCTCGCTTTATTCGAATGAAATCTCTATTGCGTTGAATTGAAGTCTTCGAATTCTCTAAGATACATATTTTGGTACCGCATATTTTTGCAGTTCTCATAGATTTTTTTAGATATCTCTAGACTCCTCATATGGAAATGATTGCTTGCTCCAAGAATGAACATCCTCAAGTCTTTCTCTGGTAATGAATACTGATTTATTATATTCTCATGTGCATCTAATTCTCCTAATAAGTTCATCTCATTTTTCAATTAGTCACTTCTTCTAACACTTGCTAATTATTGTTCTCGAGTTTCAGATGAATGAAAATCCTCAAACGCAAAGGTGAATTATGGAATCAGTCTTTACTCTCATTAACACCAAGTGAACTTCTCTGAAGTATTTGAATGATCAAGTAGTTTAAACATTGAACCTGATTGAAAGTCTCAGTCCCTGCTTCTTCTTGAGCGGTCTCCTCAAATATTAGTAAAACCATTCAACTGGTATGATCTCCTCATTATGAATAAAAAATTCTTAATTTAATTCATCTAATCCACTCAGCAAGTAAGATCTCAAGCCTCCTGCTTCCCCAAAACCAAAAGGTTAGTGGTTTTAATTCATACATAGTACTCTCATGTTATAATCCTCACAATTTTCAATTGTGACCTTAATTTATCTGATCAACACAGTAAATGTCGTCTCAATTGATTAATTAGCACTTTATCGCTATTTCCTTAAAGAAAACCACTCACATCCCGAAAGGAATACATATCATCAGTGAAAATTCGCGCTGGCAGTTATCCCAAACACATCCCGTTCATTCCCATCTACAGGGCGATACGACATAAATCCACCTCCTCCCAGGGAGGATTACAACCGTTCAGAAGCTCCTGGTGCATCTAATCGTCCCTGAAATAAGAAAAAACCTTCCAGAACTACCCTCGTGAATACAGCGAGGGGTTGAAGATGCTGCGCCTTAACTGTTATTTCTACATCTCTCATCTTCAGCGGTGGAAAACGACACGGGTCATAACCATAACAATGATGATAAATATGTATGGGCTAGACCGCAAATTGGAAGTTCCTTTTGGTGCTTGAACGCTCCTTAATCGGGTGCAGGGAAGATGGGGAATCGGGGGTAGGTTGGGGTGGATGGGATTGCGGGAATTTTTACGGGGTTTTCGAGGCGAATTTATGGCCGGTATTGGGGGCGACACTTTGTCGTCTGCTGGCGGTAGAATCGGAAGAGATATAATTATCCAAAGAAATATATTTTCATGTTTGATTTGAATTTGTCACCTATATTCCAGATTATAGGGTCCCCAGATTGAAGTCGCGTAAACCTTTTTGGTCAAATTTTCTGACTAATATGAATAGAAGCGACAAAGAAATGTGGCAATCTGAATGGAATGTATCCAATTTTTTCAATAAAGATCTTATTTCTGATCCTTCCATCAGAGTTCCTGGTTTTGACCTTCCCAGGAGAATATGGTCTGTTCTAAATCGCATTAGAACAGGCCATGGACGTTGCAATAGCATGCTCTTCCGATGGAATTCGGTTGAGAGTCCTAGTTGTGAGTGTGGGGAAAATGAGGAGACTATAGAACATCTTATAAATAGTTGTCCCATTTATAAATTTCAAGATGGTTTCGAGGCTATACATAAAGTAACGAATGCATTTCTAAAATGGGTGGTTAATTTCAAAATTATTTGATTTATTCTGAATATTCGGTTTCTTTTCTGCTTTTTTCTTTTCTCATTTCAGATTAAGAATCGCGAGCCGTTTTTGGGAAGAATCTATCGACGGATAACATGCAGATGATCTCACACTGATGTCTTTCAAGATTTTTCCTGATATTTAATATTTTATGTTATTTTTTTTACGGGGTGGCAGGTTTTTTCGGCTGAGGTTTTTTTCCCCTGGCTCTATAGTATCATATGATACTAGTGATGATAGTATCGTATGATTCTATAGTATCATACGAAGAATGTTATGATACCCCGTTCTTTTTTTACCTCAGCTTAGGTACTTTTTGTTTCAACATTTATTGTATTATTTTAGCTCTCTATTTTCATAAGAATATATATATATATATTGGCTTATGTTTGAATAAAACAATGCATTATCCCGAGGAAATTTTTAGTCACTTCCTCTAACTACAGATTGCGCCGCAACTGGAATGAAGCAATGGGATCAAAACACTGCGCAAAAAAATTAACGCACATTCTGAAAATCTCAATTTTCATGAGAGTTAACCCTACATTGACTTTATAACTTATTTCTTATGTTCTCTCGGGAAGGTTTTGAACGAAACAAGACACATTAAATGGAAGAAAAATTCAGGATATCACCGAATCTTATGTGAAAGAAGAGAAATGAATAATTTTCAAAATACTGAAATGCTGATAAGTGATTTAATACTTGGTATTTCCACCCCTTGCGTTAATTACAGCTCGGCAACGACGGTTCATACTCAAAATGAGTGATCTTAAATTGTTCTGATCTAATCCTTCCCAGATTTCTCCGAGTTGGATTCCTGAGTCATTGAGAGTAGCTGGATGATTTTTTAAACTTCTCAGCCTTCTATTGAGGTTTTCCCAAACCTGCTCAGTCGGATTGAGATCTGGACTTCTTGCTGGTAATTCCATTCGAGAGACTTCAACCTCTTCAAGGTACTCCTGAACGATGCGTGCAGGATGGGGTCTGACATTATCGTCCATAAAAATGAAATTTTCACCAATGTTGGGGCAAATGACACTTCATGCTCTTCAAGAATACTCATCAGCATTCATAGCTCCATTATAGTAGATGAACAAAATTCTCAGGTTATCATGCCAGTAGTGAACTAATCAAACGTGAGCCAGCATCAGTAGACATATAACATATAACACCTACCAACCCTCAGAACCAAAGAATGTATAAATTCATATGAGAATTCCGCCAATTTTGATGTTAGTGGTCTAAAAATTTATATATACGGAGGGCTGCTTGTACAATTTCACGAACTAATGAAATTACTTTAAAAAGAAAATCATACAATATTCTTGTAATACTGTCTTATTTTAATTTTAAAATACATAAATTCGTAATAACATTAAATTCCGAAATGAATTTTGATATTCAAATAATAACAAAGTTGTTGTGAATCTAAAACGTTGCTGACGCTATGGTTATGTACAAATGCCAGTTAAGAATGAAAAAAACTAAGTCTTTCATGAATCCTGGGAACCATGTTCTCACGACGAGCCACGAAATCAAGAATTACTAGAATTATCCCTTGATGTCCCAAAAGGTTGAGTGTACAGGGTGATTCACTTATCTTGGTAACTCCAATTTTCTCGAAAACTTCCTAATATTTTTTCATTCTGTGAATGGCGTTTTGAACAAGTTAATGTCGACTTGAGATGCGCATAGAAATCTGCGGAATAAATAAAGACGCCAGGCGTCACGGCACTATCAGAAATTTTCTCTCCAGGAACATACTTTTTTTATCATGTCAGTCGAAAGATAATGTCATTCTGAACTTTTTTTTTTCGAAAACAATTTTTATCCATTTCTGACCGTCAGCGATCTGCAGCGTGTTTTATGTTAATTCTATTCCATTTATTTTTTTCATATTCGAAGACTAGCATATGTTGATATTCTACTGACCCCCTATATCTTCTTACCATGATACCAAAATCCGTCGAAAAATAGTTCGAAATTTCGTACGCACTCCACACTTTCAAATCTATATATAGTCTATCCAATGAGAAGCGACAGCGCCAGTGAACAACTAATTATACGCCTCTAGGGTTATGAATATTTTCATCAGCTGCCGTTTAGTGCTCTCTCCGTCTTCTCCAGATCTGTATTACGACAATCAAGTGATTCATCTGCAATTCTCAGTTGCTTAAATCTGGTCCTGATGAATTTGGCCACGCGCTATCTCTTCTCGTTGGATAGACCATAGATGAATCCAGCTTGAATAACCCGGATTGTTCATCATTGAAAGTTATCAGAGTCAGGAGACATCCACAAATATTCCTGCTGGTTTTCCAGACCTCTCCGCCGTTCCACCGCACTCGAAAAATCGTTTTTATAACGAACATTTCTCGTAGAACGCCTGAAAACAGGATTAAGCACCGTCCCATCCTGAGGGACCTCCGCGAACGCCAATTTCCAGGATAATTACGCCGAAAAGTCGGCGTCCTCGTGATGAATTATCTCGTATTCCGCAACTTTTCTGAAGCGCCGGCTCTCCAGATATAAAACGAAACAGGGTACGGCGCTGACCCGACGCCAGGCGGGGTTTGTTTAAGGGGCACTTAATCTCTTATGACAACGTGGCTCATTTAATCAGCTGCAGGAGCGCTCCTGCTGGACGAGGTCTTGACAGCAGGACGAATAATCGAGTTTCGAAAAACATTGTTATTCGAAAATATGTTTTTTGGAGGAGTGGGCGTTCAAAAATTATCCCACGAGCAGTTTCAGTCTCTTAGAGCATGTTTTCCACGAGAAACTGTCATAAAAGTGGAAGAACTCGGAAGGATAGACAAAACTGGTGATATCTGAACTACAACTTTTTAACCGTGAGAGAAAAAAGGATATGAATGACAGGTTGATAGTTGATAGCTAAAGAGGGGTTACAGTCCACTGCGACCTGATGGTCTATTGTGCCCTCTGACAAAGCCTCACAGCTCGCCTTCAATTCCCAGAGATCTTATGAAATCCAATATCTCGGAAGGCTTCAGTGAGGCTAATTCCTCACTCCTACAGGTCTCCTGACCCAAGCATTGTTTCCTTTGGCTTATAATGTCAAAGCATTCTGTGACTAGGTGAATAGGAGTTTCTTCCTCCACCCCACAGAATCTACACTCGTCAGTGTCCGATACGCCCATTCTCATCAAGTGCTTTCTGGGGCGACAATGCCCTGTAAGGAAGCCAGTGAGAAGGTGTAGTTGGTTTTTACTGAGATCCAAATATCTTTTGGATCTTGCAGTTTCAAAATTCCGAAGGAACTTTTTGGAGTGATCCAACCCTGATAGATTACGCCAGAGTGTTTCTCTTTCAGATTTCTCCTTCTCCAGAAACTCCTTCTTATATGTTCATTTTGCTATACCACAGAAAGGTTCTGGGCCTGTGAGTGGTTTCTGAGCATCCTTTCTGGCAAGTTTATTGGCCTCTTCGTTACCTGTGATTCCCGAATGACCAAGAACCCAGATCCAAGAGACCTTATTTTTCTTGCCTACTTCATTGAGTTCGATCCGGCATTCCCATGTCGACTTTGAGTCGATGACATAAGAGTTCAGTACTTTAATAGCAGCTTGACCATCTGAGTGAATAGCTATGTCGCAATTCTGATAGTTTCTCTCTAGATTGATATCTAGACATCTATCGATTGCTAATATTCCTGCTTTCAGAACACTCACACAGGAGCCTAACGATAGTGCACACTTGGCTTTGGCCCCGTGAACCCCAGCGCCAGCTCCCGTGTTGGTTTTAGAACCATCGGTATACCATTTAACAGTATTTTCTTTGAAATTTTGGTCGGTGTATTCCCGCTACCATTCTTCTTTTTTGGATAGCATCGTATTGAAGTTTTTCTCAGTACTTTCTTGACCATTACATCACTAGGAAGGTTAGCAGATGAGATTTAGTTAGTCAGAAAGCTCCGGACTCTCTGACCCCTAATTCTCTCATTACCTGCGCCTTCTCTAGATATTCTGAGGATGGCCTCATGGGCCATCCTGGTACATTGTGCTTGGTTTCCGGTCTCAGACAAAACGAAAATCAAGCTGATACGGAGTGGGTCAGATGAGCCAATCAACATCGCGCACATTATCTCGTTCTTCTCCCACCATTAACCGGGCAATGAATAACAACTGAACATTGAACCCGGCATCACTATCAGAAATTCATCGAGTTACAATCTCAGTCCAAAAAATTCTCTGAAGATGACTTTCTAAATGTCACTAACTAAATTGTCTGAATATGGATAGACCTCCTGAACGTGTCTGCCATCCCTCTCGTTTCGGCGCCCGATTCCATTTTCTCCTCCCTCCAAATCATCCCAACCTCCCTCAATCCGAAAACAGGATAAATTGCCCATCATCCGTCGCGCCCCCTATCGGGACGAAGAAGAATATAATCGAAACAAGCTCGGCCTGCTACTTTTGACGGACGCGAATCCCGGTCTGAGCGCGATTGCGAAAGCGACGCTTTATTAATTTCCCCGTCTTAAGACGGATCCGACGTTTTTCTTATTAGCGCAAGATGCCCCCCACCCCATCCGATGAAATATGGCCGGGCGGGGGTTGCTTACATTTTGATATTATTCACCTTGTTTCTGGCTCGTTCGTTGAAGGTGCGGATGTTTGTGACGAATGGAAAATCTCGGCTTGGAAATTGCAGAGGTAAATTGAAAAAGTGTCGGAGTTATTAGCGACGTTTTCCGGGAACTGGAAGTCTAATTTCGGTAGCTGGATTGATGTTTTCCGGGTCTTTGTCAGCGTCGCGATTATATGGAAATTTGGTTGTTTTGAAATATGGAGAAGTGTAGTATCAATGGCGTCGAAGATACTGGTTGGGGATTTGCTAGTTTTATTAATTTCAACCAAGAAAGTCTTCGAGTTGGCCTTCATCAGGAAACCGTAGGACTCGGGAGATAACGAAACTCTTTTCTGATGTACTAGATTGAGTTTTTGTTTGAAAACGCTTAGTAGGAAAGGAGAAAAATCATTTCAAAATCTGATATGTTATCAGAAAATTTTACGTATAAAAGATCCACTCACAGAAGGGAAGGAGTTTATTTAACTCCTAAGGAGTTATTCAGTAGATCTGGGAACACGGAACGGAAAAGTCCTGCGGATTATTCAGGAAGGTACTACGAAGTAGTAGAAGATATGGGGATACGGAAAAAAAAGGGGGAAGGTACAAAGGGTAATTCGAAGTTAGGTCGTAAGATGGGCGACGGTTTAGGAAAAAGTAATGTCATATTTTAGTAAATGTCGAATTATTAGGTGAGTTTCGTAGGGTGAAAATCCGAACTAGTAGAATTTTAGGTAAAGGGAATTTTTGCATTATTAATTATTATTATTCTCGAATCGAGAAACGAGAACGGGAATTCGGTCATAGGGTCATGTATATTAAGTATATAGAACAGTAACGGCATTTTACCGATCGAAGACAATAGTTTGGAGGAGGAGAGCAGCGACGACTCCAATTATTGTCTGAGATCGGAAGTCCTTTACTTTCGAGATACTTATAGCGTTTTTTGCACGATAGACACAATTTTTACTCAATGTACAAAATAATTATCTGACAAATTCATTTATTCGCGGCTTTATTAATGCTGTGTAGGAATATAATATAAGGCGTTGTCTTGGTGATGAAAACATAATCAATTGAATTTTCTAGCGTTGAAAAATGAGCGATATAGAATCTTCGGGAGATAATGAAATTCAAACAGATTAGAAAATCGGCTGTTCTTCAGTTATTCCTGAGAAATCTTAAATCCGCTACGAGATTACATACAATACTTTCAAGAAATGGATTCAGACTAAATTCAGTCAAATCAATGAAAAAGTGTTACTAGCCTATTCTGTTCGAAGAATAGAAAAGCTGAGATCGCCTGGAAGTCTTTGGGCGGAATATTCAATGCTGAAGAGCACAATATTTCCGAACGACGGTATTGACATATCCAAGTTTTCAACGCTTATAGCATTCCTCCAAAGAAAATCTATTGGTGTGCTTTTATTAATATAATAGTGCTTTACTAACTTATTATGTCCTTTCAGGTGGGAATGATATTAGATATATCAGGGGCGTGTAGAAGAGAAGAGTTGTACAACATGAGCGTCAGGGATATAGAAGATCAGGAATCATTTTCAATCGTAAAAATTCCCAACACAAAAACCAACATTCAGAGAACATTCACAGTCATCGGTCGAAATAATGATATCGATTACCTGGAAATATATAGAAAATATTTCCGCCTGCGTCTACAAAATGCGAAGAGCGAACTTTTATTTTTGAGATATCAAAACGGAAAGTGCAGTAATCAAGTATGTAATAGGCAAAGGGACAATTGGAAGTAGGCCGTCGAAAATTGCAACCTTCTTGAATTCAGAAAATCCAAATGCCTATACTGGCCACTCTTTTAAACGCACTTCGGTCACATTTTTAGCTAATAATGGAGTAGATGTATTAGGAGTAAAACGATAAGGTAGATGGCGGTCTTCGACTGTGGCTAAAAGTTAAGTTGAGGATTCCCTGAAAAATGAACTAGACTTTGCTGAAAAAATTTTGCACACTACGGAACATAAAATCGAATAAAACGAATTATTTTCTTGAGTTCACCAAAGAAATAAATTTGAGAATTTTTCTCTTTGATGCCAGGAATTAAGGAAAAAGCTGACACCGAGTTCCTACAAGAAAGGAAATGTTTAGCCCTACTTACCACAGCCTTATGACTAAAATAACCATCCCTCATTTTTCGTGTATCGGAAACCCCCATCTTCCCGTAAAAGCCCTCCTCCAATAAATACCACCGGTATGATTACTCGCCGAATTTAATTAACTACTCCCGTCCCCTCAATTCCGCACAAAGACTTTCAATTATGGCAATTGCCGGGACCTTGCCGAAATTCCGCAAGGTAATTTCTAGGGGGACAAAGGAGGCATGCTGAATAAATTCTTTTGATTAAGTGGCGCGAGAGCGACGGCGCGGGCGATTCCTCCCATCGAATCGCAGGAATTTATTCATGGGTTCCCCGGGGAACAGAGGCAACAGTTGTCGTTCCCGTCGTTATGAATATGGAGATTGGATTTCGCTACTTGACGTCGATTTCGTTATTTTTTTTAGGTCTCCCGTCTACGGCGAGATTATTTCCTCTGCTCGGATGAGCGGCTGAATTTGCGAAATTGCTGGAGTATATTCACCTTTGTTCTTCAGGGAGATTCTGAACCTAATTTCTCTTTTTCATGATGGTGATTACGAAGAAATAGTTTTAAAAAAACACTCTCTTATAGCAAATCGGGGTGAAAAGTAAAAAATAACTTTAAATTTTTAATAGTTTGGGGTGTTCAGATTTCGGCATATTACTGTTGTTGTCTGTCATCAGATGATTACTTTGGAGATGATAGTGAAAAACAGTTATTGCACAGGGTGGTCAAGATTGGTGATAATTTAACTACAACTTTTTAACCGTGAGAGATAGGGGAAAATATATAAAAATTCTTATGAATTAGAGAGCTAAAATAATACAATGAATGTTGAAACAAAAAGTACCTCAGCTGAGGTAAAAAAAAAGAACGCGGTATCATAACGTTCTTCGTATGATACTATAGAATCATACGATACTATAGAGCCAGGGAAAAAAAAACCTCATCCGAAAAAACCTGTCTCACCGTTAAAAAAATAACCCAAATTAATAAATATCAGGAAAATCTTGAAAGACAATCAGAGTTATCATCTTCATGTTATTCGTCGATGGGCTCAGATAAATAGATCCTACCCAAAACGGCTCGCAGATTAAGAAATCTGAAATGAAAAAAGACAAAAGCAGAAAAAAAAACCGATAATAATAATAATAATAATATATGATAATATAATAATAATCATATATCTACAATGAAAACTACGATTCAAAAAAAAAAGCAGCCACAGAAGTAGTGTTGAACTACTTGTATGTGACGTTTTTAACTTCAATTCAGAATAAATCAAATTATTTTGAAATTAACCACCCATTTTGGAAATGCATTTGTTACTTCATGTATAGCCTCGAAACCATCTTGAAAGTTATAAATGGGATAACTTTTTATAAAATGTTTAATAGTCTCCTCATTTTCCCCTCACTCACAACTAGGACTCTCAACCGAATTCCGTCGAAAGAGCATGCTGTTGCATTTTCCATGGCTTGTACTTATGCGATTTAGAACAAACCATATTCTCCTGGGAAGGTCAAAACCAGGATCTCTCAGGGAAGGATCAGAAATAAGATCTTCATTGAAAAAATTGGATACATTTCATTTAGATTTCCATATTTCTTTGTCGCTTCTATTCATATCAATCAGGAAATTTGACCAAAAAGGTTTACGCGACTTCAATCTGGGGACCTTATGATCTGGAATATAGGTGAGTATGAGAAATGAATTTGAAAAGGAATTGAATTTGTTCCAAAAATTCAAAGCTGTTGCCTTTCTGCGAATATGGGGAGGGACAATATTTGAGAGGACTTGTAACCAAGGAGTAGGTGTAGACTTGATAGTACCAGTAATAATCCTCATAGAAAACTTTAGTTGGGCATCAATTTTTACATGAACATTGTTCAACCAAACAGGGCAACAATATTCAGCAGCAGAAACAACCAACGCAAGCGCTGCCGTTTGAAATATTGTTGCATCAACGCCCCATGAGGAACCAGCTTGCGGTGAAATGAGAATGAAATGAAATTTGGGCTATTCCAACTTTGGCAATTATCTCCATTTCGGTTTTTGCTAGGATTTTGAGATGAAAAAATTATAAAACAATTTTTTTATATCAATCCATCAGCGTACTTTATTTTTTCCTAAAAGCTTTCCTTGCTGAACTATACATTAACTTGTACTCTTTCTTATGAAAACAATAGTTTAAAATGGCTCAGGAAGAATCGCCATTTTTCCCGTTTCAAAAATATATCATACATCATACATCGCCCTCAGATTCTTTCATATATCATGCAAAATATAGTTGGTATTCGAAAATTGAATTATTCAGTATGAAGTAGCTCACAATTATTAGAGGAGACTGTCCAGGTTGAAATGAGGACGAGAGGCTGTCAACCAGATTCATGTGTATTACAATCGACTGTTAAACCATATCAGAGAACTTTTGCAGGAAATCCACTGGATCCAGGAATCACCATGGAGGTTTGAATATTTCTTTGGTGAACACGTAGATATATTTCGTGCAAATTGAAAAGCATGATTTGACATGAAGATGAAACAGTTGATATTCTGCTCTGCTAAGAAAGTTAGTCGTATCTGAAAAAACGCTGTTTCAGGTTGAACTGGATTTTGGTGTATTGAGACATCCTCCAACATGTAGTCGCCATCTTGTGCTGGCATAATTTACAATACTTCGTACGGCCACGCTGAATATGGTTGCTCTGTTCGGTTTAACAGTGTTCATATGAAAAACATTTTTGCTCACCCAAATTTTCCTATGAGCATTATTTGTGTTACTATCAAATCTACACCTACTCTTGGGTTACCAGTCCTCTCAAATATTTTCCCTCAGCATATTCGCAGAGAGACAACAACTTTGAATTCTTGGAACAAATTTAATTTCTTTCCCTATTTATTTCCCATACTCACCTATATTCCAAATAATAAGGCTATTGGTTGAAGTCGAGTAAACCTTTTTGGTCAAATCTTCTAATTGATAAGAAAAGGAGCGACAAAGAAATTTGGCAATCTGAATGGAACGTGAGCAATTTTTTTAATGAAGATCTAATTACTGATCCTTCCATCAGAGTACTAGTTTTGATCCAGCAGAATATGGTATGTTCTAAATGGTATCAGAACAGACCATGGACGATGCAACAGCATGCTCCTCCGATGGAATTCGGTTGAGAGCCCTAGTTGTGAGCGTGGGGAAAATGAGGAGACTAGAACATCTCATGAATACTTGTCTCATTTATAAATTTCAAGATGGTTTCGGGGCTATACGTAAAATAACAAATTCGTTTGTGAAATGGGTGGTTAATTTCAAAATAATTCAATTTTGTCTAAATAATTGGTTTCTTCTCTGCTTTCATTTCAGATAAAAAATTGCGAGTCGTTCTGTGAAGAATCTGTTCTCTCAGATCACGCTGATGTTCAAGATTTTTCTGATATTTAATATTTTTAGTAAATTTTTTTTTCACAGGCGAGGTAAGGGATTCTTTTCAGCTGAAGTTTTTTCCCCTTCCTCATTTAATCATACTGCGGACCTGTATGGTTCTCCTGTGTTGCACCAACCTCAGCTAGGACTTTTTTGTTTCAATATGTATTGTATTATTTCAGCTCTCTCAATCAAAAGAATATATATGAATATATAATAATAATAATAATATTAATGTTTATTCAAATGAAGTACTACATTGAAATAAACAAAAATCAAAACTACGAGATAATAGTTTTCCGAAAAAAAAATTATCTGTATGTAGTTTGAGAAAAAAAAATAATATAACACTTCCTTCCCCGAAATATAAAATGGAATGTAAATACAATACAATGACTTCAACTTATTTTGCTACAGAAAGAAAGTTCCACAAGCAGCAATAAAAAAGTATAAGCAATAAGAATTATTTCTACACTGTATGTCTGTGCATTAAAATTGTCAATTCCGAGAGTTCTGTCACAATTTGGGTAGTCTGAATCTATCTTCGGGGGTTTTGTGTCCAATTTCGAATATTTTATGTTTAATTTGCGTTATTTAATGTCTATTTACAATTACAAATTATTTTGAAGTTCGATTTGCTACTGAAGGGGGGTTATGTGGACAATTGCTTTGTTGTCTTCAACATAATCGAAGGTTTGGATCACATCTAGTATGATAATCTCCTGAATTAGCTGTCTCCATATGATTTTCCAGTGATTTTTCTCATTTTCCAACCTGAAAGCACCAAGAATTTCATTCCATAAGCCGTTTCCACAACGTTTAAGTGATACTCTCGAAAACTCAACACACCCTCCATCCCCCTTCCTGTTATCCTTTCTCGCCCCGTTTCCGCGACTTTCGAGGACAATTCAGTCCCAAATCCCTCCCGCCCCTCCCGTGCCCGTCGCCGCTGCGAAAACACCGGGATAAAAGGCCGCAAAGGAGGGTTGCTCTTTCCGAAACTCGCATTCGTCAAGTGAAACGCCGAAAATTGCAATTAACGGGTCGGCAAAGGGCAGGGATGTAATCCCGAAATGGGTTCTTTATGAAATTAACTTCCCGAGAATTGAGTCGCGGCAATTATACGAGAAGGGAGACTTATATCTTGCGTTTCATGGTCCACGTGTACAGGGTATCTCGAATTGCTCGATTTGTCTGTTTTTGTTACTTTTATTAGGTGAGTGGTAGTTGAAATAAATAGAGCTTAGGTGTTTGTTTACATAACGCCATCGAAATATTAGTCGATTTGTGGCTGCATCATAAAGTTTTTCTGAATTAATCATGTCAGCCTACGAGCTGAATTCTAGTCATTTGAGGAAGGTTTTCATTGTCTGCTTCAATATGTGAAAATCTGAGGCTGAAGCTAATCGAATTCTCTCAAATACCTATGATGAGGCCGATTTTGATGAAAAAAACGTGCCGAGAGTTGTTTCAACGCATTAAGAATGGCGATTTCAACATCGAAGAACATCAAGGCAGTGGAAGAGAAAAGGTTTTCGTAGACGCAGAATTGTTGGCCAAGACGATCACAAGTGATCGTTATCGAACGCTATTAATGCGTTTGAGCTAAGCATTGAAGGATAAACGGTTGCAATTCAACAGGAGACATGATCAAGTGTTTTTATAGTATGAGAATGCTCGACCTAATGTTGCGAAAACGTTTTAATAGTTATTTATGATATGAGTGTTAAAAGTGACGTTTTATTTTGTGAAGGAAAAAGTTTGTGAAATGAGCGGAGCGAATTGAACAATTGTTCAGTACTGTTCAGCAGTACTTTATTACATATAACAATTTCCTGGCCTGGTGTAAATTGAAAAATGTAGAAGGGAACTTCAGTGGAAATGTTTTCCTGGCATATTCAGAAGAAAAATAAAAAATATGGAGTTCATAAACTTAGTGGAGCAAATTTTCAATGATGAAGTCAAGCGCCTTTGTTAAAAAGGATGTGGATGTTAGTAAATATTTTGAGGTAATAGAACATGTAGAAAGGAAAAGTAAAGGATGTCGACCCAAAAATTGAAAATTCTCACTCGTGAACAAGTTGAAAAGTATATAAAGGAGGCACCAGATGAGAAATACTTGATGGTTGAAGTTGCAACTATTTTCAGATTATTTGGACCCTGTCGGCTTGAAGATTTGTGAAATTTATCAGTAGAAGACATCGAGATAACAAATAAATCATTGGTTATACAACTTTCAAATTCAAAAGCGAAAGTCAGTCGTTCTTTCAGTATGTTTGGGAAGTATGTAGACTATTTTTATAAGTTCTTTGCACTGCGCCCTTCTGTTATAAAACAGCCAAAACCAAAGCAATATACTGGACACTGTTTTCGAAGATAATCCGCTTTATTGCTAGTTGAATCAGGAGCAAATATATCGGATATAAAAGAACATGGTGGATGGAAGTCTAAGAAGGTAGCCAAGGGCTATGCTGATCATTCCATTGCATATGGAAATGTCGTGCTGAAAAAATTCTCCCAACCTCAACAGATTTTGGATTCTAGTAGGATTCTAATAATGTGTTGCGGAGCTCCCTAACGTCACAGGGCATTAATGTTAGTAATTGTTCTAGTTTTACGATTAATATTAATGTTTATGAGTAATGATTGTTAAAAATTGATAACAAAAATTTGCAATTGCTGAATTTTCTCAAACATCATTTTAAAAATGTCCTGAAGTAGAGGTCTGCAAAGACGAAACAATAAGAATTCTGTTGGTGGTAGAACATACCCCGATTGTGCCTCTCAGCTGTTACGTCTAGTGAACTCACCTGGAACAAAACATAATCAAGTTACCAAACAACTCAAATTCAAGATACATATATGAAAAGAATTCAAATTAACTGCTCCACATAAATTGGGGATATTGACTTGAATAAATTGCAAAAAAATATAGTTTGAATGAGATTTTGTGATGAAAATTCATATTGATATTATTTCAGGTTGCAGGAAAAAAAAATTAATTTTAGCCTATAGGTCTGCAGCGTATACGGGGTGATTAAGAAAGTTAAAGTTAAAGTTGAACATTTCTTGGGGAATTTGGTTCCATAAACGGGGCAGAAGCTATCTCAGATCATTTAAAGATTCTGGGGTAGGTTGATGATTATCTGATCTCCTTTTTTTCAGATTTTCAGACCACTAGCATCAAAATTGGCGGAACTCTCATACAAACTTATACGTCCCCTGATTCTGAGGGTTGGGGGGTGAATGTTTCAAGTTTAAGAATGTTTCCGCTGTTTGTGTACTGAAACTAGCGCGCATATCAAATTTCAAGTATATCATCAGTGAGTGAGTGACCAAATCGGAGGTTTTTAGATTAATTCCTAAGATGTTAATATACCCCAGATAATTTCAGAAATTAAGGATCAAGTGGATGGAAATTCTTATTTCGCTTGGTCCAGACACACCTTTGAATAAAAAAATCCTAAAAGCATAGGTGGGAGTACCTATTTTTGATAAGTCAGGTTCGAAATGCTTCTTGATATGTTTCGCCCACATATCCAATAAAAAGTTAATCTTCCCTACCTCCGCCTACAGCCGTTGGAGGTGAGGGTTGAAGAGAAACATGAGAAAGACCTCGAAAATTATCTGACAGAGTAGCTTCCGTCACAAACGCGTCTATGGTCGAAAACGAAACTGAACGAATGATGGATGCCTCCCAAGGAGAAATATCGAAAATTTCCCCATCCAAATATCAATCTTCATTACCCCCAACTCCCTCCCCCCAACTTTTTTTCCGCTTTGATGGACGATCTCCCCACTAATCAAATTTAGGCCGCGTTTCGTCAAACTCGCGTGCCGCATCGACGTTCTCCTGTAAAAAATTTAATTCGTTGATTGAGTCATTGTGTATCAACCCGTGCATTGTACAACTGACATAACGATAACGGAATCTGCCCCCCCCCGCCGCGGGGGGAGATGAGAGCGCTCTCATTTCGTCCCGTCGAACTGGCACAAAGCGTCCCGACGCTGCTTTTTCGCTCGGCGTCGCACGGGTTTGGATTCGGGACGGATATCCCGTTTTAATCCGGGCTTTGTCGATGCACCCTCCAATTTTTCCGATAGATTACTCCGTTTCATCCCGGATAATGAGTGGGAGTGATTCGTGACCGCTGGGATATTCAGGGAATCGGAGCCTTGCAAGGCTTTGTTATGATTTTTGATTGAAAAATTGCAAATGCGAGTCCTTCAATTCTAGATTGAACGAATTGCTGCCATGCATTAAGGAATGATGAAATTAATAATTTCTCAATTCACATGCTTGAGAATGAAAAGTGAATACAATGTTGCGAATGGGATTGGAGGCGAAATGAAATACTTTTTAATCCCTTTCATCAGTTAGTGAAAACATATAATGAAAAAAAAATGAGAATCAATAATCTCGCAATCCACTTGGTTTGGAATCTGACATCCAAACCTCGAAGAGTTTGTGGAATTTTAAGTACCCACGTCTGGAGTAAAGAATGTTTTCCAAGCCGTTAACCAGTTACTATAAACAGTCCCCACGCATGAAAAAGATAATCTAGCAAAAGGGGCCGTAAGATGGAATATTTTTTCGGTCACGTCTGAATAGAGAAGAAGGAGAAAAATTGACTTCAACAAATCTGATTGGTAATACAAAAATGGAGGTCTGGAGGTCACCCACCAGAAAGTGAAAAGCAAATTGGATTCCTAAGGGAGCATTCAGTAGATCTGGAGGACATGGTTCGGGAAGATCTCCAGACTGCTCGGGAAAGTACAATTACAATTAAAATCACTGTGTATTTTGAGTTGCCTAAAAGTCCAAGCCTTGGAATTCTAAGGTCTTCTGTCAAAGTTCGTACACATGATTATTTTCTTAATTTTAAAGTATTGAATTTATGGGCTCAATTTCGATTTCTGATCACGGGTTACCACAGTTTGCGTTATTTTAAATTCAAAACTTTGAAATTATGAACATAATCATGTGTACGAACTTTGACAGGAGACCTTAGAATTTCGAGGCAAGAACGTTTAGGCAACTCAAAATACACAGTAATTGTTCAATACTTTCACGAAAACGCTATTAAGCGTAGCAATACCTACTCTCGTCATTAGCAAGAAGGAGAGTTATTTCCTATTTTTTTTTCCATTTCATAAAATTTTTCAGGGTTTTATGGTATTTTATGTTAACCCCGCCGTAAAGAAACCAACAAAAAAACTTTCATAAAAAACAGTTCATCCAATCTTGAGTTGTAAATGGTGTAACCAATAATATGGCCGACTGAGTTTTATATATGAAGATATTCAGTAATATGGGAAATGAATTTTTGTGCAGAATTCCAGAAAATTTGGCCAATTCTGAAGGGCTTTAAAGCCAGAAAAATGGCTTTGTACCGCCGTTTACGCCCGCGATGGTGATTGGTGCATCGCTCTCACATCGTATTGGCTTTATTTTGGTATTTTCCAATACCGGCAGCCATGCGCTATGTACCAAAGGAGTTTCATCCCTTCTGTTTATGTTGCTCATATTATGTTAAAATATCTCAATGGCTTCCATGTTCATCCTAGGATGAAAACTCTTGAAGTTTGAAATAGCCTCTAGCTTTGGGAAAACCATATTAGGTCCATCTGTTAGAGCATGTTCCGCTAGTGTGGATTTCTCTGTCTGATTGAGTCGACAGCATCAATCATGCTCCTTTATTCTCGTATTGATAATTCCTTTCGTTGTACCAATGTAGACTTTGCCGCAGTCACAATACTATAGTCACTAGCATGTAGAATCTGAATTTTTATTTGAATTTCGAGATTATTTCACAAATCTTTAATGATATGAAAAAAATTTCGTCTAATGCTCGTGGCAGAAGGTAATTCCTACACCCATGCATTCGAGTTGGAATAGGAGGCCATTTTGAAATTTTTTTCAGAATATACTTCTACAGGTTTCTAGGTTTCTGACTCGGAAATGGTAATGTTGAACAACTTTGAAATTGGATCATGTCTCTTTCTCTGGAAACGAGTACTGATTTATTGTTAACTGATGTTCATCTAATTTTTATAATCAGTTGATGTCATTCCTCTTTTGTTCAACTCTTGTAACTTATTGCTATCGAGTTTCAGATGAATGAATCCTCGTAACTCTAGGGATTTAGAGGATTTCCAGTAGAACACGATGGCTATTTCTCTGATACGGTTCAACGGTCACTTGTAATACACATGCAACTGATTGATAGCCCCTCGTCCTGGTTTCACCATGGAAAGTCTTCTCTAATAATGGTGAACTCAATCATTTTTTTTTCATTTCATCATATTTTTCAGAGTTTTGATGTATTTTATGTTAACCCCGCCGAAGAAGAATCCAACGAAAAATCTCGCGCATATACAGGGTGTTTCCTAAACATGCGGCAAAAATTCAGGGAGCTGTTACTTGGACTATTCTAAGAATATTTTGTCCTTTGATGTTTTTGGAAAAACCTCTTTGTTTCGAAGATACAGGGCGAACAACATTTTTCATATTTTTAAAATTGATAATAGTATAAATAAAAATGCGTACCGCACTGTGTTTACTAAGTAGGTACAATTTATTTTTAAATGTGTTTGACAACTATAAAAAACACTCCAGTAGAAAATGAGGAAGACTTGCGAAATCGGATCATTGCTGGGTGTAACTTAATAAGAAATGATCCTGGTGTTTTTGAAAGGGTTCGGCAGTCAATGAGGAGAAGATTCGATGCTTGTATGCTGGCTGGAGGTGGTCATTTTCAACAGTTTTTGTAGGTTAAGTTAAATTTTCATGTAATTTTTCATAATAAAATGTTATTATCTAAAATTTTGTTTGCCCTGTACCTTCGAAACAAAGAGGTTTTTCAAAAATCATCAAGGGACAAAATATTCTTAGAATAGTCCAAGGAACAGCCCCCTGAACTTTTGCCGCATGTTAAGGAAACACCCTGTATAAAGATGTTTAAACAGACAAAAATTTCAAATTCAATCAGCTTCTTCTGGGTGATGCAGATTTTGCGTCAGTTAGTATACATCTATCGAACTGTGTAATGTGCCGAAACCAAATCCATTCATCATCAGCACCTGATTCAATGAAGGCAAATCCCGCGAACAGTCGACAAACGCTCCGGAACGCAACTCCCAAGAGTCCCGCACCTCCAACCGCCCACGACCCCCGCTGTCGCATCAAATACGACCTCCAGTTCCATTACACCCCAAATACATTCCTTCTCCCCGTTTTGTAGGTAAACTGAACACCAGTTCCCGGTGTCCTTTCCATTAAACCCTCTGTAAGCCACTCTCGACACAATTTACTGCTCTCGCAGTTACTGAGAGCCGAACGCCATAATCTTATTTTCAAATATCCGCCCGCGTGACGCCGGGCTTATTCACTTATCTCCCGCCCGCCGTAATAAATATTTACACGCCCGCCGTCGGGCGTAATTAAAAGATCTTAACGCGGATCGCAGACAATGCGACCGCGTCTTATCGGTCAGATCTGGCCTTTGTCCGCTGGCGGTTCAGACGCCCGCAAATGCAAATGGCGACCGCGAGTCGGAAGACCCCCTTCTGGGGTATGTAAAGCCACCTTTCATTTGTGAACGTCAGTGTCCAAAAACACAATATTAATCAATAGAGTTCATTTTATCAAGTCACTAACTTGTGAAACTGACAGTTAACTTGCAAAATTTTTACAAGTTAGAAGTATTATTTACATTGAAAATTTTGTTTTATCGTCATACATGTTGAAAATCATGGTACAATTGTTATTTCCAGTACCACAGATTTTTGATGATGAAAGAGTTGATACTGATGATGATGAACCATCTGTTGATTCAGAAACTGCTGAACTCGAGGACTGCAGAACATTTGTACTCTCCTTACTACCAAATAATTTGCTGGACATTTCGATTTTTTTGTTGACCGAATCATCGACATAAGTCATAGCAATTTCGGTGCTCTTCCACCCTCCTGCACGCTTTAGTGCTACAATATCTCCACCCGAATCCGCAACCATAGTGGCTCCAATTCTGCGAAAAGAGGTGTATAACTCTGGGTCTTTTAAATCTAAATACTTCGCTATTTGCTTAGGGACACCACCAATGGTGTGCTGGCCAGCATTAAGGGAAATGCACTTTCCATGTCAGTATGTCAAAAAAAATCTTAGGCTTTCTGTTCCAGGAGGCCGAAGATTTACATATTTTCTGTATAACATGCAGGGCTTGAAGCTGCAGTCATCATCGGTTATGGTGAATCTTCTTGTTGTTAAATTTTTTATTTGCCGCAATGTCACAATGACGTATTTTTTCATATCCTCTACATCATTCATGTTTAAGGAGAGAATTTCGTCATATCGACAACATCCAAAAATCCCAAATATTGTTAGAATTTTCGCCAGCAACGACTGGTCATCAGGAGCATGTAAAAAAAATTTTTCAGCCTCTTCTTTACTCACTACCTTGGCCTTTTTGGCGTATAACGCTCATTTCTTCGTTTGAGAAACGCTATTACCTTTTGAAATCTGCAAATGACAACTGCACGTCATATTTTTCAATAAATTTTTTAAGGAAAACAAACCTGCGAACAGGGGCATTTTCTTTCATTTCCAAGCAGTTCTTCAGCATAAACCATTTTGTCCATAAAGTATTAGGGCTGAATCTAGCTGATAGTTGATTCAAGTAGACCAACAAAACATCTTCAGTTACCCCAATCACACCATTTTTGTTTTGCCACTTTTTGAAGTCGTCGTATTCTCGCACGTACCTTGAAGCTGAGTTTGCAGGTATTAAACTTGATGCTTCACTGCTGGCTGCCTCAATAATTTCTTTTGGTACATTCATTTTCGCTTTCGCCAAAACGAATGTAAAGAAAAATAAACAGACATGTTCATGGCAACGCATCCATAGCTTACGACATTTGCGACAAATTATTGAGATTTTTTTGGAATTTATCTAAAGTTTTTACGAATGAGAAACAAATAAAATATAAAACAATACACGCAAGGTAACGGGTTTTACTGGCTCAAGGAGGTAACTGAGGTCAGTTATATCCTCCATTCGCCAGTAAAAACCCTCTTACCTTGCTAGTAATGTTATATACTATACACGCCTGCCGTCGGGCGTAATTGAAAGATCTTAACGCGGATCGCAGACAATGCGACCGCGTCTTATCGGTCAGATCTGGCCTTTGTCCGCGGGCGGTTCAGACGCCCGCAAATGCAAATGGCGCCCGCGAGTCGGAAGACCCCCTTTCGGGGTATGTAAATCCACCTGTCTTACGCCTTAATGCTGCTTTGTGACGCGAAGAAGCGTTCCTGTGTTCTGGTCTGGGCTGATGGAGGAAATTAGAGTGATGCTGCCAGTATGTGGCTTTGGTTATCTTGAGAGCGAGAGGAGAATCCACACGCCCACCCATTGTGATTGAAATTTTGGGTAACTGAGCCGACGCTACTGATAACTTGGAGGATGCAGATGGTTCACTGAATCAAGAATATTTTGGATAATTCCAAGTGTGGAAACGTCATCTAGAAAACAGCCTATTGCTTCCAATTTGCCTACTCTATTGCACAAAGTATAATACATATCATGTTCTCTTTTCTGGGTAGACATAAATCGCTGCATAAATTTGCAATTCGTTACAGTGTCTAGATCCCATGCTACAGGGTGATTTTCAAGTTTAGCCAAATACTATAATTGGCTATAACTTACGCAGTATTGCCATCACTATCTCGAAATAAAAACATCTTCAAGGCAGTTTTTTTCAGATCAAATGAATTCAAAATCATGAAGAAAGATCTGCGAGCCTAGGAATAGAAAATGGTATTCATTTAAATGATTTATATTGTGAATTCATCCAAGTTTGAAAAATGTTTTCGGTGTTGCCTCCGTGAGGGCAAGAAATTTGTTGATTTCCTCGAATTTTTTTCTCAGAATTTTGTACAGGTACTATCGGAATATTCGTACCGCTTCAAATTGTAACACAGTATGCAATGATATCTCTCGATAGACTTTTCATAAACAATTTCAAAAATATATACTATGATATGAACTGTTCCACATCAACTTGATCGTTGATTTTTAGTGCAAGCCTTGGTCTATAAAATGCCACAAACACAGTATTCGAGCGTAATCAAATCAGGTAAGACAGCGGCCACATTTTGCGGTCGATCAAATCTGAAACATTTGATCTCAACCAATTCAGCAAGCCATTTACTTGTTGAAATGTCCAACGCTCTGAACCGACTGTTTCAGATGTTCTTAGTATAAAAATTTTTCCAATTGTTCTTGCCATCGTTGGGGCCTCTTTTGAATTATTGAGGCTTTTTTTTCTTTTCTGGACCTCAAGTTTTCTCTTCAATATGCCACGAACACTGCAGTTCCACACGTCGAGATCCTAGGTGAGCACTTGTACTAAGCGCACCGATTTTCTTTCTAATCGACGACTGCTGGCGCCCTTGCAGTACTGCGTTTTCCACCACCGTAAAGTTTTTTCATACAACCAATCCCTAAAAATCGTTCTATAGCGGGATGTACAAATTTCTTGTTCAATTTTAGTTATTGGAGCGGTCGACAAATTTCGATATTGAATTTTTCTTCCAAATGAAACCAATCACAGCAAAACGTTTCGAATACATAGTCCAAAATTCAGAATGTATTCATCTCATATGAAAATCACAACAAGAGTTGAGACATAACATGTTGTTGAACGCCCTATCAAATTTTGAATGCGTTTGGTTGAATCGTTAATGTTTTATGCGTTAACGAAATGAACATGGAAAAATGGGAGAAAAGGTACTCATAGTTAACTGGAATCCAGTTTCATCTGGACGAAGTAGAGTGTAGTGACCGTGAGGTCTTGGATTATCAAAACTTCCCTGATATCATGAACCGCTCATGGGGTAAACAATAAGAATCTCCCGACATTGTCCAGCCTTCCCACCCTAATCTCCTACCCGCTCCAATATAACAGATAATAGGGGCTCTATACCTTGGTAATTCCCCGAAAACTCAATACGGCTTTTATCCGGCAATCCTATTTGTCTGGTTCGCATATACTGCCGACAAGCCATTAAGCAAAGTGCAAACTATCGGCATTCATCATCCTTACTGCGTCGTTCCTTAATTCGCTAAAACGCGACTTGGAGGGCTTTGGAACATAGAACTCTCGGCAAACACGGCAAATAAGCCGGAAAGTCGGCAAGTAATAACTGGGCAAACATGAGGGTCAGGCCAAACAGAGGGAATAGAGACGAGGGACTACCAACGTCGGGCCTGGCCGGTCCTCTTGTTTGCCAAGGGAGTTCTGGTCCCTTTGTGCGATAGAGTTAACCCTGGAGGGACATAATAATTTTTCTGTCGTTCAGCTTGGGATTGGACTCGATATGATATAACATGAGATGTAGTAGCTAACCACCATCGGTAGATTCCCAATGAAAGATAATTGTTTGATTCCAATGCCTATCGAATAGGCGTTACTCCTGTCCAATGTACAGAAGAACTATTCAAATGCAGAGTTGTTCACTCTTGTGGACTGTAACCAGATAATCGGGTTGGAGATGACAGTGTCAAAACATTCATTGTACATCTTTAAGAATCATGAAATGACTTAGTCATCCGCATGAAGCTGATAGAGTGCAAAATACAAATATTCAGATTTAGACTGAAAACAGGGGTAGGAGCAGTTCGAATGAGGGGTCATTTGAAGTTAGACTTAGACGATGAGATGGTTCAATTAACTTACTATTAATGACAGTGGCAGAGCAATCAATGAAATTGATTGCACGAGTCTCTTCATTCTCCTCAAATAACATAAGGTTTGAATAATTAGTTCTAATGAGGAGATCGAATTGTAATAATTATGCAAACAAAGAAAGAATTTCAAACGTTGAAGCTACACTTTCTTGGTCTGTTTATCAATGGGTTCAATACAGTAAATATGAGCAGGAAAATAATATTATATTTAATATTAACAACATTGGTCAGAAAGACAGTGCAAAATTCATCAGTGAATACAACATTCACAGAGACAGAAAAAAAAATCAGAAGAATGAACTTGAAGGTTCAGGATAATCATGGTAATCATACCGTATGATTGAGTTCAACAATATTAGAGAAGACCTTCTAGGTTGAGACCAGGACGATAGACTGTCAACCAGTTTCATGTGTATTACAATTGACCATTGAATCATATCAGAGACGTTCACCTCGTGTTCTGCAGGAAATACTCTGAATTCCTAGAGGTACGAGGATTCATTCATCTGGAACTGGGGATTGGCAAAATGTACAAGAGGTGAACTGTGGAGGAATCAAATAAACTGATTTCAAAAATTAGATGAACATGAGTAAACAATAAATCAGTACTTGTTTCCGAAGGAAAAGACAAGACACAATTCTACCCTAGGGCAACATTACCATTTCCAAGTGAGAAATCTAAAAAATTCTGGAAAAAAACTTGATCTGTAATAGTATATTGTGAAATAGGTCCAACACTCATGCATTCGTGGTGGAATTGCCTTCTGCCACGATATTCTGATAGACGATATTTTTTCTATTGCAATTATGTTTTGTGAAATGATCTCAAAATTCATATAAAAAATCAGATTCTACATCCTAGTGACCAAAGTATTGTATCTTGGCAGTAGGTGTGACTTACGAAATTTGGCAGATTACAGAATTTGAATTGATTTGTTTCGAAAATTTATATGATCGGAGGTCGATTTTGACAACCACAAAACCAAAATATATCTGGAAACAATGTTGTAATGAGTTCATTACAGCACTACTTCTAGAACTGTTATGAACTCATTACAATACTGAAATACAGAAAAATATATTGAAATATACTTTAAGAACTGAATCGACTTCGGAAGAGCTGTGAAGGAATTAATGTTGAAAAAGGCATATTATAGTGTCAAAGAGTTTCTCGATGATAATTTTGTAATGTAATTCTCTTTATACTTATACTGACTTGTGCTATACATAACTATTATGTCTGAAAGGATTAATAAATATTATTATTATTATTATTATTGAATTGAAGAGTATTACCAATATTTTTGTTGAGTTTTCATTATCCAACACAAAAGATAAAATTACGAAACGAAATGAAAATGGAATAATTAATAATTTTGAGCAGACTGAAAATACATCATTCAATATAAACACAAGAATAGTTCTTAACACTATCAACGCGAAACGAGAAGATGATTAAAATTTGTTCTCAATTCCGGAAACCTGAGATATCACAATGAAGTTACTGCCTTCTGTCAATCAGCTGATTTCCACAGATCATAGATCTCAAGCTATTGAATTAGCCAAGGTCAATCAATTTTAAACAGGATCTTATGTTTTTTTTTTTCATTCGCCACAAACTATGAGAACATGAAAATAAAGTAACTACATTGCAAACTCTGATAATTCTTTCTAAATCTAGGAGTTCTTCTCTGAGTTTGGATGAATTAGGTGCGTCTGAAATTCAAAACAAGAAAAATATTCTACAAATAAGGCTGAACCCTTTTTCTAAGTGACATAACCTGATTTCATTTCTCCCTCCTCATGAGGGAAGCTTTGTGAGTCTTTGAATTGAGGATGGTTTTGCTTTGAATGATTACTATTTTGAATTTGAATATGATTCAAAAACGTTCGGAATGTGGCCTTGGTACAGCCAAAACATTTTGCGTTTTTCCATTCGTTCTTCTGAAAAAAATCAATTAGAGTAGGTAACCGAGATATTATTGAATTTATTCCTGTTTTCTCTTCCACACCGTGAAATCCCGAAATCAGACACTCTGTATTGCTTGTTCAGGTTTATCAACATGTTCACATTCGATTCAAAATGGGCTGATATCATTTTCTGACGTTCCCGATCAGCATTTCAATGCTGCCATTTACCAAACATCCTGCTATCAGTCGACGCGAAATTCGGACAATTGATTCAACAAAAATGAACCGATAGGTCAATTGCCGTTCCACCCGTATCACTTTACCGACAGAAATCTGTTTTGTCCACGGCCAATTCAATCGGGAAAATTGACCTTGTTTGCCTGCTTTCAGCTGCGATTCGGGCCGAGCTGAAAAATCGAAAAACACGATGTTCTGTTCAGATATTCATTAGAGCAATCTGCCATTCTGATGTCGTTTTCCGTTCCATCAACCCCTGGCAAATTCGCAACTTGATGTCGAGCAAACAAAACCGCAATATTCGGACCAGCATACAGTTGCCGAATGCTCGTTTCGACCAACGAATAGACATTGTATTATTTATATTTCAAACTCAGAAAATGTTGTTCTCATAATAATGGAAAACATTGATAAATGGAATATGCAGAAAGGAAATAGATGAACTGTGAATATTAAAGCATGATGATGTATGTCTCAACATAAAGTTAAAGTTTCAATTCACCATTAGTCTAGTAAAATATTTGGCTGTTCGAATTTAAATTATATTTTTGGTAACCCATAGATGGAAGCAAGAAATAAATTATCAGAATTAGGAGAAAAACCGGATGGGTTCACAATTTTTCTCATAAAAAAAATTGATCTGCAGTGATGCAGTTACTTTATCAGTTAGTATATAGATCGAGAAAACGGAATTGGAAACATCACAGTTTCTTTAGTGAATTCGAACATAGTCTAGTGGAACAGTGGCAGAATCGAAACCTCAGAAAGAAGTGATATCGAATAAACGGCTGGACCGACAGATTCGGGGGGGAAGGGGATGTAGAGCCCAACGTATGGTATGTCGAATCGAATCAGTAACATACCAAACGCGGTATGGGTGATTTCATATATGTTGTAAATGAATACGACAATTGTATTCCACTCTGACGTGAGGAATTTATTTGGCTCAATGAATGACACAAATTATCCTCTTCGGAAATCAGTATTCGGGTTCTTTCTCGCAAAACTGGATGGAAATGAAATAACTTCAAGGAAAAGAGAAGACTTGAAAAAAAAAAAACATTCTACGAGAGAAATTGAAAAATAAAAATTAATTCTATGAAAATAGAAGGTATTGAATTTAAAATGACGCTAACTGTGGTAACCCTTGATCAGAAATCGAAATTGAACTCATAAATACAATACTTTATAAATTATGAACATAATCATGTGGAAGAACTTTGACAGGAGCTTTTCGGTTACGTCTATTGAGAATCGGCACTAAAGAAAAAGAAGAAAACATCTTCTCTGTCAAAGAGGAACCTGCCGGTTAATGTTTGGTTCTGTAAAGTGACCAAGACAAAGGTTATTTCTCTTATTTGTGAAAGTATCAGAGACCTATTATTCATGGACGTCTTTCTAGAGAGAGATTGTAAACATGCGAATGAGATTAGGTAATTACAGGCACTGTCACCCGCTCTTCTATTTCGTTTGGAACATATGATTTTGGCAGTGCCTTAACTTGATCTCTCTCTGTTCGTTTCATGGGATCTGCATACGTCCCTCCTTCTCTAATGTATGTTGCCTCGGATTTCTTTGGAAAAGTCACGTGACAATGAGAACATGTTTGAAAACTACTGTGATATGTTAAAATGTTTTATTTTAGCGGCAATTATGACTTCCAATTGACAGTTGAATAGAGATCAAACCATGGATGATTGATTCAAGTATTCAATCGCAAAATAATAATGAGACCATGCGTAGAGACATATTATTCTGTGATTCATTCTACTTAATACTCAATATTTGAAATTTCACATACAAACTATATTTTTCATGATATCTGAATGAATCTGAGGGCGATGTATGATATATTTTTGAAACGGGAAAAAATGGAGATTCTTTCTAAGCCATTTCAAACTATTGATTCCGAAAAAACACAACTTTATGTTATAGCTCAGCCAGGAGACCTATTGGCCAAAAACAAAGTACGCTACTGGATTGCTATGACAATAGTGCCTCTATAATGTTTGCATTTCAACATCCGAGCACAATCAGAAACGGAAATAATGGCCAAACTAGAAATCACCTAAATTTCAATTTTGACCTATAACTCGAAAACAAAAGAAGATAGATGAATGCAGTTGATGGATAGCATTATCAGTTTCTCTAAAAAAGGCCACCGTAAAGTGTCATAAATTTTCCCCCATCTCTCATGATTGAAAGGTTGTAGTTCAAGTATCACCAATTTTGCGCACCCTGTAGATACCCATTTCAATGCAATTAATATTTTTGTATATTTTGTACTTTAGTATTTTTTTGTATTTCACCTCATATATTTTCTTCTTAAAAAAATAATGGTTTGTACAACTTTATTCATCTTTAATGCAAGTTTGCCGGGTCAGCTAGCTTATCTAATTGCCACAATTGGTCCCACCACCAAATCCCTTACGCTCTTTAGTTTCTGGGATAGGAAATGATTCTAAACACTTCTTGGGCAACATTCAAAAATTTTACAGCTGTTTCCAGACAAAATCGTTTGGCGACACATATTTTATATATTGTACAGGACAATTTTATGTCCACTTTCAAGGTATTATACCATAATAGGTTATTATGATATGAAAGTTGCTTTTTTTTCCCAATGAGGCAGTACGAAGTCTGCCGGGTCAGATAGTAGAGGATAAAAGATGATCATAATAATTAATGAACTAGTCAATTGAATAACTATCAATGCTTGCTCGGTTGAGCATAAAACTCTCAATTAAATGCCGACTCATCTGTACTCAATATCCTCAATTCAATGTCCGATCTTTCGACCACCATATCCACAATTCAATGCTGTGTACGAACACATTGAAGTATTGATTATAACATAAGTACACACCCGATGACATAATTAGGAATTTATTATATTTAATTCTTGTAGATGAATGAAGTGTCTTGATGCCCTTTGTTCAATTAATATTTTTCCTCATCGCCTCATGCGTCTTCAACTACTCGCTCATTATAACTAACTTTGATTCATTCTTTGACCCGAGCATGATGCAACTCAAGACAGCTTACAAAATCGGTAATACACTACAGTTATAAGTCATATAATTTAGATCACCTTTGCTTCAGCAGAATCAACATTCTCCTAATTTTTCTGATCTAGAAAATACCTTCTTCTGAAATAATCAACGGTTGGTGTTGACAAAATTTCTATCGCTCCAATTGGCTCTGAAATTAATCCTTTCGCTATCAAAATATTCCCGCCAAACACTAAGCTCTCCAAGCCATGACGACAAGCCGAATTTCCAGAACACATCTAGCTGAACTATTCCAGGCATGTTCCTATCTAAAACCAACACCCGCAGCACTCAGCTGTTTTCTCAAGACCATCCAGGAACGTAGCTAACTTAAAACCAATAAAGCGCACGTATAACGAGCCAGCCACCTTGTTAGAACTTTTCGGCCGAACTACCACTACCTGATTAAATCTAAGGGCCTCATTGTCGATTCCCATTCGACTTTAATTATCCACGTAACGCTGGCACAAAGCGCCCGTTTATTAGCTGGATTGTTTTGCGCGTTCGGTTCGACGGTCTGAACCATATTTTCCTCGACACTTTCGTGTTTTGGAACACGTGGAATGGCCCTGTTCAGATCGCTCAGTCGCGGGCTGAATTATATACTTTTTATTTCGGTCTTTTTTTGGCATGATTGCTTTTCATCATGTAACTGATTTTTTCGATGCTCTGAAACCAGACTTCAGAAGGGAAGAATAAAGCTCAATCATGAGCGAGTCCATACTGAATTGAAACTGGAAAAAAAAATAGTATTTTCGTCAAATTAGGAAACATTGATAAATGAACAAATTATATTCTGAAAAAATCAAAGCAGAAATTCAACATAAAATTATGTGGATAATAAATTGCTCCTTATGAGTTAGGGATATTGACTTTAATTGCAAAAAAATATCGTTTAAATGAGATTTTGTGATTCATATTAATATGATTTCAAGGTCTGCAGCGTATACATGGTGGTTAAAAAAATCGAGTAAAATAACGAAATTTTCTTCCCAGAGAATTCAAGCATTTTGAGACTATAGTACAATGTATGGCCTCCACGGATATCAATAACAGCTTGACATATTCTTCGCATACTACACACGAGGTTGTTGAACATTTCTTGAGGAATTTGGATCCATTAACAGGGCAGAAGCTCTCTCAGATCATTTAAGGTTTCTGGGGTAGGTTGATGATTATCTAATCTTCTTTGGAGCATATCCCATGCATGTTTTATGCAATTCAAATCTGGTGACTGCGGAGGTATTGGTAAATGTGGAATACCAAGCTCCTCGCGCGCATTCTCATCTATGGTTGCACAGTGCGGTCTAGCGTTATCGTCTAGACATCGAGAAGTTTCACCAAAATCAGCGTGAAAATTTAGCAAAACATTGTTAATGAAATTCTTCCTATAGAGTAAGGCAGTCATATTCGAAATAGACGGAACCTGTCTCCCTGAACCTATTCCAAAGTCGAGATATCACACTTTGACTGACTTGGAGCCTTTTTACTACAATAACCTGAGTTAAGCAACTCACAGCATTTCGATAGCCCTATTAGTCTCAGCGTTTGTTAATTCACATCTTGGCATTTTCAAAAAAACTCATTTCAAATCAAAGCCGTTGACAAAATGACTCTCTTTCAAAATAAGAATCATATGCAAAGAACCAAATTGACGAAATGTCCCATACTGATTTTCATTGGATCGATAACAGTTTCTGAAAACTGAATTGAAAAAATTTATCAAATAATGAAGAAAGGCCCCTGCGCAAAAATTTGAGCAAAACTTTATGATAAGAAATTGTTGCCTTACAATGAAAAAAAAAACACTTTGAACTCTGAAGCGTAACGTTTCGGAGTCTAAATCAGAATTACTAGTTTTCATTCAACTTCGTAGACTTCGTGACAATATTTTGATTAAAAAAAACGAAAAAGTTTTGTCCTCTGCAAATTAGTGCTCAAATTTTTACGAAGGGGTCTATCTTCTAATATTTGATGAATGTTTCTAATTTTTTCTTGTTTCAGAGACTGGGAGGGAAAACCCAAATCAAGTTTTCCGGAATATGCAAAGACTTCCCAGACAATATTTCAAATGATATCGATTCAAGTTGTTTTTGACTTTCAAATAATTTTATAGCGATTTTCTCGAAGAAAACATATTTTCCAAAACGATTGAATTCGATATCCCTAACCCTTCTCAGCATTAGAAAGAATGGTGCTCTACCCTTTCTAGACCTCTCAGAAACTAGAAGGCCTAATGAGAAACTAGGACATAGGGTTCATAGAAAACCAACCCACACTGACAGAGATCTATATAAGCAGTCCAATCATCACCCAAAACAGAAACGAGGAGTTATCAAAACACTCGTATAGAGAACCTGACGATTATGCGAGCCGGAATTTCTGAGATATGAATTTGAACATTCACAGGGTAATGAGACATATTTCCACACGTGATGATACAACTAGATTGCAATGGAAGAGCTTTCTTACCATACATCCCTGAGTAAACTGATTGAATTGGTAGAATATTGAAGAGGAACTACGAAACCATTTAAGAGCCGATACTTTAAACTTGGACAAATGATCAGAACTACCAAAGACAAAGACGACCTGCTTTCATAAACCGGTATTTACAGGATACGTCGTGACTGCGACAAGGTCCATATTGGCACAACAAAACGGAGTATCCATACGAGAATTAAGGAGCATGAACGATGCTGTCGACTGAATGAGACAATGAGACAGAAAAATCCGCACTAGCAGAACATGCTCCAACAGATGGACCCAATATAGTTTTCATAAAAGCATATCAAAATGCAAATATCAAAAAATACTATCCTAGACTGAACATGGAAGTCATTGAACTTTTTAAACATATACACAACAAGAACAGAAAAAAAGAAACTACATGGTTGCATCAAGCCGATACGAAGCGAGAGTTATGTGCTAATCAATACCGCCTTGCTTGGTTGGTAATCAACATGAACCTAGACAATACCACGGAATGGAAAAGAATGCACGAAAAGAAGGACCAACATCTAGCCAGTCGAAAACTGAGAGCATTTTCCTAATAATCGACGCAGTTGTTGAAAATGGCTTGATGCTTTTTTTCACATTACCACCTTTATATCGATATCAACGCTGGCAATTCTAAATGTTAAACCTAATCGAATAATAAAGTTCACCTCTATCTCTCCACTGCTCGTTCACGAAATAAAAACGCTCATTCACTCTTTTACTATGTGAAATTCCCCTCTTTATCCGCCTTCAACTGCTCACTACAAATAGCAGCGTTAACTAGAATTCTCGAATATCCAAAAAGACGCTGTAACGTTCCGTCCTGCTATTATCTGTGCTGTGTTAGCTCTTCCATTAAAATTCCCCAGTGTTTGTTGATCACCTACAAGCTTAATAATATCCTTTAATAAATATGGGAAGAGGTTGGAATAAGGAATCTCGTACACGTCGAAAATTCAACTTTGTGTTTCATCGGCAGTTTAATTATTTTCCGGGGATTATATTGTATTATAGATGGTACTCTTGCATCAGCTTTCATCAAGATTTGTCTCACGAGAGAGGTAATATGAGCATCGGTAGGTGAAAAATCACCCCTGTGCAAGAGACAACCCGTTTAACAACTGATATTGAAAGAGTGTTCCAAGCGACATTAAGAGTGTCTTCCGGGCTTATTGGCCGTGGTCTATTAGGAGTTAGTTCATCTTCAGAGGATTCTTGGTCTGATATTTTAACTTGACCGCTGAATTTCCGAAAGTGATGCTGGATTCGAATCGTTGCTCAAACTTATACCCTAATTTTTGGCAGGAGAAGGTAGTGGGTTAACTCGCGCGATGTTGATTGGTCCATCGCTCCCACTTCGTATTGGCTCAATTTTGGTCTTTTCCAACACCAGCAATCATGCGCTATGTACCAAAGGAGTTTCTTTCCTTTGTTTCCTTGTTCATGTTGTTCTTATGTTTATACAGGGTGTCCCGTAAAGACCACGTCAAACGAAAACGGAATGTAGATCAGAATGTGCTCTACCTGATGTAAAACAATTTTTCATATGAAAGTCTCACAGTTTTCGAGATATTTGATGTTTTATGAAAATGTTGAATTTTTACACTTGAAATGCTTTCTCTCTTGCGGAAGCTAGAATTGAATACTTTTTGAATCAGTTTTTTCCGTGAATATTGTTGAATGATTACTTCAATTTATGCAATGAAAAATAACACAAAATATTATACAGGTATTCTGAAAAAAAAAATTTTAAATTCATGTTTCGAAAGAAGTGATTTTTGTACTGAATTCTATCTGACGTGGTGCAAAAAAAAGACACTAGACCTTTTCTGCATATTACGTTGAAAATTTGCCCATTTTGTGAGGATTCCGAAAAGGTAAAATACAGGTGATAACCTTCCTCAGAAAAAAAGATATTTGAATATTTATCGAAAATGGAGCATTCCTGTGAAAAACTGATTTTTTCACCTTTTCCATAAATACTTTCATTTTGCACTTCCTGCTGAAAATAATCAATCAACAAATCAATAAAATGTTATTAAGATGCCAATTCACTGAATGAGTTTTTTATTCCTTTTTCTTTGCCTAAAGAACTCTCGAACATTGACATGATGTGATGCGATTTAATGATTCAAACTTAAGGTACTTAAGGTATCTATGGAAACGTTCATTTTCATCTAGTGAAAGTTAATGCGTAGCAGTTTACTGGGTAAAATGTCTACAGAAAATGTTTCGTATTCTGCAAGAGAATATGCCGACATGCACCTTATTTATGGAGAAGTACGTCTTAATGCTAGAGCAGCATCGAGGCTTTATTCAGAGCGGTACCCCAATCGCCGACATCCCAATTACGAAGTTTTCATCCGGACTCATAATGCAATTGTCGAAGGAAGAGTTCCTGGGAGTCGTAAAAGTAGTGGCCGGCCTTCGATTGTGGAGGATGACACCATTTTGAATGTAGTCGAAAATAATCCTTCAGTATCAACCAGAATGATAGAGCTCATGACAGGCATATCCAAAACAAGTGCCCATAGAACCCTGAGGAAACACAAATATCACCCCTACCATATTCAGAGAGTTCAACAACTACTACCCAGAGACTATCAAGCCCGAGTAGAATTTTGTCAACAAATGTTGCTGAAACATACAGAAAATCCCAATTTTTTCAATAATATCCTTTGGACTGATGAGTCTTCCTGTACTCAAAGCGGGTATATCAATCTGCATAATCTTCATAGTTGGAACATCGAGAATCCGCACAATATAAGGCAAGATAGATCCCAATATCGATTTACGGTGAATTTATGGACTGGCATATACGATGGAAAAATATTCGGTCCGACAGAATTGCCGCAATCATTAAACGGCACCAACTATTTGAATTTTCTAAGGAACAGTGTACCCTTACTCTTAGAAGATATACCACTGGAAATGCGACGTAATCTATGGTTTCAACACGACGGGTGCCCAGCACACTACAGTCGTCATGTTAGGGAATATTTAAACCAATCATATCCTCACCGGTGGATCGGAAGGGGCGGTGAAATTTTGTGGCCTCCACGTTCACCAGACTTAAATCCTTTGGATTTTTTTTACTGGGGTTTTTTAAAAAATGAAATTTATTCGAATTCCATAAGAGATGAAGCACAACTAAGGTACCGCATTCGTATTTCAGCAGCCAAAATAGCGGGGAGAAGTTTGTATGGTTTGAAAAGGTCATTTCTCAATAGATGCAGGGCATGTATTAGCGAAGGAGGTGGTCATTTTGAGCACTTGCTCTAATAAGAATCCTGAATTTTCATTATTGATATTTTTATAGAGTTTCTTCACAATACATTTGTTGATATTGAAGGTCCTGTGCGTTATTACATTATATCATTGCAATTAATGAATAATTTCACTTTATAGGTATTTTGAGGACAAACTGACATTTTCAAGAGAATAATTCAATATGTTACACCAGAATCTGCAAAATGAAAGGACTTGTGGAAAAGTTCACAAAATCAGTTTTTCACAGAAATGCTCCATTTTTGATAAACATTCAAATATCTTTTTTCGTGAAGAAGGTTATCACCTGTATTTTACTTTTTCGGAATCCTCACAAAATGAGCAACTTTTCAAGGTAATATCCAGAAAAGGTCTAGTGTCTTTTTTTTATACCACGTCAGATAGAATTCAGTACAAAAAAAAACACTTCCTTCAGAACATGAATTTCAACTTTGTTTTCAGGATCCCTGTATAATATTTTCTACTATTTTTCATTGCATGAATTGAAGTAATCATTCAACAATATTTAGAGAAAAGAAACTGATTCGAAAAGTATTCAATTGTAGCTTCCACAAGAGAGGAAGCATCTTAAGTGAAAAAATTCTACATTTTCATAAAACATCAAATATCTCGAAAACTGTGAGACTTTCATATGAACGATTTTTTCACATCAGGTAGAGCACATTCTGATCTACATTCCGTTTTCGTTTGACGTGGTCTTTACGGGACACCCTGTATATCTCAATGGCTTTCATATTCATCTTAGAATAGAAATTATTGATGTTCGAAATAGCCTCTGCCTTTGAGAAAACAATTTTGTGTTCATCTGTTGAAGCATATTCTGCTAGTGCGGATTTTTCTGACTGATTGAGTCGACAGCATCGTTCATGCTCCTTGTTTCGTTGTACCAATGTAGACTTTGCCGCAGTCACAAGGTATCCTGTAAACAGTGGGTCCACTTTGTCTTTGATAGTTCTGATCATTTGGCCAAGTTTTTAAGTTGGCTTATAGATGGTTCGATATTGTGCCTCTTAAGTATTCTACTTATTCAATAGGTGATCTTAGGGATATATGGTAAGATAGCTCTTCCATCGGAAGTGATTTGTGACGTGTTATCATCACGTGTGGAAAGTTCTGTTCTTATTACCCTCTGAAATCCTTTGGCATTATATCCGTTAGCGACGAATGCATGCTGTAGATGTACAAGTTCATTCTCCAGAAATTCTGGCTCGCACAATCGTCAAGCTCTGTCTACGAGTGTTTTTATAACTCCTCGTTTTTCCTTCAGATGATGTCAGTGTGTCTTGGATTTCTATAAACCCTGTGTCCTAGCTTCTTATTAGGCTTTCTAGTTACCAAGACTTCTAGAAAAGGTGGAACACCATCCTTTTCAATTTCCAGAGAGAATTGAATATTTGGGTGCCTACTGTTAAGATGAGATAGGAAAGCATCCAATTCTTCAAGTCCGTGACTCCAAACGACAAAAATATCATCTACATATCGTAGTCATGTGGATAGTTTCTTCGTAGCTGCTTCAATTGTACTTTGTTGGAATTTTTCCATGAAGAAATTTGCGATTGAAGGACTTAGAAGGTTTCTCATGGCGACACCGTCTATTTGCTCATAGAATTCGCTTTTCCACTGAAAATAGCTGTATGAAAGGCAAAAATCAAAAAGCTTTGTTATGTCATTCGGGAATAACTCAGACACTTAGTTAAGCGATTCCTTCATGGGAACTAATGTGAACAGAGACACAACATCAAAACTAACGAGTCGGTTATTTGGGCCCAACTGGATGTTTTGCAGCTTCACGTTCGATGAAATAATTCCTAATAGACCACGGCCAATGAGCCCGGAAGACTCTCTTAATGTCAGTATATCCGGTCGTGAAAGCCTGAAACTATCTAGTGTATCAAGCTTCTACCCTGAGTGACAACACCGTCAAAATCTTAATATGAAAAACTAAGTCGGCCATATTATTGGTTACACCATTTATAACTCAAGATTGAATGAACTCTTTGTTAGGAAAGAATTTTTGTTGGATTCTTCTACGGCGGGGTTAACATAAATTACCATAAAACCCTGAAAAATGTGATTAAATGGAAAAATAATAGGAAATAATTTTCTTTCTTGCGAATAACGCCATTAGGTGTCGCTATGGTTGATAGCGTTTTCGTGAAAGTATTATATTTGATATTAATTCGGTGGACTACATTTTCTAATAATATTAACGCATCTGAGTCCATGTGTTATTACACCTATCTTTCTTCCGAATACTACGAAAAATTTTATGATGAAATGTTTTGAACACGACCCCATTCTACTATTATCGGCAAAGTAAACAATTAGTGAGTATTTTGAAATGCCTACATGCGCAGATTCACAATGGACAATCAGCAATCTGCCCTATTCATTTTTGCATTCTCGGGAAAAAAAAAATGAAAATCTTGTTCATCACAAGGTACATCAATGAAGGAATTGTAAAATATGAAAAAAAAATTCCTCTTCACCTCTTAAATAAAGAGAATTCTTCTGATGTATAAATAACAATGTACAGGGTGATTGATTATATTTTACTCAATAGCTATCTCAGTTAATATTGGTCGTACAAAAACGTTTGAATCGGCAAATTTGAAAAATTTTTCATGGGCATTCAGAATTCAGTATTAAGAAATTCATAAAGACATCGAAAACCTAAAAATTTGTTGTGAACTATTGTTTTTATATGGTACACCCTGTATTTCATTTTTTTAATCGGTAGAGCTCTTTCTTCTGTTTTCAAATGTATATACTTTATCGAGGTTTATTTCGGCAGTGTTTGAAAAATGTAGGTTTTTTCGTCTTAATCTAAGGCAGATGTGTGACGCCACTCGAGAATGCTGTGAATTATTTATATCGAAGTTCTATTCTATGGCCTCCTGATAATCTCTTCTCAACCTCCTTGGACTCTTTGTTATGGGGATATTTGAAATATAAAGTGTATATGGCCCCTTCGCGACATATTAAAGAGATTAATTTCAGAATAGAGGACGAAATAATTGAAAACCTCAATATATTCCATAAATGGTAAGGAAAACCCTTAAAAAATAAATTAAAAGATATTGACTGTGTGTAGACGTATGTGAAGGTCATTTGAACATTTAATTTAACTTTTGGTTAATAAACATAAAAATAAAATAAATATCGGTTATTTCTTCATCCACGGTTCCTTTGATATGAAGAAATCGCATCGTTATCGTGTGGCATTCCACAGCTACCTTAGATTCAGAAGAAATTATTCATATTTTCAAAAACTGCCGGAATTAACCTCAATAAAGTATATTTATTTGAAATCAGAAGAAAGAGCTCTACCGATTTGAAAAATAAAATGCAGGGTTTACCATTCAAAAAACAATAGTTCACAACAAGTTTACAGCTTTTTGATGCTTTCATGAATTTCTTATTACTGAATTCTGAATGCCCATAAAAAATACTTCAGTTTTGCCCATTCGAACGTTTTTGTACGACCAATATTAACTGAGATAGCTATTGAGTTGAATATTTACAAAGACTCTGTACATACCTATTTCAATGCAATTAAATTTTTTGTATATTTTGTACTTTTGTATTTGTTTGTATTTCACCTTATATATTTCCTTCTTAAAAAAAACAATGGTAAGTACAACTTTACTCATTTCTGAGGCGAAACAAAGTCCGCCGGGTCAGCTAACTTATATAATTACCAATTGCCACAATTGGTCCCACCACCAGATCCCTTACGCTCTTTAGTTTCTGGGATAGGAAATGATTCTAAACACTTCTTGGCCAACATTCAAAAATATAACAGCTTCCAAACGACATCGTTTGGAGCAACACATATTGTACAGGACAATTTAATATCCACTTTCAAGATATTATACCATAATAGTTTATTATTGTATTAAAGTTGCTGTTTTATTTATCGATTGAAGCAGTAATCCTCCTTCGAACGGTTTATCCATGGCTACCGTCTATAGATTAACCGATTTAATGAAGGACTCAAATTGTAATGGGCCATTGACACTCAAAATGACGTTGCTGCAACTCAGGCTGAATCTCCTAGAACATATTCCATAAACTTGATTGTCGATAGCCAACTTCAGTTTGTCTTCGCGACTTCCGAATCCCGAGAAGGATTTAATAAATGCTGATAACACTCAGCAGAGTGCGCTAGGCGAGGAGCGTTCCTTAGCTGTTGTTCCCGCGAATTATGCAGAGTCCTCGTGCCGACACTTTTCTGCCTGTTGACACGAAAGTTTCGAAGTTAATGTGTAACTTCCGCGGAAAACTCGGCCGGCTCCCCTTCTGGTAAATAGCCGACCCTTGTTTGAACTGGCGTTATAATGAGCCATGATGGTGAATAAAGGAGGGATGTGTTCTTGTCTGGGATGTCCTGAAAGTTGTGACGGATTTTGCAGGATGGAGGCAACGTGGGATGATTTTTTTACTCTCGAGTTTCATCCGCAGTCCAAAGTTCTGGGTGTTGCCTTCAAGAAAATGGCGACAAGGAATAATGAAGTTAAGGGTTCATCTTGCTGTGACGGTTTCAGTGATTGATCATTCTAGAATAGCCATGATGAAAACAAAAAAAGCCACAAGGGTACAAAGAATAGCTACACGTCAGTTGAAAGAATAGAAATATCCGCTAGGGCACAGAAAAAGGCCACGAGGCTATAACAGAGCATTATTTCTGTAGTCATTTATTTTTTAATAATACTAGAATGCGAATGATGTTTCTCCACTTCTTGTTTAATTCACATTAAACATATCAAAAGTTTCGACCTACTTGAACGAAATTTCTCCATAACTAGGGCGATGCACGCCCTAGTTTCCTCATCATGGCGTAATTACCTCATAGTAGCGAATTGCAGCAATACCCAACGATCATACGAATATGATGAAACCCTTAATCTGCAAATATTTTTCATATATATACTGACAATTGTAATTTCATCATTAAGTTCAACTTCACTTTGTAATACGCAATAAATAACTGAAATCGCCACTCTCATTGGAGAGGATTTACAAACCTCTACAATTAAAAAACCAACCCTTAACTTGGAAGCCTTAAAACCTACTGAATTATGCACTACTACTTCATTGGATTTACGACCCAGTGAAAAAAGCTGTCACGTCTCTTGAGATAATCTAATCTCGAAAGATACACTTCTAACTTTGACCAAGAATTTGTGACCTCCTGTATCATATTCGGAAAATCACATTATCGGAAATGAAGCATCAGCCTTTCTTCTCAGAGATTCTCAAAAATGGGAATTTTTAATGAAAAATCCTCGAAGTAATCTGTATTTCAACAGAGTTCAGATTTGAGATTTTTTTACGTATTAACTCATTTAAAGAGAATTTTCTCGGAAAATTAAAACTTTTGGAATCTATGCAATAAAGAATGGGTCTTCCCATTCGAAAAACGAAAGTTGATGTCACTTCCGGAAAAAGCGGAAGTCCTAGAACCTTCAAAAAAATATACGAGAAGTCGTCTTTTCACTTGAAGCGCACTTTTGAATTTCAATCCTGAATCTTGTGTCTTTCCTAAAAAAATTCTATAGAGCCATATTCGTGAATAACCCTGTATATGGAAGATTAACAAAATTATTGTTATATATTCATCCCGCACAGAAGATATTCATGATGGTAGTAAGAAAAACCCATATAATCCAAAATATTCACTATGTTTGAAAAAATAACCACGAGTCTACTAAAAATATACACGACAGCTCCAAATATAATTCTCCCGAAGTCATGACTCAAAGAGCTTCAGTAATAACAATAAAACGCTATTTCGAAATCCTACATGAACTGTTAAATAACAGAAAAATACGTTGAGACAAATCCCGCATCTATTTCACGATCACTAAGCCATATTTACCCAGCGAGATAAAGGAAACAGCCCTTTACATGGCAAAGATACGCAAATGTCGAGACAAGGGAAGTTTTCACGATCTTATCGCTGCATTACACTGTTTACTCTCAGTCCTAGGACCTCCTGTCTATGCTTTCCTCCGGGAAAATGCAACCTCATTCGATTTTGTACGGAACATACCCACTTAATTCAAAAAATTTTGCCAAGGCTAGAAAGTTGGGAATTTTCTACCTTACTCGTCATGATGAGTTTGGTAGATATTGCTATCCTAATTTTGTTTATGTCAATAATGAAGTGACAAAAGTTGTCAGGACAGGACAAGAAGATTGTGAAGTGCTATGGGTTGTAACCCAGAATAGAAGTTATTTTTCTGTCTTACCTGCCAAAGACTTGGTCTCTCCTCTTGAATTTTTCATTCAAAAATGATGAAGAAAGAAAAATTGGAGGTAGAAAAACGAATACATTTCTGCAATGGGCGATTATTTCGGAAACAATTTAGATTTTGATGAATAATCGGTTCTTTTTTCTTAATCTTTTCATTTCTGATTTAGAATTCCGCTTTTTCTGATTATAGAAGAATTTCATGAAGGAGTCTTCGAAACCACGAATATGTCCTTCAAGATCCTTCGCTAGAAAATAATTTTAGTAATTTTTTTTTTCAAACAGCGGGAAGCTAGAAATTTTGGAGTTGGCTTATAGACGGTCTCTATATTGTGCTTCTTTAGTTTTATACTAATTCTATCGGTGACCTTTGGGATATATGGTAAGATAGCTCACTCGCAATTGAAGAGTTATCTCACCATATATCCCTAAGGTCACCGATAGAATTGGTAGAATACTAAAGAGGCACAATAAAGAAACCTCTATGAGACAACTCAAAAACTTGATCAGAACTACCAAAGACAATGTGGACCCATTCTCTCAACCCGGTATTGACAGGATACCTTGTGATTGCGGCAAAGTCTACATTGGTAAAACGAAACGAAGTATCAGAACGAGAATTAAGCAGCATGAACGATGCTGTCGACTCAATCAGATAGAGAAATCTGCACTAGCGGAACATGCTCTATTAGATGAACAAAATATTCTTTTCTCAGAGGCAGAAGCAATTCCGAACATCAAAAGTTATTATCCTAGGATGAACATATAAGCCATTGAGATGGATAAACATAAGAACAACATGAACAGAAGGAAAGAAATTCTTTTGGTACATAGCGCATGGTTGCCGGTGTTGGAAAAGACCAAAATCAAGCCAATACGAAGTGGGAGCGATGGACCAATATACATAGCGCGTGAACCCACTACCTTCTCCCGCCAATGATCAGGGAATAAGTTGGGCCAACGGATCGCATCCAGCATCACTTTCGGCAATTCAGCGGTCGAGTTACAACCTCAGACCAAGAATCCTCTGAAGATGCCTACCGCAGTTGTGGGCGAAACGTTAGGTGAAATAATCTCTAATAGACCACGGCCAATAAGCCCGGAAGACTCTCTTAATGTCAATATATCTGGTCAAGAAAGCCTGAAACTTCGAGTACTTTTTGTTTCAATATGTGGATTAGTTCTCGACGTTTCGCCAGTTCGTGTATATGGCATCTTCAGGAGTTATATTTCAGGAGATATTTCCGCTGAATACTCAGGAAGCTCAATTCAGCGGAAACATCTCCTGAAATATAACTCCTGAAGATGTCAGACACATGAACTCGCGAAACGTCGAGAACTAATCCACGACGACGGCTGAAACGCTCGAAAGAACAAGCGACAAAATTGTTGAAGAAATGAAAATTTTAATCCACAATTTAGCCAATCCAAACAGCTAAATATAAAAGAAATATAATAATAATAATAACGTTTCCTTTGTCTATCAGAGAAAATTCTTACTGAACAAATATTTCAAATGACCATATTGTAATCGATAATAAAAATTTCGTTTTCAGCAAGAGTGCGAAACTGAGCTGAGTTAAAATAACAAAAATGATTCAATTGGTCCCATGCAAAAAAAAATTACAAAGCTGAATCAATTCAATTTTTACACGCTTAAGACGAAATTGTTTCTATTTGTGAAAGTATACTGAAGTGAGGTGGGCTTGCTTTCAATCTATTTTTTTTTTCAATGAACGTTTCTTTAGCCTTCTTCTTCTTCTTCTTCTTCTTCTTCAGCCCTTGTCCATCTTTTGTCGGATATAGGCCTCTTCCAGGTTTTTCTATGCTATGCGATCTTTTGCTAATCTCATCCACTGTCCTCCTGCCACTGTTCTGACGTCATCGATCCATCTCTTTTTAGATCTGCTCACACTTCTTGTTGTCCCTCTTGGTCTCCATAGTATCACCTTCTGGGTCCATCTGTCCTGCTCCTGTCTCAACAAATGACCTATTCATTGCCATTTTAGGCTTGCTATTTTTTCTACAACATCCATTACCTTGGTTCTATCACGTATCTGGCTATTTCGAATTTTGTCTCTCAAGATGACTCCCAGCATTATTCTCTCCATGGCTCTTTGTGCAACTCCCAGTTGTTCTGCTGCTTTTTGGGTTATTGCCATGGTTTCCAAGCCATAGGTAAAAACATGTTTCCGAATGCCACCCATGCCAATTGGATCCTGCGTTTTATTTCCACACTTTGATTTTCTTTGCCCAATTTGATTTCATGACCCAAATATATATTCTTTAGCTTTAGTGTCTTTAATATTCTTGGGAAAGCTCTCAACGTCGCTGCATATACCTACCAATTTCCTCCACCATCTCCCGTACCATCCGCACTAAGGCTTCGCTTTTTTCCGCCTTGAAAACGCAACCTCATTCAATCGGGCACGAAACCGACCCACTCAATACGCAAAAACGTTTCCCGCTGCAGAAAAAGCGCCAGTTTTCCGCTTCATTTAGCATGCATGCGAATTCCGGCCGTTTCCGAGGAGAGAACCGAGCCGCACGCGTTTCTTCAGTGCCGGGTCCGCATAAATATCTGACGAGACACGTCGGGAGAGCACGGCCCGCAAGAAATACATATGCGAATGGCGGAACGGGGGTCTGGTCGGGCATGGGGGCGATTTATGGGGGAAGTTTCGGCGTCAATATCGATTGTTTTCGGGAGGAAATTGAATTTTGCGCGACGTTCGGATGTCGTGGAATCGTGTGTTTTCGGGACGGGCGGGTAGGTACCGTGCAGAGTTTCGCAGGAAATTGAAAGCGGGAACGACATGAGAATGCAAATCCATCGATTTAGATTGGGAGGCGTTGAATACGTCCTCTGAAGAATGAGTGGAAATAATTCAAGGAAAACATTTGGAAAAAAACGATCCGATCCAAATTGTTTTCGGAAAAAAATATATTATTTATATTAGGTAACAGGGTATCCCAAATTGCTTGATTTTGACTGTTTAATGTGCTTCTTGACTAGATAGGTAACAACTTCGAATGGTTTCGTGAGCTCGATTTTTGTGAAAACACTTCATTTTTTTTTTTATTTTGAAATGTTACCGATTTCGAAAATGTGCCATAACTTCTTCATTGACGAAAATATTTAAAAACGATTGAAACTTTCCAGTTGCTATTTTTCACCGGAAAGAAGTAACTATATTCAATTTTTTTTATGAAATTTTGAATATAAGCTATACTTGTCTCCTACTTCTTCCCTATGTCGATTTATGCTTATAATTTTTGAGGAATGAAAACAACCCCTTTATCCAAAATTGAAACAAACTTGTTCTAACGTAAATCAAAGTAATTTTTGGGCTTCAGTAGCGTTTTATGAAGTTTATTGAAGGTTTTCATATACTTCATATTAATCACCCCCTTTCAGCATTAAATGTGTAAAAATGGGTCTCTATGAATATAATTAATTGATTTCGATCAATTTTATAACAGTATTTTGGATCGATGTTAGTTTGAGTTAATTTAATTTTTCAACCCCTTCAAGCAATCTGTTGAAAATAACAAAATGAAAATCACATTTAAAAGTTTATTCATTCATCACTTCATTCAAGGGAAATTAATACTTTTTGCGTCAAAAAATTAATCTGATTCTGAGTGACTGTCGTCACTGCCAATTATTTCTTCATCTTTGTCAAAGATTGGACAACTGTTTTGGCAGTTTACACCTGCACATTCCCAACATGTACCGTTACAAAAAAGACTCAATTTTCTGCAGGTGCATGACGCATTGTATCCTTTTCTGCAGTTACAAAAAATCATTTCCAACAATTTTTGTGGGCTGCAAATATCTATTGATACTATTTCAACCGCATTCAACATAATTGAGAGCTTCATTACCTGAACGAATTTGAAGTTTATGATTTTAGACAAACATTTATTTCATGGGCAGCCGTCGATTTTGGAATTACCGGTTATGGTTGTCGGAAGTCAGCAGACAAAAGAATCAATGCGCCCCAAAACATTTAGGCAACTCAAAATACACAGTAATTGTTTACATATATAATAGTAGAATGGAGATTTGTGCAAAACATTTCGTCATGAAATTTTCCGTAGTGTTCGGAAGAAAGATTATTGTGATAATTCATGGACTCAGATGCGTTAATATTATTAGAAAATGTAGTTCACAGAATTAATATCAAATATAATACTTTCACGAAAACGCTATCAACCGTAGCGACACCTACTGACGTTGTTCGCAAGAGGAAAAATAATTGCAAGTTTTTTCTCCATTTCATAAAACTTTCTAGAGATTTAATATATTTTATATTAATCTCGTCGTGAAAGAATCCAAACAAAATCTTTCGTAACAAACAGTTCATCCAACCTTGAGTTATAAATGGTATAACCAACAAAACGGCCGACTTAGATTTATATATTAAGATACGAATGCATTTTTGGTTCATCTCATATCATAAAAAAATTAAAGATAAAAAATTTAAAAATAATGTTTCATTTCCAGTGAAAAAGTGCCTGTTGAAAGTTTTATCTTTTTCAGATATGTTCCGAAATGAAAAAGTTATGGCACATTTTCGAAATCGAAAAACTATCAAAATTTTTTTATATCTTTGAAACAAATGAAGATATCGTGAAACGGTTTTCACTACTGGTGTTTTCACGGAAATCGAGCCCAGGATTCCTTTCAACCTTTTTACCTATCTAGTCTTAAAGTACAACTTTACTTCCGCGTCTCTTATCGTTTCTACGAGTAAAATCAGAAGGTCAGAACTTTTCAATTTTAAGTGTTCAGAGAGTTTTAGTCCAGAAGTTCTAATTTTAATTTTATTTTGTATTTTGGGTAATTAGATAACCAAGTGAGTAGTTTTATTTTCTTCTGTATGAAATTGTGTCAGTCAGTCTGGGACACAGAAGTATGAACGATTGGTTCATATTAATTTCTTTTTTTTGTTGTATTTTTCCAAATAGATTTTAAGTAAGTTACTTCACTAGTTTCAATTATCCCTAAACACTTAACCCTCTGAAGAAAATTACACCTGTTCTTCGTACAACAAGCCTTACCCACACTCTCTCAAAGCTGGAGAGGGGTTGATTTAAATTTTGTTAGGTCGTTGGAAAGCCGCTCTTCCATCAATAGCTCAGGAGAATCTAAATAAACTCATACATATGAGTCATTTTATTATGAAAAGGTGACAAAGAATATATCTCTGAATTATTACATCTCCCAGATATTATACTTCATTTGATCTCTGGAACTTGAAGTGAGTGTCAAGTATTCTGCTCATTACAGACGATATATTTTTCAGTTTTATTTTATCACTCGAATGTTTTTGGTAAAAACACAGCTCCTCAACAAAAGAGCGCAGACATTTGACCCTCCAACTAGACCAAGAATCAATTTGGAATTGAAGTTTTTGTTTGACAGAGCCTGATATTAGACATGATCGAAAGCTTTGGATACGTCTGCAGAAACTGCCTCTATATTCGTATATTGCTGTTATCTAAAAATCCATGAAAAAAAACTCTATTCAACTCACGCACGCCATAAACGCTTAATCCCCCCCCCCCCACGCTCCCCGTGGTCCACCACGTCTCCAAACTCCCTCCATCTCTCCCGACAATCCCCCAATAACATGCCGGAGCAGCATCCGTCAAAGAAGGCCGCACAGTCGTAATTACGGCATCACAATATTAATTACCGACGAGGCGTATTTTAATCTCCGGAATTGGCGCGAACGTATGCGGTCACACACGCCGTCCGAGCTGCCCGTTGTCGATCCGTCTAATTCCATTACGGACGGCCCGGATGAGCCGGTGTCGGTTAATTACCGCTATCTGCATACCGGAGTGGGGGCCTAATGGACATCGTCGGATGCTGCCCGTCTGGACCGCAGGGCAGGGTTTGTTTTGACGGGACGGCGGGAGTGTTTGCGTAACGATGGGTGTCGATGTCGGGGTGGACGGATAGTCGATGTCCCCCTTTAGTTCCTGGAGTGCTTGAAAAGTGGTTTCGATATAGGGTGAAAAAAAATTTACGTAACTCGTTAATAATTCTTGTACGGAAAATTGTTGTAGAAAATCCTAGCACCAGTCGATTTTTAATTTCAAAAACAATTTATCGTATGCTTTTCTGAATTTGATATTTCTCACTCCCTACAACCCGCACTCCTGTGCTTTACTTCCTGGAATGAGAATATATCAGCAACTCAAAGGTAGAGTGTGTTAAGTCACATTTTTTCAGACACGAGTTATCTACAATATCGGATTTGCATTAGCTAGTGGAACACATTTTCACCTCCCTAGGTACATCAATTCACCAAATAATAGCAGTAAACATACTTTGAAATAATAAACGAAATGAAAAATCTCTCTTCTGGCTGATTTGAGTTTATGACTTAACACACCTTACCTCTGGAATGCTGATATGAATTGTAATACAGCAAATAAACTGCTTCACATGATTTAGGGATAGATATTGACTTACATTGCAAAAAGCTATAGTTTAATGAGATTTTGTGATGAAAATTCATATGGATATGATCTCCAGTTGCAGGAAATAAAATTAATTTAAGCCTGTAGGTCTGCAGGGTATACAGAGTGGTTAAGAAAAATCGATTAGAATAACGAAATTTCATTCCCAGAGAATCCGAGCATTTTGAGATTATCAATACAATGTATGGCCTCCATGGGCATCAATAACAGCTTGACATTTTCTTTGCATACGACACACGAGGTTGTTGAACATTTCTTGGGGAATTTGTTTCCATAGACGGAGAAGCTCTCTCAGATCATTTAAGAATTCTGGGGTAGGTTGATGGTTGTCTAATGTTCTCTGAAGCGTATTCGATGCATGTTCTAAGCAATTCGAATCTGGTGAGTGCGAAGATATTGGTAAATGTGGAATGCCAAGCTCCTCGCCCGCATTCTCAACTATGGCTGCACGGTGCGGTCTAGCGTTTTTGTGTAGAAACTGAAAAGTTTCACCAGAAGCAGCGTGAAAATTTGGCAAAACATAGTCAATGACATGCTCCCTTTTGTGTAAGATGGTCATATTCTCAGGACAAATGTGTAGATCTGTGCGCCCATTGAAACATATCCCGGCCCATACCATAACACAACCCCCTCGGAATGGAAGGACTTCTTGGACATAGCGACGATTACGGGGTATGCGTGGGATTGTTCATACCCTTATTCTTCTAGAATCTGAAAATCGTCCATATTTGGATTCATCAGTGAAAAGGACACGACGCCATTGATCGTTCCAATTGATATGTTTTTTTGTCCATACCACTCTTTGACGCTTATGGTCACGTGTTAATGGAACTGCCCTTAATGGACGTCTAGAACTTATATTCACCTCTCTCAAACGTCGTCAGATATTTTCGATGGAAACTCGGACCCCATCTGCATTATTAATAGTATTCCATAGCATTCTACACGTAGATGTGAGCTTTCTTTTCCCTGAAACGGTGATGAAACGATCCTAAGCAGGTGTTGTTTTTCGTCGCCCATCAGCCCATCAAGCCTTGTTTTTTCCAACACGGAACCTGTCTCCTTGAACTATTCCAAAGTCGAGATATCACACCTTGGCTAACTTTCTGCCACAACAACCCAATAAAAAAATTGGGAAGTGATCGCTGACTAAACGTAGCACTGAGGCACGAAATACAATTAACTCTTTGAGACCTAGATATAAGTTCATTTGATAATTTCAATTGCAGCATTGTATTCACTTTTCACTCTTGAATATGTCAATTAGAGAATTACTTATTTCTTCTTTATTACATTATGGCCATTACAAACCGATTTGCGACAACTCTATCTTTGGCAAATGAGCATTATCGACTCCAGCTTGTGTTCCCAGTAACTGTTGAGCATCGCAGGATACGATTACAGTGGTGAAGATAATGACAGCATTGGAAGGTGTATGGCAGCAGGTCATCTTAACTGATTAATCTAGATTCTCCTTAGGTGCACATGATGACTGAAGAAGGGAAAGACGACGTCGGAGAGAAAGACGTGAACCTCATGACGTGAACATGACGGTGCTACGTTACCTTCAAAAAATAGTGTGTTCTTCGTTTCCTTAACGAGCCCAAGAATCCAATAATTCAGCGAGATAATTCTCGATCTCATGCAGCTAGAGTTTGTTTATTCTTTTTTCAAACGACTCATATGAATCTTTCCTTATGGCCGTCCAGATTCAACGATCTTTCGCCTATAGAGCGAGTTTGGGCTTGGAAATTTACCACAGACTTTGGCGGTTTTGAGACATCATATACAGGTAGCTTGTGATAGTATCCCTCAAGAAGATATAGATCATATTCTTGCAACAATGCCAAGACATTCTGGGGACTATATATATGATAGCGGTGGACAAACACATCATGGACGAATTTGATGAAAAAAATTGTAAACTCTTCGTTTTTGTCTCCAAATTTTAATCATTCACTCCTTGCTATACTATCTATGTTTTACAAAAAAAAAACAAAATTCAAATAGCTTCTTCTGGGTGTTGCTGTTTCATTGTCAGTAAGTATACAAGGTTATTTCTCTAATTCAGTATCGTAATGAGCTCATTACAGTACTAAAAGTAGTGCTGTAATGAAACTCATTACAGCATTGTTTTCAGTTATATTTTTCGTTTTTTAGTTGTCAGTACCGACCTCCGATCCAATCAAGTTTCGAATCAAATCAATTCTAATTCCGTGATCTGTCAAATTTCGTATGTCACACCAACTGCCAAGATACAATACAAAAGTCACTAATCTGAATTTTCATTTGAATTTCGAAAGTATTTCACAAAACTTGACTGAAATAGAGAAAATATCGTCTAATACTCGTTGCAGAAGGCAATTCCAACACTCATGCTTTCGAAAACTCGCTCCTTCGTCTCTCGTTTTCGAATTTCGCATTCGTGTTGGAATAGGAGATCATTCTGCAACTTGTTTTAGAATATACTATTACGAATATGGCTCTATAGAATATTTTTAGGAAAAACACAAGATTCAGGATTGAAATTCTAAAGGTAAACTTCAAGTAAGAAGACGACTTCTCGTATAATTTTTTAAGGTTCTAGCACTTCCGGTTTTTCTTAAAGTGACATCAACTTTCGTTTTTCAAATGAGAAGGCCCATTTTTCATTGCATAAATAGAATCTCCATTGAATTCTGAGTCTTTTCGATTCCAAAAGTTTGAATTTTCCCGAGAAAATTCTCTTTGAATGAGGAAATACGAAAAAAAATCTCAAAATTGAACTCTCTTGAAATACAGACAACTTCGAGGTTTTTCATTGAAAATTCTCATTTTTGAGAATCTTCGAGAAGAAAGGCTGATGCTTCTTTTCCGATAGCGTAATTTTCAGAATATGATGAGGGAGGTCACAAATTCTTTGTCAAAGTTAGAAATGACGAAACATGAAAAAATCGCTTTTTTTTATTGGAAACCCATTTTTTCGAAACATTTCCGAAATCTCCGTCAAAAAATAATAGGCGCATACGTCCAAGACTTTTATACCAAAACGAATATTTTTCCAGATATTCAGAAAAAACGATTTTGTCTTCAATCTCATTCCGAATGTGTTTTTTACTTCAAAATAATTAGCGTGTATGACCCTGTGTATTCGATATTTCATCGATTCTGTATAGATTGTTGAAATATGCGAGTAAACAAAACGAGTATTTCAGAAAGAAGTTAGGTAATTCAGTCGTTCATCGACCTTATTATCGACAAATTTTCCAAATAATTGATTCGCCATTTGATTTCTACCAAATATTCCAATACGTTTGAAGCGAATTAAACAGAGATGCACGTTCATTTGGAAGGGATGCTGGGGTGTCCAATGAATGTCCCAGCGATTATACGCATCTTATTCATTCTTCACAGTTTCCGCACTCACTTCGGCAGGACTTTTGAATCGTTCTGCGTATTCTTTAACAGATGCGAAGTCACGAATATAAACAGTTTTTAGTATTTCCCCAACCGACCTCATTCGAATAGATCTACGTTGTGGAGTTGCTTCCTTTGAATACCATCTTCATCACTCTTTCAACCTCATTCCTTTTGAATCGTATGGAGACTAATTATCCGCGTGCAGCCCCAGCTGCATTAGAGCCGCAGCAATAACGAGGGATCAACGAAACTTTCATGGTGAATTCTTTTCCGATTCGCAGAAAGTATATCTTCAATTTGCTAATGAAACGAGAAGGAGATACGCCACAGATATAACGGAAAAACCAAGGACGGGATTGAATGAGAACGGCTTCATTATGAGGCAGGGTGATGAAATTGGGGTAAAATCCAGAGTATAGCAAAAAAGCAGATTTTTTATAGTGATTGGGGAATTCGATGAGTGGATCCACAAATCTTACTTAAGGGAGTTAAGCTCGGATTTTCTGTTCCAGGCGTCTCCACTACATTTTGCATTGCTGAATGAAATTTTTTTGATCGCCACATCATTTTTTGCTATACCCATAAAAATCTATAATGCATTTATAGCCCTGAAGAAAATTATACGTCTTCTGTGTGATATGGAGCCTCTGGATTCCTGTTGACCGAAATTCATTGAACGGAGAATTTTTTTTTGATTCGTGTATTGTTATTTTCAATTTTTAATTATTCCTGAAAAGTTAATTTGGGTTTTCTTTCCCAGTCTCTGCAAAAAGAAACAATTTAAAAAAATTTCAAATAATAGAAGAAAGGCCCCTGCGTGAAAATTTGCACTAATATGTCACGGGCCAAAACTTTACAAGAAGAAAATTGTTGCCTAACAATGAACAAAAAGAAAACACTTTGAACTCTGGAGCGTGACGTTTCGGAGTTTAAATCAGACTCCTTCGTCAGACAACTTCTATTTCTCATACAACTTCGTAGAATCCTGAAAAAATTTTGATTCTTTTCATTGAAATTAGTCAATATATGATGAACATAGATTAATATTGATTACTAGATGTTGATATCGTTATTTTATTTCAAAATTCCCTGAAACCAGTTTTTTTTTTTCAATAAATCCATTCATATTCGATCTATTTCTACTGAACAATTGGCGAGATTATTATCCTCATCCAACAAAATACAAGCTGAGTTCTTGATTTTCCTTTTATAAGTATCAGGTTCCGTCATTAAAATTTTTGTGGCATTCCAATCTATTATGTGATTGCCGGTATTGGAACACACATGATCTGCTATCTACGATCTACCAGTATCTCTATTTTTTATGTTATTCTTATGTTCACGTTTTCTAATTTCTAATGGTCTTGATGTTTCTCCTGTATAAGATTTTCCACAAATACAGGGAATATTTTGAATACAATTTCTTGATTTTTGGTTCTCATTCAAAGGTTCAGTTTATGTTAATAAAGATCGTAAATCATTTCTGTTTTGAAAACAGTTCTTATGTTGTATTTAGAACCAATTCTCTTAATTTTTTCTGAAAGTCCATGAACATAGGGAATCAAATTTATTAAAATTGGTTGTTCTTGACGGTTTGTTGTTAGTTCCTGATTGTTATCATCGTTTTGACGCAAAATTGTTCTCTCTGAATTTAAAATAGGTTTTTCTATGAAATTCGTTGGTTAATTCTTGTATTCTTGTATCAGCTTATAAACGATCTCGATGTTGTGCATCTGATCAGAACTACCAAAAACAAAGTCCACTCACATTTGCAAGCCGGTATTTACAGGATACCTAGTAGCTGCGGCAAAGTCCATATTGGAACAACAAAACGGAGTATCAATACGATAATTAAATAGCACGAATAATGCTGTCGACTGAATCGGACAGAAAAATCAGCATTAGCGGAACATGCTCTAACAGATTAATACAATATAGTCTTCTCAAAGGCAGGGGATCTTTTCCAGCCATTAACTGGCGTGCAGATAATACTTTCGGATCAAAATTCAGCGTTCGGGGTATCATATCAGACCAAAAATCCTCTGACGATGCCTACTTCAGATGTAATCGAAATGTTCGGTGAACTAATTCCTAATGGACCACGGACAATAAGCTCGGAGGCTCACTATTTTGATGAAAAAAACGGTTTGTTTTGCTAAATTGAGTTTAATTACCAAGACTCTAAATCAAGGTCTTCACGACCGGATATACTGGCATTGATGGAGCCTTTAGAGCTTTTTGGACGTGTTCTATTAGGAATTATCTCACCTTACGTTCGCCTACATCTGCGCAAGGCATCCTCAGAAGATTCTTGGTTTGAGATTGTAACTCAGGGTCCAAACCTGCCCGTTGTTGATAACTCAGCTAAAAGATTGCCTATGTCCACCATTGCTTTCACTCTGTATACTCTCGACTCAACCCATCTACCTTAATTTTTTGCATGTAACGAGATAAAATTATTTTGTACGAACATGAATGAAACAATTCTCTTCTATTTCGAACCTTAGTGCACAAGAAAATACGGCTGTACGTTTAGATACCGCGATATATCATGACCAAATAAAAGAGTCAGGAGGATCCTGCCAACGATACAGAAAAACTACGGTGCCCTGATGGACGGCACTTATGACTCATCAGTAAAAATCAATCAGTTCAAACGAGGTGTTCGCGTGACGGACGCCCCTGCGTCGGCCTCGTTACGTTTGCATATCAGCGCCGTACCGCCGTATTTTCATGGAAATTAATGAATACTGATGTTTTTATCCGAGCATCGGCCCAAAGTGACGTCCTCGATTTGTCCGATACCGGTAATTGTCCCCGATCGCAGATAGCCGTGAGTTATGGACGTAAACCGCTTATCTAACGACGTCAGATCCGGCCAATCGAATGGCGGAGTTCGCCGAAAAATCCGGGTTTGAAGTTGAACGCTCTCGTCGAAAAGTGGGATTGAAATATGGCGATCGAGTGTTTCAGGGATGAGCATGATTAACGGCCTTCAGACTATTTTTAAATATTTGAGGATTGAGTTATGATTGTCAGTTGATCAATGCGTATCCACTTGGAGCTTTCGAATGAGAGAAATCGAGATAACCTGGAGGAATTCAGGTGAAAATTTTTTTCAATCTCAACATGTAACTTATGGGTCTTTCACCTGTGAATAACCTGCACCACATGAATTAGGGATATTGACTTAAATTGCAAAAAGTATAGTTTAAATGAGATTTTCTGATGAAAATTCATATTGATATGATTTCAAGTTGCAGGAAATGGTTGAGAAAAATCGAGTAAAATAACGAAATTTTATTACCAGAGAATTCAAACATTTCAAGATTATCAATACAATTTAGGGGCATCGATAACAGCTCGATATCTTCTTTGCATACTACACAAGATGTCTTGGGTGAGTTGATGATTATCTGGTAGCATATCCCATGCTTGTTCTATGCAATTTAAATATGGTGAGTGCGGAGGTATTGGTAAATGTTGAATACCAAGCTCCTCGCGCGTATTCTCAACTATGGCTGCTCGGTGCGTTTTTGGCAAAACATTGTCAATGACATGCTCCTCATAGTGTGAGGAAATCATATTCCCATGATAAATGTGAAGATATTCTGTCCCATACCATGAAACTACCCCCTCGGAATGGATGGACTTCTTGGACATAGCGTGGGATTGTTCATATCCTCATTCTCGGAGAATCTTGAAATCATCCATAATTGAATTCATCAGTGAAAAGGACACTACGCTATTGATCGTTCCAATTGATATGTTGCCTTGCCCAGTCCTGTCTTTGACGGTTATGATCACGTGTTAATGGAACTTCTCTTAATGGACGTCCAGAACCTATATTCGCCTCTCTCAAACATCGTCTGATGGTTTCGATGGAGCCCATCTGCATCCTGAAGAGAATTCCGTAGCATTCTACACGCTTTCTTCTCGCCGAAACGGTGATGAAACGATCCTAGGAGGTGTTGTTTTTCGTCGTCACCAAACGTTGGTCTTTCCAACATGGAACCTGTCTCCCTGATTCTATTCCAAAGTCGAGATATCACACTTTGGCTGATTTGGAGCCTTTCCGCTTCAACAACCTGAGTTAGGGCACCCTGTAGCATTCCGATAGCCCTATTAGCCTCTGAGTTTGTTAATTTACGTCTTGGCATTATCAGAAAACTCGTTTAGAATCAAAGCTGTTGATAAACTGACTCCATTTCAAAATAGGAACATTCATGAAGCATATGCAAAAAACCAAAATTCAGAAAAAAAGGTGTCCAGATGGACGAAATGTCTCATACTGATTTTTGTTGGATCGATTCAAGTTGTTATTGAGTTTTGAACGATCTTTTCAAAACGATTGAACACGATATCCCAATCTCTTGTGGAGCAGCTCATATTTCTATATGAGATTTCTGAGGTCAGAAGAAATACATTTTGTATTCAACACTGTTTTCAATTCAGAATTCAGCTTAGGTGGGAAGATACAGGCTTTTGAAAATCTTTGTACCCCGTCATTGCTATCTAAGACAATGAATGTTTTGAACGAGAGATTTGTAGATGTTTGTGGAAAGTTAGTCAAACCACTGCTGGGCTCCAAAGATCTTCCTCAAGTGAAATCTGCTTCATGGAAACTGGATTCAACATCAACTATACTTAAACCTGTTGGCAAAACCTGCTGATGTGATGCCAATTATACAGGGTTTCCCGAAAAGACCACGTCAAACAAAAACATTTCAAGATTGTAATTTTATTGATCTTGTCAAATTTAAAGTACCTAATTTATATCTGAGGCTTAGAAGTAGGGAAACTTTTCATGTGACACCAGGTAGTTCATCTCCTATTAATGAAATGATGCTTATATGCGATGAGTTGATTGAGAAATTTGACTAAGCTTCATTCAATACTAGTTTGGGAAATGTGAAAAGATTTTTCTCCTAGGTCAAGTAGTTGATAGTGGTTTTGTGTTGTTCTGCATACGTAATTACCTTCTTGGGTGTATGTGTGGAAATAAAATAAATGAATAAATAAATAAAATAAATGAAAAACGGAATGTAGATCACAATGTGCTTTATCTGATGTGAAAAAATAGTTTATATATGAAAGTCTGACAGTTTTCGAGATTTTTGATATTTTATGAGAATGTTGAATATTTTCAATTGAGATACTTCCTATCATGTCATAGGTACAATTTAATACTTTTCGAATCAATTTTTTTGAGTGGACCTAGTTGAATGATTGCTGTAATTTATGCACTGAAATAGAGCACAAAATTTAATTCCGGGATTCTGCAGCTGAGGAGATTATGCTCCTCAAGTAGTCGCCATTGACACCCTCTTTGTGGTGAGGCAGAAAAGATCCATGTCCTCGAAGTTCCCGGAAGGCTGAACGTAGCTACAACGATGCCCCTTTAGACTGAAGAACTTCCTACTTTCCAAACGAGGAAAACCCTATTCTTTTCTCTGATGCTCTCTTTTTTGGACTATGCAGATGTGACCTTCTCTAAACACTTCTCTAAACCAGCAATGAAGAGTTAAAAAAAACCTGTTTTTAATCGTACAATGGTAAACAAAGGTTAACATTCCTTCCGGGATCGAAATCCTAACTGCATGGAGGGTCCTTTTTCACTCTTACGACGCTAGCGTCGCCCCAGACCGTACATCTTCATGAAAAAAACAGTGCCGTCGCAATCGGATCCATTCAGAGGCGTAATAAACCACGAACGAGGAGAACTTGGGAGATTACAGACATATCTTTTCGCGTTGATGCCTGTTTGCGGATAAGAATGAAAAATAGCGGCTTGTCGTAATAATATTCCCTTCATCTCCCGCGTTTCCATTAGCGACGAGAAAGGAACTTTTATGGTGGCTCCCGGCTACCGCTTCAGGGACGTGGAGTCGCGCTGACGGGAGGGGAAAGGGGGCACGGTGGGGTTAATTGTGATGCTCGATTTTATTGTTCGTTCGTCGACTTTGTCCCGGAGAGAGAGGGGGTTTTTTAGTTCCGACGCTGGCTGGAATGCGGTTGATCTGGGGTGGTTGGGGGGATCCCCAGGGATCGGTGAGAGGGCGAATAATGTTGTTCTGGGTGGAGGACGCTCGTGCATTATGTCATTATGATAATGGGGAACGAGTGCTCGAGGGTATTGTTGATTTTTTTTGTATTTATTCGGTGGATGATGGAGGGTTGTGTCGTTTTTATGTATGAGTTTTACTCAAGTTTTCACTTCATGAATCTTATATGTACTTGATTTGAAAATTTTCAAGGGGTTTGGAGATAAAATTCAGAATGATATCACTGGCCTTTTATCTTACTGTGGCATAGGTGAATTTACCTACTAAGAATATTTTCAGGGAAATGAAAATGCCAAAAGAGAAATACGGTGAAACGGAGTAACTTCTTTGTTTCAAACCTTTACAGGGTTATTCACGAATATGACTCTATAGAATATTTTTAGGAAAGGCACAAGATTCAGGATTGAAATTCTAAAGGTGAGCTGCAAATAAGAAGACGACTTCTTGTATATTTTTTGAAGGTTCTAGGAAATGACATCAACTTTTGTTTTTCGAATGGGAAGGTCCGTTTTTTTGCATGAATAGATTCTCTATGTAATCCTGAGTCTTTTTGATTCCAGAAGTTTGAATTCTCAAATGAGGAAATACGAGAAAAAAATCTCAGAATTGAACTCTGTTGAAATACAGACAACTTCGAGGTTTTTTCATTAAAAATTCTCATTTTTGAGAATCTCCAAAAAAGAAGGTGATACTTCTTTTCCGATAGCGTGATTCTCAGAATATGATACAGAAGGTCAAAGTTAGAAGTGCCGAACATCAAGAAGTCGTTTTTTTTTCAAATTGGAACCCCACTCTTTCGAAGCATTTTCGAAATTTTCGTCAAGAAATAATAGCAGCATACGTCAAAGATTTTCATCCCAAAATGAATATTTTTCGAGATATTCAGGAATAAAGATTTTGTCTTCAATTTTCAATCTCTTTCCGAATGTATTTTTCACTGGAAAATAATTAGCAGTCGAGTGAAATTTTTGGAAATCTCTGTTATCGAGATTATATTTTCTTATAGTTCAGACAAGTTCAATTTTTCTTCATTTTCCTTAAGCTCAGGATAATTTCTGCAAATTCTTAATTATTTTTGTCATAGTAGGGAAATGCGAATTTTCAGTAATGAAATTGTTCGATGTTCTGTTAATTATTCTTTCAAAAGCTTTAAAGGTTTTTACCAATTATTTTTTTCTGCATTCCAGAGAACTTTTAACGTTGACTTCAAAATACTCACATTGAGAACTTTAAACTAATTGTTGCTCCCGCATTACAGATGATAATTCAAGAACTTAACTCGTCTGAACTATAGAAAATATTTTCTGGATAACAGATACTTCCAAAAATTTCACTTGACCGCTAATTATTTTTCAGTAAAAAAGTACATTTGGAATGAGATTGAAAATTGAAGACAAAATCGTTTTTTCTGAATATCTCGGAAAATATTCATTTCGGGATAAAAGTCTTGGACGTATGCTCCCATTATTTATGCTCCGAAAAAATTGGGTTAAAATTTGAAAAAAAAAAATGAATTTTTTATGTTTTGTCACTTCTTACTTTGTCAAAGAATTTGTGACCTCCTGTATTATATTTTTAAAATCACGCTGTCGGAAAAAAAGCATTACTTCATTGGATTTACGACCCAGTGAAGAAAGCAGAAACGTCTCTTGAAATAATCTATTCTCAAAAGATACACTTCTCTAACTTTGACAAAGAATTTCTGACCTCCCCTATCATATTCTGAAAATCACGCTTTCGGAAGAGGAGCATCAGCTTTTCTTATCAGAGATTCCCAAAAATGAGAATTTTTAATGAAAAAACCTCGAAGTTGTCTGTGTTGCAACAGAGTTCAATTTTGAGATTTTTTTCGTATTTCCTCATTGAAAGGGTATTATCTCGGGAAAATTCAAACTTTCGGAATCAAAAATACCCATAATTCAATTCAGAATCTATTTATAAAACAAAAAATGGGTCTTTCCGTTTGAAAAACGAAATTTGATATCACCTCCGGAAAAACCGGAAGTCCTAGAACCTTCAAAAAATTTACATTTAGAATTTCAATGCTGAATCTTGTGTTTTTCCTAAAAATATTCTTTCGAGCCATATTCTTGAATAATCCTGTATATCTAGGGTAAGGCGATTGAAAAATCCCAGAAAAATATAAATCCTGGGCATCAGTTATAAGTTTGACAAGAAACTAGATTTCAAAATGATCACTCATATTTTTTTTTTTAATTGAATTATGGATTACTCTGTACAAGTAGCTACGCGGTTCAAAATGACCCCATTTTACCGGCACTCTGGGGAAATTTTTCTGGGTTGAACCATTCTAAAAAACTTCTTCGAAACTTTGATACTCCAAGCAAGATCTTAGAAATATCTGGTTCTTATCTCTGATGGGGATCACAATAGACCTCAAGGTCGCAGTGCAACAAACACTAATCCACGAAATAGGCAGACATAGGTGTGTTTGAAATTAATGATTGCAACAAACTCATCATAACTGGGTGTTCTCCCTGTTATGACCACCTCAAAAAAAAAAAAAAAATAATGCAATCTATTTCTGACTCTTCATCCAACTATAAGCCCGACAGTTTGCATTTGCACCGTCCTCATTCTTTTCTCCTGCCACCATCGTAATTTCCAATTTCGGATACTTCCGACAGGAGGAAAATCACTTCCTTCCCCCACATGAAATATAGTACAAGTTTAAGTTGCGCTAAGGACGTCCCAACGATCGATGCCCAGAACTTGGCGATGTTAAGGCGGAGGTGAAAGCAAAGTTGGCCGAGTTTCCCTGAACTGTCTCCTTATCGGGAAACTCGCGAAGCGTTTATTATGGCCACGTTTCGAACGGATACGCCTGAATTGGGGAGTTATTGTTCGGGAGGCAACAAGTCCTTTTTCCCTTTTTATGGGGGTGAATGAATGGTTTGGGATGTGGTGTACTGATAATGCCAAATAAGGCTGAAATAAGGCTAGAATATATCAGCACCCGAGAGGTAAGGTGTGTTAAGGCACAATATCAAAATAAGTCAGAGAAGAGATTCTTCAGTTCGATTATTGTTTCAAAGAATTTTTACTGCCATTATTGGGCAAGTTGATGTACCTATGGAGTTGAAAATGTGTTCCACTAGCTGAAATTTAATAATGTGAATCCAATATTGTAGATTATTTGTGTCTGAAAAAATGTGACTTAACACACTTCACCTCTGAGGTGCTTATAGCATATTAGTGTTTCGAGCACTAAGCACTAAGCACTGGGAAAAAGGACTCCCGATTTCACAGAATAGTCTGGATCGCGAAGCACTTTTCTAGAAAGTATTGTATGTGCGGTTATTTCAATCGGAATGAAGATTGTAACTATTTAGCTAAGCTGTAGTATGTGAGATTATTGGCAGGTCAGAATGGATGTTTCCGCGGCTTATACCTTTTGATAGGCGATCTCTAGAGCGTCCATGACATTCCATATGTCCTTGAAAGTTTTCTGAAAGATGAGCTTCATCTTTCGAAAAATTCATGACAAAAATAAAATTTTCGACCAAAAAAAGGTCCAGAAGAGAAACAGCTAGATAACAATTTTTTTGGAATCCAGAGGAGACAACAGTTCAACAAATGGTCTCAGATATATGACTTCATTGCTCCTGAGAGGAGATAATCGAGCGACTTTGAATTTTCCATACACATAGAAAAATTCTCACAATCAGATAATCTCGGTATTATTTTCAGTGACGCAAGTACGATTGAAATCGGTTAGAAAATTTGGTGATGATAAATATAAAAAGTTGAGCTTGCAGGAGAGTTCAAAACAGTTAAATGTATGGATTCTGAAACAACAGGTCCCAATCATGTTGAAACCTCAGCAAGTACAGCTCTATGGTCAGCTGATCGACTGCTCGCGTCAAATTAACCTAACTCTATGTATTTATCTGCGGACACATTAACTCAGGTTCATCAATTGAATCAATTAATCGTCCTCATTAATAATTCAGCTGTGCCAGTGAATAGACCTCCTCTTGTGCTTATCTTGAAATTCGAATTTTGAAAAAGTCGCCTCGCTTGATAATTGTTCATCTGGTTCATTTCTCGGAATAAGTAAGCCTCAAAAGGTACGTCAATTCTCGGAATTATTCATTGTTGCATTTCCGTGTTATTCTCATGCTTTTCACAAAGTATGAAATTTTTCCACGTTTCAGATCATGAAAATCTATGAAAATATTGGTAATCCTCTCTCACTTCATTCTAATAAAATCTCTATTGCGTTAAACTAATGTATTTGAATCCTCTAAGATATATTTTGTTATATTTTTCAGATATCTGTAGACTCCTCACATGGAAATGATTACTTGCTCCAAGAATGAAGAATCTCATGATTTTTTCTTTGGTAATAAATACTGATTCATTATATTCTCATGTTTATCTCATTTTCCCAATCATTTCATCTCACTTCTCAACTATTCTCTTCTCATAATATCAATCATTATTCTCGAGTTTCAGATTAATGAAAATCCTCAAACGCAAAGAAGAATCATGGAATCAGTTTTCTGTCTCAATAAAGCCAAGAACACTTCTCTGAAATATTTAAACGATTACGTAGTTCAGACATTGAACCTGATTGACAGCCTCAGTCTCTGATTCACCTTGAGCAGTCTCCTCAAATATTGGTAAAACCATTCAACTGGTATAATCTCCTCATTACAACCATGAAATTCTAAAGTTCATTCATCTGACCAACTTAACAAGTAAGATCTCAACTGTAAATGTCGTCTCGACTGATTAATTTTGCTCTCTTATAGACCAACGTTATAAATTATAGATATTAATTTCTTGCTCATGATATTCTCAAATTGTAATAATCTCAATGAGGAACAGACTTAGACTACTTAGTTTTCAATGCACGTATCTCCTCTGAGGCCTGATCTCACGTTTATTACGACTCAGTCTATTCTAATGACTCATTATTCATTCTTCTGTTTTTCTGATGGAATAACGCTCTAGAAATCTATTTGGATTGCCCCATCACTATAAACGTCGAGTTTAGTTTTGAATTATTGGAACTGTCTCAAAGTCTAATTCTGACTCCATCTTATCTCATTTTGATATTCTCTAGATTACCTCTGTTTTTAGTTGAATAATGTCACTCTGAGTCTATAGATGATTTTAGTATTTGTATTTTTACTGTATTAGCTTCATGGCGGGTGACTTATTCATTTTATGTTTGTGAATGATGTCAATAAATGTTTTTACACTACCATCTCCAACTCAATTATCTGGATACAGTCCTACACATTAATTTACAAAATCAGAACAACCTCGATGTGTGAATCATGAATTAAAGATAATATCTATTTCGATCATACTAATTTGAAGCTATCTATTTCTCAAAAACTGTACCTTACTACCTTTTTGCGTAGAAACAATTATTTTCCAACCTTCTATACACTTTTTCATTGATAAAGTCGCCTTCAGAATTATGTGAAGTGGAGAGTTTGAATTGAAATGCTCTTTGTCAACTCATCAATTAATGGTGCAAATGAAAGAGGTCATGCACCGCCAACAATTACCAACTTCACCGAAAGACTAATGGCCCAAAATTCATTCGAATTCCTCCCAAACCTCAGTTTCGGATTGAACACCTACAGCGTCCGTCAGAAAAGGCGCCAAATCACGCGGAATGATTTGCGCCCACTAAAATTGACCGGCACACAGCCCGCCCCTGAATCGTGCTCGTAATAATTGATGATTTTGTACTTCACAATTTGATACCGGCCCCGACCGATAATTTCGGCTTGCACAGCAATAACAATTATCTGCGCTCCCTATTAAGCCGCTAGATGTCAGCACGCGATAGGCCGTGTCGCATTCAGCCTTCCGCCGGAATTTGAATATCGATGTTTACGTGCACTTCCGGCCCGCCATAACAGACCGAGACAGATCGGAAGATAGCGTTCTGGATGGGGTTACTTGCGTTTTCATTGGAGGTAGATAGGTTTCGGAACTGCGATGTGGATGTTTGCTTGATTAGGCTAACCGGAATTCATAATTAATTGGCCCAGAGCCGCAGCACTGATGTTTTGACGAATGTTACACAAATTGACTCTGGATGGATGATTTCTATCGCCCTTTTCATGTGTGTGTATGTCGTTTAGGACGTACTACGCCGTCTTCCGACACCTAACCTCCACTCTTCTCTGTTTAACCATAGTTCATCTGGTAGTTGTCTCTCCCTCAATTTCCTATGTATTCCTTCCCGACAGCTTGTCCTAGGTCTGCCTCTTCTATTTTTTCCTTGTGGTGTCCACTGAAATACCTGTTTTGGGATTCGATTTTCGGGCATTCGTTGTAAATGCCCAAACCATATAAGTTGCCTAGTCTTGATATCGTCAATGATCGTATGCTCGATATCCATTATTTCCCTTATTCTAGTATTTGTTATTCGTTCCATCCTTGATTCTCCAGCGGATCCCCTCCAGTAATCTATCTCGGTTGTCAGAAGCATGTTTTCTGTTCTCTTTTTCAGCGGCCATATTTCACATCCATACGTTATTATGCTCTTCATTATAGTTTTGTATATGGTTTTTTATTAGATTTTGAAATGTTTCGGTCCCACAAAATTCCATTGAACATGGCTATTGCTCTTCTCGCCTGTATTACTCTGTCCTTGATCCCTTCATCCAGTGTTCCGTCCCGCGTAATCTTCAGTCCCAGGTACTTATACTCCCGGCAATCCCTTATAATTCGGCCATCTTCCAATCTCATATCATCCGGTGTTCCTCCTTTTCATACAGTGGTGAAAATTGAGCATTGCAGCCCTCAGACCTCATCCTCAGCTACGCCTATGGTTATGTCGCAGCGCCACGTCCACTCCAGCAAGTACAGTTCTATGGTCAGCTGATTGACTGCTCGCGTCAAATTAGTCTCCTCTATGTATTAATCAGCTGACAGATTAACTCATGTTCATTAATTGAATCAATTAATCGTCTTCTTTTGTAATCCAGTTCTACCTGTGAATAGACCTCTTCTTGTACTACTCTTGTAAATTAGAATTTTCAAAAAGTCAACTCGCTTAATAATTGATCATCTCGTTCATTTCTTGAAGAAATTAATCCCCAAAGAGGTGAGTGAATTCTCAGAATCCTTAATTGTTGCATATTCCGTGTTATTTTCCTGATTTTTATAAAGTTCGAAAATTTGTCCATGTTTCAGATCATGAAAATCTAGAAAAATATCGGTAATCCTCTCTCACTTTTTTCTAATAAGGTCTCTGTTGCGATAAACTAATGTATTTGACTCCTCTAAGATATATATTTTGGTGTATTTTTGCAGTTCTCATAGATTTTTCAGGTACCTCTAGACTCCTCACATGGAAGTGATTACTTGCTCCAAGAATGAACATTCTCATATTCCTCTCTATGGTAATAAATACTGATTTGTTATATTCTCATGTGCTTCACATTATCTTAATCAACTAATCTTATTTCTCAACTATTCACTTCTCATAACACTTGCTATTTATTGTTCTTGAGTTTCAGATGAAGGAAAATCCTCAAACGCAAAGGTGAATCGTGGAATCAGTCTTCTCTCTCAATAAAACCAAGTGAACTTCTCTGAAGTATTTGAACGATCAAGTAACTCAAACATTGAAACTGATTGACAGTTTCAGTCCTTGCTTCACCCTGAGCAGTCTCCTCAAATATTGATAAAACTATTAAACTGATATAATTTCCTCATTTTACATAAGAAATTCCTAATTTCATTAATCTGAATCACTTAGCAAGTAAGATCTCAAGCCTTCTACTTTCTCGAAACCAAAGGGTTGGTGGTTATAATTTATACATTGAACTCCCATGTTATATTCCTCAAAATTGTCAATTGTAGCCCCTATTTTTCTGATGAACACTAACCCTGATTACTAAAAGCAGTTTGTCAGTGGAAATGTTGTCTTAATTGATTGATTAGCATTCTCTTTATAGACCCACGTTATAGATCATAAATATTGATTTCTCAATAACGATATTTTCACATTTGTAATAATCCTAATGAAGAACAGACTTAGACAACTACACGTTTCTCCTCTTAGGACTGATCTCACTTCTATCCCAACTCAGCCTACTCTAACAATTCAACCCTCTGTTTTTCTGATGGGATACTGAGGCTCTCGCAATCAATTTGGAGTTGGAATGTCATACAAATATAAGTTGAAGAGGTGCTAGAACTGTACCTTGTGGAAAACCATTATTCAAAGTTTCGCAATTACTACTATTATTATCGACAGAAACTCGGAACTTTCTGTCGGTTAGCATATTTTCTTATAGTCTAACCACTTTTCCACATTTCAAATGATTTGAGAGTTCATAAATTAATCCATATAACCATACTGTATAATATGCACAAATGCTGTCCCTGTTTTTAAGTTTTCATTCAACCCTGATCCAATGAATGTGGTAAGGCTGAGAACCTGATCACAACAATTATTATTTTTCCTGAAACCCCCCTGAAAATTGTTTTGCGACAAGGACTCAAGGACTTAGGTTGGAGGAAACCTCGAAATTTCAATTCGCAGCAAACTTCTATTGACCGATCCCGTGCCTTTCCATCTTCTGAAGCCCGTACGCGTGGACGCAGTGGGCTTTTCAATTATTTATAGACTATTGTAGAAGAGAAAGGAGGTATAGCAAACCCCAATTCCAATCAGAACTTTCGATTACTTTCCCACGAACCAAATCTTTTCCTCCCTTTATGACGTGCTCACTAATTTCCCTCGCATTCATCGAAAAATCCCTCATTTCTCGCCGAAAAGCGTCGCAATCATCGACCGAACAAATCATCTCGTACCTCCATTCATCCTAGAAATTTCATAATGTCCTCTAGGAGCGTCGCGGCGCTGTTTATACGAGGAGTTAGCGTCTCTTTTGTCGCCCCTCTCCGGCTGCTAAATTAACTACGTAGAGGAATTGTGAAGCTGATTCGTAATAATGGATGACTCTCAACTCGGCCCTCATCGGAAGCCTCCACCAAGAGGGGGATGGAGGAAGAACTTCATCCCCTGGCATCTGCTGGAGTGAGGCTCGTTCGTAATTGTCGTCTTTTTATCTGCAGACGGACGATTAGCGTCAATCTTGTAGATCTCCTCTTGAGGAAGATCGATAGGGCATTTTACTTGGAGGTGGGAGCAGATAGAGAGCCTCCAGGGGGTTATTTGTAGTGTTAGGAGCAGATTCTGTTAATGATTGAAAAAATAGTGTATCTCTCGAGATTAGATTTCCTCAAGAGACGTTTCTGCTTTCTGCACTGGGTCTTAAATCCAATGAAGTAGCAGTGCAGAATTCAGTAGGTTGTAAAGCTTCTTAATTCAGGGTTGATTTTTTAATTGTAGAGGGTCGTAAATTCACGGTGGTGTTTCCAGGTATTTATTGCGTAGTACAAAGAGAAGTTGAACTTATTGTTGAGATTACAATTGTCAGTTCATACAGGGTGGCCATTTGAAAACGAAACAGACGAGATTACAGACGAAATAAATTTTTTCGATAGAAATGCTCAGACAGGTCGATTTCTGTTTCGAGGGGGACAACTTAAGATGTAGGTTACGGACGCATAACGCTTCAACCCTTGCTACTACAACCCTCACCCCCAATTTTTGAATAGGAAAGATGGGGTGAGTGATACCTCATTTGAAAAGTATTTTTATACTGATTTCAGCACAGTAATTGTTTTTTCATTTTATGCATTAGCTCTTGAAATATAGGGTGGCCATTTGAAAACGAAACAGACGAGATTACAGACGAAATAAATTCAGATCAGAGAAATCTTGAAAGACATCAGCGTGAACCTAGGGAACATCGTCATGTTATTCGTTTATGGATTCAGATAAACAGATTCTTCACGAAAAGACTAGCAATTCTTGATCTGAAATGAAAACAGACAAAAGCAGAAAAGAAACCAACTAGTTAGAATAAATTAAATTATTTTGAAATTAACCATCCATTTCAGAAATGCATTTTACTTTGTGTATAGCCACGAAACCATCTTGAAATTTATAAATGGGAAAACTTTTTATAAGATGATCTATAGTCTGCTCATTTTCCTTACACTCACTACTAGGGCTTTCAACCGAATTCCATCGGAAGAACATACTGTTGCATCGTCCATGGCTTGTTCTAATACGATTCAGAACACACCATATTCTCCTGGGAAGGTCAGAACCTGGAACTCTGATGGAAGGATCAGAAATAAGATCTTTATTGAAAAAATTGGATACATTCCATTCAGATTGCGAAATTTCTTAGCCCCTTCTATTCATATCAATCAGAAAATTTGATCAGAAAGGTTTACGCGACTTTCAATCTGGAAAATAGGTGAGTATGGGAAATGAATTTTGAAAGGAATTGAATTTGTTCCAAAAAGTCAAAGCTGTTGTCTCTATGCGAATATGGGTGGGGACAATATTTGAGAGGACTGGTAACCAAGGAGTAGGTGTAGACTTGATAACACCAGTTATAATCTTCATAGAAAAATTAAGTTGGAAATCAATTTTTTTTATGAACACTGTTCAACCAAACAGGGCAACAATATTCAGCAGCAGAAAAAACCAAGCAAGCGCTGCCGTACGAAGTATTGGTGCATCAACTAGTTTCCTATTTATGGTAACGTTAATCCCGTATTAGTGTAATGTATAAATTGTAATTTGTGATTGTAAGAAGAACGAGTTGGCATGTATTTCATTGAAATACTTCAAGACCATACCGGTCATGCTAATTAGAGGGCTTTTCTCTCTCGGAATTCGGTGGGTACTGCTGCTGTGTGTTTGTTGTATTTATCTAGATATTATATGTTTTTGTAGAGTCCTGAAGAAGGCCTGCGACTGCGGCCGAAACGTTGGCAAAGAATAAAAAAAGGAGAGAAAAAATCTAGCCTTTCACTGAACATCTCCCCGTCATACCCCTTACCAATTTATACATCAACTAGTTTCGTTATTGGCATTCCCAATATGGATTTTCTATATTATGTTCGAATACAATTTGAAGAAAATATGTTAATATTTTCAAAGTAGAAAAATACTTACAGTCCCTTGTCTGTTCATTTATCAATGTTTATTGTATGTGAGATCGCATATTGGTGAATATCGAACACACCAGGATATATATGCATATAATACACGCCGCTTAGATCAAGCTACACTGATTTTCATAGTGTTGGAATTGGACTACTTTGTTTTTTAGGAGATATTGGAAAAGTCAAGTTGACAGATTGTAGTTTTTAAGAATCGTCACTTCTGTAATTTTGGAAATAAAAGTTGATGGTATTTTAAGTAGATTGCGGCACTGCCTGAAAGGTACACCCATACTTTAAAGAAGGGAACTTTTTAGAAGACTGAAACGTTCAGTTTTAACACATAGAGTTGATAAAATGAAGTGTGGGGTTACATATTATGGGCCTAAGTTTTTCAACAAGCTGTCAGCCACGGTGAGGGCGATGCCTATGAAGAATTTCAAGATATGTTGAAGAGATACTTGTTGAGTAAATGTTTCTTTACTATGGATGAATTTTTTTGTAATGATTTTGTTGATTATTTATGATTGTATTTCCCGTAATTGACGTATGTAAACATTTGTAGAATGTACTAGCACGAATAAATATTATCAATTATCAATTATTGTTTGTTACAGTACATTTTGCATTTTTTTCCGAACTCTCCTGATCAGGTCAGTGCCTTTTATGCATTTCTATTTGTACTCAAATTCCAAAGTAAGAACAGAAAACTCCCTATTCGCACACTTTCAAGCCTAATTCCATTTGCGGCCAGCAGATCAAAAGCGCCGCCATTTGGATGAGTGCCGAGAGGCTGAGTTAGCACTTACCCAGTATCAACCTTATATATTTCGCCATCATATAGAACAAGCCCCGGCGGTCGCACTTTAATTAAAACGAAAGTGCTAATGGAGGACGTTGGGGTCAGCAAGATCCGTATCTTCACGGTAAGAAAGTGATAAAACTGAAATTTGGCGAGACCGAAGAGAAGGGACGGCCAAGTGCCTCGGTAAATGGTTTTTGCCACTTTCGGAAAACGGCCGTTTCCACGCTTCAATTCCATTATCTCGCTAGGGTCGAGAATACCACCTCGACATGTTAGGCTTTCGACTGGGAGTGGCTCAAAAATGTAAGCACGGAAGAAATGAAATGAAAGAGATGTTTCCTTAAGTTGATGAGAAAATTCACGCTTCATATATAATGTCACTTCGAAAAAGAAGAATGAGAAGAATTTAATTAATCCGAACTTAGAAACAAACTGCTCCACATGAGTTAGGGATTTTGACTTAAAGTATAAAAAAATATAATAAATATGAGATTTTGTGATGAAAATTCATATTGATGTGCAGGAGATGAAATTAATTTCAGCCTGTTGGCTACTACACACGAGGTTGTCGAATATTTTTCAAGGAATTTGGTTCCATAAACGGGGCAGAAGCTTTCTCAGATCATTCAAGGACTCTGGGGTGGTTGGTGAGTATCTAGTCTTCTTTGGAGCACATCCCATGCATGTTCTATGCAATTTGAATCTGGTGAGAGCGGAGGTATTGGTAAATGTGGAATACCAAGCTCCTCGCGAGCATTCTCAACTATGGCTGCACGGAGCGGTCTAGCTTCATCGTCTAGAAATTGTAGAATTATGTAATTTATCAGTGGAAGACATCGAAATAACAAATAAATGATTCAATGCCTTCGTTAATTTTCAATAATTGTTCTGTTACTATTGATATACATAAATAAATCCAAAATTATCCAGTTCATTTTTATTAGGGTGAAAGAAATGAATGGAATCGATGTCAAGTGAAATTTTGACGATTATCGTGAGCTTAGAATAACACAGAAAATTGTGTCAACGTTATTGATAACTATTGTCATTGTTGAAATTTCAGATTAATTCGAATTTCACCGAGGAAGTTGTGGACAAAGTATAGTATTCTATTCACACTTTATTACTATTAGTGTCGCAATTCACCCGAGTGAATAATAGTAATCATTATGTGCTCATCGAATAATATACTATTATTTGTTTCTCATTTGTAAACGTCAGTTTCCAAAAACACAATATTAATCAAGAAAGTTTATTTAATCAAGTCACAAACTTGTAAAACTGACAGTTAATTTGCAAAATTTTTACAAGTTAGTAGTATTATTTAAATTAGAAAATTTTGTTTTATCGTCATATATGTTGAAAATCATGATACAATTGTTATATTCAGTAACACAGATTTTTGACGATGAAAGAGTTGATACTGATGATGATAAACCATCTGTTGACTCAGAAACTGCTGAACTCGAGGACTGCAGAACATTTGTAGGTACTCTCCTTACTACCAAATTATTTGCTAGACATTTCGATTTTTTTGTTGACCGCATCATCGACATAACTCATCGCATCTGTCAAAAAAATCTCAGATTATCTGTTCCAGGAGGCCGAAAATTTACATATTTTCTGTATAACATGCAGGGCTTGAAGCTGCAGCCATCATATCGGTTATGGTGAATCTTCTTGTTGAATTTTTTGTTTGCCGCAATGTCACAATGAAGTATTTTTCCTTATCTTCTACATGATTCATGTTTAAGGAGAGAATTTCGTCACATCGACAACATCCCAAATATTGTTACAATTTTCACCAGCAACCACTGATCTTCAGGAGCATGTAAAAGAAATTATTCAGCCTCTTCTTTACTTAATACCTTGGCCTTATTTGGCATATAACGCTCATTCTTTCATTTCAGAAACGCGATCACCTTTTGAAATCTGCAAATGACAACTTAACGTCATATTTTTCAATAATTTTTTCAAGGAAAAGAAACCTGCGAACAAGGGCATTTTCTTTAATTTCCAAGCAGCTTTTCAGCATAGACCATTTTGCCCATAAAGTATTAGGGCTGAATTTAGCTGATAGTTGATTCAGGTAGACCCACAAAACATCTTCAGTTACCCCAATCACACTATTTTTGTTTTGCCACTTTTTGAAGTCGTCGTATTCTCGCTTGTACCTTGAAGCTGATTTCGCAGGTAATAAACTTGATGCTACACTGTTGGCTGCCTCAATAATTTTTTTTGGTACATTCATTTTCGCTTCCGCCAAAACAAATGTAATGAAAAATAAACAGACATGTTCATGGCAACGCTTCCATAGCTTACGACATTTGCGACAAATCATTGAGATTTTTTCGGAAGGTATCTAACTTTTTTACAAATGGGGAACAAATAAAAAATAAAACAATATACGCAAGGTAACAGGTTTTACTGGCTCAAGGAGGTAACTGACTCGCCTGCGGCTCGTCAATTGTATCCCCCATTCGCCAGTAAAAACCCTCTCACCTTGCTAGTAATATTATATACTATATCTTTTCTTCTGTCTACTTGCTACATATTCCATTTTTTTTTCATGTGATCAAAATTGATCCAATCTGAACCCCTCCACCTCTATCTCCTCCAACACAACCTCGACCCCCCTCGACTTCCTAGATTCCCCAAAGTGCCCTAGACCTGGGGACCCCATTACTTCGAACAATTTCAATGAGTGTCCGTTAAACTTTAGAAGCAATTTCAAGGTTCATTAAGTCCGGGCCTCTATTTGCATAGGTAAAACGAAACGGTGAAATCCTCGGGACAAGTTTTAATTAACCCGGAAAAATTAGTTGGGCCCGGATCCCATCCTTCTAGCTGATAGTGCTGCTCCTGGGAACGGATGCAGGTTAATGGGCATCGAAGTGATATTTAGATAACGTTTTCACTTGCGACTACAGGAATTCGTAATTGGAATTGTTCGGTGTCTGTTATCTTGTGTTTTATGGGAATTTTGTGTTGTTTCGCTTTCGTCCATACTTTGTTTAGTTCGGTGTCGACTCACCAATGGGTGCTTGTTTCTACAAGCTGCACCAAGTTTAGTTGTTGGAGCTATCGTCATTTATTCACAACTAGCTGGTCCGGCAGACTCCGTATTGCCTCAATAGGTGAAATATTGAAAAAAGTTCCCTCCTTACCTCTTAAATGAAGAGAATTCTTTTGATGTATGTATAATCATGGAAGCTATGGATAATGGAGAGTGTGTAGAAATGATAAATTTTGATTTAAACAAGTTTCTCATCAGATTTTGTTTGAGATCCTGAAACTGTATGGTTTCAGAGGAACTGTTTTCAAGTTGCTACAGTCATTTTTAGAAAAAAGTCTACAAATAGTCAAGTGGAATGGTAGGACATCTGAAGAAAAAGAGATCTGTTGTGGAGTACCTCAGGGGTCGGTCTTGAGACCTATATGTTTTATTATATATTCAAATGACATACATCTTCAACACTGTGATGGTTCGTGTTTATATTGTGATGACACTTCAATAATTGTTAAGTCGAAGAGAATAGAAGACCATGAAAAAAGGGTAAATGATGCTATGACGGACTGGTTTCGATTAAACTAAATGAAGCTGAATGAAAAAAAAAACAGTAAGATTGAGATTTGATAGTAGAGAAAATTATAATAGTGCTAACTTTTTCGAAGTAATTTTAGACAGTAGACTTCTTGGTTTTCACATGTGGATCATGTTTGTGGTAAGTTGTCTAGACGTATATATCTTTTGAGGAGGCTGGTAACATGTGGTACTCCTGAAATGACTAGAAATGCATATTTTGCAAGTTTTCAAAGTATTTTGTTGTATGAGATTTCACTATGGGGTGGTGCATCAGATGCTTTCGGAATTTTTATTCTTCGAAAAAGGGCAATTCGCATCATGTACGGGCTAAAAATGAGAGAATCATGCAGACAGAACAGGATACTGACTGTACCGTCACTGTATATTAAAAATTGTTCAAAATACACTTACCGACACGAGAGCGAAATGGCCAGAAATGGATTTTAACATCCTTCAGATACCAGATACAAGAACGATCTGATTATACCGTTGCATAAAAACAAAAGCACCCAAAACTTCTCGACCTATTGGGGAATAAAACTGTTCAATAAGTTACCAACTGAAATAAGAGAGTTACATGAAAAAGCATTTGAGAATAGAATTCATTAAATGTTAGTGTGTCATTCCTGTCATTCAATAGAAAAAATTTTGGCTCCCAAAGCTTTTCAGTATATCTGAAAAATTGACAAAGCATGTAATTTTTTTGATGGCAATAAATTCATTATTATTATTATTATTATATAACAATGTTCATACATACTTGTTTCGATGCAATTAGATTTTTTGTATGTTTTGTACTTTTTTTGCATTCCACATAATACATTTCCTTCAAAAAAAAAATGGTTAGTACAACTTTTTTTATCTTTTAGGTGGAACAAAGTTCTCCGGATCAGCTACCTTATCTACTTCCATTTGACACAATTGGTCCCACCACCGGATCCCCTATATTCTTTAGTTTCTGGGATAGGAAATGATTCTAATCACTTATTGGCCAACTATATGGCATAATAGTTTATTATAATATTAAAGTTGCTCTTTTATTTATCAATTGAGGTAGTACGAAGTCTGCCGGGTCAGCTAGTTTCACAATACATGTCCACACAATAGTACTACAACAATCGATGAAATCTCAGAAAATAGTTGTCAGCATTGTGATGAACCATTGAACGAATTGAATAATAATTCATCGAGCTCACTTTCTTGGTGGTTTCTTGGCCTAAAATCAAATAATTAAAATTTGTATCAAGTGGACATTTTGAATTTTAATGAAGGTACTCACCATTCAATGGATTAATCATCTTGATATTGAAGTGATATCCATCATCACCTACCTAAAACATTAGCGGGTATTGTAGAGCATCGTATGAACGGTGTGTTTCATATATTCGTTGCAATTCTCCAGTATTGCGACGCGTAAGAACAAAATCACGCGCTTCCAAGTTTTCACCTACAATCACAATTGCCACTTCGTCTATTGTAGGGGCGTTGAATTGGCGTTCATGTGCTCCAACACGTCGTTTGCTCCAATCACAACTTTGTGATCATCACTTGGCATATGTTCCAATGCAGTTCTAAACGATCGAACCAATGCATGATGTTCATGAAGTAGTTGCTGCAGATCTTGAAGAATTATTCTTCTCACATCTGCATTAATTGATTGACGCTGATCATCCATATTGCCTATATGAAATAAATTTGGAGGAATTTATGATGTGTATCTTCAAGTGGTTGTAATGATCCAATTCTATGGTGAATCTGGCCTTTGATCTGAATAGCAGAAAGGGAAGACAAAATAAATGATTTGAAATCATTAATGTTAATATTATATTCTTACCTCGAATGTTGGATTGAATGCACGTCCTTTAATTATATCTGCTCCAAATGAAGTCATTTGGAAACACCTATTGTATTTTTGTGTGTTCGATAGAAAATGTCATTGTCTTGTTTCGGACGTTCAAGCAACTCAAAATACACGGTAATTATATACATTATATCTATGATTGTCATCTTATGGCGATAATTAATTGTAGAATGGGGATTTGTTCAGAACATTTCGTCATGAAATTTTTCTTAGTGTTCGAAAGAAAGATAGGTGTGATAACACATGGACACAGATGCGTTAATATTATTAGAAAATGTACTGTAGCGATACCTATTGGCGTTATTAGCAAGAAGGAAAATTATATCCTATTTTTTCTCATTTCATCAAATTTTTCAGAGTTTTAATGTATTTTATGTTAACTCCGCCGAAGAAGAATCCAACAAGAAATCTTTCGTAACAAACAGTTCATCCAATCTTGAGTTATAAATGGTGTAACCAACAACATGGCCGACTTAGTTTCATATATGAAGATGTACAGTGACAAAAGAAAATCAAACATAATCAGGCTTCTCGTTGACACTCTGGCATATACGCCGAAATAGACGGAACATCGGTTCATTATAATCCGAAGAACGAACACTTCCTGGGCGACATTAAATTAAAGTACAGGGAGAAAATGTAGCGCATTTGCGATTGCCGTTTGGATAATGTCAGTGCGGCGGTAATGTTGAGCAATTTACTTCCATGATGTGGACACATTACGTCTGATTGTCGGCTTTATTCCCCGGGTTTATTTTCCTGGAAATGTTTGTTTTTAGGCGTCTACGGAATTTAGAATTCGTCTCAGGCGGCCTTTGTTCCGCTACCAAGAAAGTTATGACAGTTCTAAGAAACGTCGAGGTAACGGCCACCTAAAGAGTCGAGAATGATTGGGAGAGTTTTTCGAGGTTATGATAGTGTGGTGCAGCTCCCTCTTCGTGTTGATTCATCAACATCAAGGGATCAATTATTCAAGCTTTCATTCAAAATTGTTTTTTTACTTAAAAATGAGCTACCTCATGAACGAGAGGTGGATATATTCCAAACCAACTGACGAATTTTTCATTATTAGGTCTGTTAATATGAAATGACAAAGGGGACGGTTTTTGTATTCTCTTTTTATTGTCTTACCAGCTGACCCGGCAGACTCCGTACTGCCTCAATTTATTAATAAAAAAGCAGATTATTTCTATTAAGATTGATGAATATTATGTTTTGTCACAAATTAAATTTCTGGACGCAAACATGATGTTTGAAGTTTGACAACCAACAAATAGGTCGTTCCTATATGTCCATTGATTCCTCTTATGACGAAGAGTTTATCTTTCTATCTTTGTGAGTGACGGTTACCTCTACGTGTGTGAGAACTGTCTTTACCTCGGTGATCCTTCGTGATAGTGACATTTAATTTGTGACAAAACATAATATTCATCAATTTATTTTTATTTATCAATTGAGGCAGTACGAAGTCTGCCGGGTCAGCTAGTTTCAATATAAAAATTAATTTCAAAATGAAACATTAATAAATGTCTCCTATCTTTCTATGCCAATATACAAGATGTTTTTTCATTCTGACCGGAATTTCAATCGACTATATTTCTGGTACTGTAAAACAGAATTCAATGAGTTTTTCAGTATTTGGAACTCATGTCAGCATCTATCGGATTAAGTATTCAGAATATCATATTTCCGGTACTGTACTCAGAAAAATTTATCTTGAATGCTGATGTGGAAATGATTACCCTATATGCCCATTTTTTTTCTCTTTAATTTGAAATGCATAAATAAATGAACGTTATTCAATCATTCAATTTTTTGTCACACCCCTGAACGTTTCATAGTGATATAACAAATCTGAAAAAGTTGTGAATTTGTCGAAAATATTAATGTGCATCTTTATTCTGGAGATCATGTTCATTGAATGTTCTCATAAAAGTACAAAGTTTTGAATTTGTGTTAATGAGGAAATCAATTTGTCAATAATCTGCATATTTGTAGAGCTCAGGTACGTAGCTAGAGGGTGCTCTAAGGGGCTGAAGACCACCCTTCCCGAAACTATCAAAATATCATGAATCTGTGTTGAATTATACTTATAGACTCGTGAATTATTTCATACAGACAGGTGTATACCCAAATCAGCCCCACCGTAAAGAATTTCTGGCTACGGGCCTGTCAGAGCTTCATACTCAACGTGAGTTTTTCAATGAGAAACTGGTAGTTTCCACTTCGCCATCTTCTGTGAGTGAAAATTATGTTATAAGCTGCTTGTAAAAAAACATTTCATAATGATCGACCAAATCGAAAATAAATGTTCAATATTATTTGATTTACCATCATATTACATCTTGAATATAATTTATTTTATGTTGTCGAATCTTAATGTATGCATTTAAGAACATTCAATAAGAAAATAATAATAGACGAGATCGATATTAAAATCCTCGAAAGCTTATGAATTAATAATTGTTTGAAGAAGGTTATTAAAGTTTACAAGCAGCTTATAACATAATCTTCACTCACAGTAGATGCTCGAAGTGGAAACTATACCAGTTTCTCATTGAAAAACTCACGTTGAGTGTGAAGCTCTGACAGGCCCGAAGCCTGAAATTCTTTTCCGGAGGCTTAATTTGGGTAAAAACTTATGGGTATGAAATAATTCACGAGTTACGTATATTTCAACACAGGTCTATGATATTTTGATAATTTCGGGGAGATTTGGGTCTTCAGCCCCTTAGTGTACCCTCTATCTACGTACCTGAGCTCTACAAATACGCAGATTAGTGACAAATTGATTTCCTCACTATCACAAATTCAAAATTTCGTCATTTTATGAGAGCATTCAATGAACATGATCTCCAGAATGAAGATGCAAGTTATCATTTTTGACAAATTCAAAACTATTTCAGATTTGTTAGATCACCATGAAACGTTCAGGTGAGTGACAAAAATTCGAATGATTGAATTATGTTCCTGTGTTCATGCATTTCGAATCAATGTAAAAAAAAATTCAGAAATAGGCCTATAGGGTGGTCATTTTCACACCAGCAGTCAAAATTGATTTTTTTGAGTACGGCACTGGAAATATGATATTCTGAATACTTAATCCAATAGATGCTGACAAGAGTTCCAAATACTGAAAAAATTATAAAATTCTGTTTCACGGTACCAGAAATATAGTGGATTGAAATTTCGGTCAGAATGAATAAGGGATCCTGTACAGGGTGTACCAAGTTCGACGGCCTATTAGGCGTTTCTGAAGAACTGGACCTATTTGAAATCTGAAAATTGGGAGTATATTATTGTTTGACATTATCTACCGATCTGAAATATTCTTGGAGCATGACCACTTTCAGTTATACCGGGAGTGTAAAAAAAATTTTTAAAAATTTTGTTTTCTGTTTTTTGTTTTCAAATTTGATAGAGTATGCAATTCTGAATACATTCGTACTCAAATCGTTGCATTCGTCGAAATACTTTTCAAAATATCGAGAAAAAACTGAAGAAAAAAAGGAGATGAGTGTCTTCGGTAGGTATTATGTTTGTTATTCCTAACCTAGATATCGTAAGCACAAACCGTTTTCACATTTCTGAAGGCGAAGAATGTGGAAATATTGTACATTTTCAGAATTCTGAAAAACTCGTCACAGGGTGTTCGAAATGTTGGTTCAAAAATTAGGATCAAAATTGGCTCAAAACTTTTGTTTTTCAAATTAGAACCCTATTTTTTTATGATTGCGTTGGATTCTGCGAAGAAAAATTATGATAATGTTCCAACATGTTGATGCTCCTTAAATTACTAATTCTTGCGTTATTTAGGATTTCCTGTTTCTATTCATGAAGTCTGTTTCACATCAACTATGATAAATGAATTCAGAAAAGAGGAAGTCACTAGTGAGTTATTTGAGTAATTTATCTCCTATGACCAAGGTCATTGTTGATATGAAACAGATTCTATGAATTTGACGGTACGTACGACATGAAATCAGGAAATCCTGAATAACTCAAGAATTATTGATTTTAGGAACATAAATATGTTGGAACATTATCATCATATTTCTTCGCACAATCCAACGCAATCATAAAAAAAATAGGGTTCTAATTTAAAAAACGAAAGTTATGGGTCAATCTTGATCCCCAATTTTTGAACCAACATTTGGAACACCCTGTGACGGGTTTCTCAAAATTCTGAAAATGTACAATATTTCCACATTCTTCGCCTTCAGAAATGTGAAAACGGTTTGTGCTTACGATATCTATGTTAGAAATAACAAACATAATACCGAATACACTCATCTCCTTTTTTTCTTCAGTTTTTTCTCGATATTTTGAAAAGTATTTCGACGAATGCAAGGATTTGAGTACGAATGTATTCAGAATTTCATACTTTATCAAATTCGAAAACAAAAAAACAGAAAACAAAATTTTTGAAAATTTTTTTTACACTCCCTGTATAACTGAAAGTGGTCAGGCTCCAAAATATTTTAGATCGGTAGATAATGTCAAACAATGATATAATCCCAATTTTCAGATTTCAAATAGGTCCAGTTCTTGAGAAACGCCTAATAGGCCGTCGAACTTGATACACCCTATATATTGGCAAGCAAAGATAGGAGACATTTATAAGTAGACATTTTGTGATGCTGATGGTTGGCCCTATGTATGGTAGGAGTCTGTAAAGTTTCTCGTGGGACACCAGTTTTTCACAAGAAAGCCTCGAATTCAATCAAAAAAGGGCAGAAGCAATGTTGTACAACTAATAGAATTCTGTTAGTGAAAAGTGCTGGAAGTGGAATGTGATAATCCAGCCTCTTCTGGATCCTTATTATTCTAATACAACCTAACATCTCCTACTAAGGAAACTAGTTCAGGATGCTTAGATATAATCACGTCACTTCGAAAAAATTACACAACTAACCAAATAAAAATCGAGGAGTCAACCTCTAACGATGCCACGTCATCGATAGCGTCCAAACGATATGCAAATAAGGCCCCGGAAAATAATTGAAAGCCGCCGGAAGTACGATATCGATCTGGCCGTGTATACGCGATGTAGAAAACCGAATTTAACCCCCTAGTGCGAACAAGAAAACCCGTAAGCAGATTATTAAAACCCAGAACGGTCGGTTTTTCTTCCCGCGCTGAATATTCATGCCGATCTCGATATAACGAACAATCGTTATTAATGGGGACGGGCGTCGCGACGCGTCCCGTATCGCGTCGCATCGACGCGATAAGTGGAGACGCGAAATTCAATTTGCGGGAAGAAAAAACCAGCCTGGTTGATTGGTTTTCGCGACGAAAAGGTCGAGTTCGGGAAGAGGCTTTAGTTTCACTATTTTTGAGAGAGAATGAGGCGAAGATTGGTTCGGATTTCAGAGCAACCAGAATGGATTGTTGAGCCTGGATCTCAACAACTCATTTTTTTACGGAATTCAGGAGAATCCATCGTCTACGAAAGAAGGCGTAACGTAATCCAATCGTTTACTTAGTTGCGTTGTTGTTCCTCGCATTATTTTTATGGCGCAATTTCAGGATTCATTCTTTTTTATTTTGAAAAGGAGAAAAAACGGAAAATTAGAATAATTTTTGAAAGAAAATCAATTCAAAATAGTAATCATCGAATTGTATTCAATTCCTAAGCTCACAGCTCTTTTATCATGGGTTCGGAGAAAAAATATCAGATCGGATCATTGAGTGAGGAGAATTATACCGGTTTCAGTCTTTTTTGGCATCATCAGTACCGCATATAGCTCAGAGACAAAATCTTCTACAAATGAGGCTGAAACAGGTAGATCTCTTCTCTCAGTAACAAAATTAAACCAAGAGCCAGTGAATTTTCAGTTGTCATTTCAAGAGAAAATTTACTTACTCAATGTTTAATATCCGCTACACAATAGAAACTATTTCTGGCAGCCTGCAATGGCCAAGTTCAACTACCCTTTGAAGAGGGTTGAAAATAATTTGTGAAAGTGACAAGTCAGAAATTGAATGATACTCGACATAGTAAAACACTGCGCTCTCACTGCCCTCTATCTCAAAACCAGTTCGAAGCAAAAAAAAAAACTTCTGGTTTGAAAATTGTAGAGAATTTATTTATTCTTGTACAATATTCATAATGAATAAAAGTAGTGCAAATCTGATAGGAACCGGGATATTTGGGACAAACTTGCAAAAAGTCTTTTCTTAGACCTCTGATCTTCAGAATTTTATGAAAGCGGTAGGGTTTGAGACAACTTTTGAGATGTCCAAATAAAAGTTTTCACAAGTTTACAGCCAATTATCTCAAATTCCTTGGTGAAAAGCCTGAAGTGGCTGAATATTCAACAGGAATATAAAAAATTGAGTGTCACTTTCGGTTCTTCTTCCTTAAAACAGACTTGATTCTTCCCTAAATTTCAATGCCTTTTCAGATGATCTGCGATTTAAGCTTGAAACTCTGAATAAAATCCTTCAGAAACTATCTGGTAGTTCATGAGGTGCTGATGGAACACACTTCGTACGGCAGCGTTAGACTGGTTCGTTATGCTGCTGAATATTGTTGCCCTGTTTGTTTGAACAGTCTTCATGTAAAAAAAAATTGATGCCTAACAAAATTTTTCTATGGTTATTATCACTGGTACTATCAAATCTACACCTACTCTTTGGCTACCAGTCCTCTCAAATATTGTCCCTCCCCATATTAACAGAAAAACGAAAGCTTTGAATTTTTGAAACAAATTAAATTGCTTTCCAAATTCATTTCCCATTCTCACCTATATTCCAGATAATAAGGTCCCCAGATTGAAGTCGCGTGGACCTTGGTCAAATTTTCTGATTGATATGAATAGAAGCGACAAAGAAATGTGGCAATCTGAATGGAATGTATGCAATTTTTTCAATGAAGATCTTATTACTGATCCTTCCTGATTTTGACCTTCCCAGGAGAATATGGTTAGTTCTAAATCGCATTAAAACAGGCCATGGACGATGCAACAGCATGCTCTTTCAATGGAATTCGGTTGAGAGCCCTAGTTGTGAATGTAGGGAAAATGAGGAACCTATAGAACATCTTATAAATAGTTGTTGCATTCATAAATTTCAAGATGGTTCCAAAGCTATATACAAAGTAACAAATGCATTTCTGAAACGGATGGTTAATTCCAAAATAATTCAATTTGTTATTAATAATTGGTTTTTTTTCTGCTTGTTTTTTTTCTCATTTCAGTTTGAGAATTGCGAGTCGTTTTGTGAAGAATCTGTTAATCTGAGTCCACAGACGGATAAGATGTTTCCTTTTTTCCTCCAGATTAAGAATCAGTGGAAGATTGGTGAAGACTCTGTTTTTCTCTGTCCATAGGAGGATTATGTGGAAATGTTCTTCTTGGTCACGAAGACGTTCTTCGAAATTAAGAGAACAGATTGAATTGATATTACTCATACCATTTGCTCCATCAATTCCAAAAGCAACTGTATCATGAATGTCTTACACAACCATTTTCCATCCACCCCCTAATATCCATTATTAAGGGCATCAACGCCACTTCTGAGTTACGAGCTCAACCCCCAAGAACTGAAAACAATGAACCGTTCGGATCGTGCAGTGACTAATTCCCAACTTAACATTTATCCCCCAAATTATCTTCTTAAGTGCGAAAGCATTTCCTCCACGCCACCGCCACAGTAAAAAGTTTTCCTCCCCCTCGAATAATTCATGAATCATTTAATAGTGTGTATATAGTGGAGGGCCATTCATATTTATGAACCTCGGAACGTAAGTTTAATTCTGTCCGCAGGAAGTACATTAAAACGTATTATTCCTGTACGGAGACTTTGCGCCGAGTTTTATTATTGAACTTTGTGTGTTCCCGAGCCGGCCGTTATTTCCTGGCTTATTGTGGCGTCCCGACGCTGCCGCCAGACCGTATTTCAGGGGGTTTCGAGAAAATGTTGCCGGATGTTGGCTGTTTCGGGTGCGGGGCGGTTCTGGCTGGTTTCGCTTGAGATTCTCGTTCTGGATCACGAGAAAATTACTACATATTAATTTTGAATCTGCTATAAAATATGCCATTGTTATTTGGGGTAGTAGAGTTGATAGAATTAGCGAGGAAATCATCAAGGCTGATGCCTGCTGGACCTGCACCTTTCAGAGTGCTGGGACAGGACCAATATAAGAAAGAAGTCTTAAAATGGGAAGCTGTAAGAAGAACAAAGCTCTGGAGGAATACTTCAAGACTTGCGCAAGCAGAGAAATTTGTGTACTTCTCATCTACCTAAGTCAGAAAGCTCATAGAGCTACCACGATCTGAGCTTCGGGTAATGTTAGGTCAGTTGAATGGAGCCTGCCGATACAAACATTTCTTGTACACCATAGGAAAGACAGTTGATGATATTTGCATCAGAGGTAGGAAGAGCTGAACACATTGTGTGCAAGTGTCCAAAGCTGGCTGACCATTTTCGTGAGAAACTCTGTTCTGTATCTTCATGAGGTAACAGCTGAGCCTCCTGAACGACTTTTCTGGAATTTCAACGAACAATAGACCACCGTGGTAGATGTACCTGGAAAGCTGAACAAAGATTCAAAGATCCCCGTTTAGAATGATAATATTACTTATAAACCCAAATAGAAAAATATTTATACGCCGAAAATCTGCCCTGAGGTCTATTCTGTGTTCGAAATATCGCGAATCTTCAAGGAGCAGATTCAGACGAAGTGAAATACCTATTTTTTTTAAGTTTAACATCTCCTGATGGCTTTTCCCATTGAAAAAATACACCATCCTTCGACGATTCAATATATAATAACAAGAAACTAGAGAATATTAAATTTTACTAATCTACTCGTATACATTGTCTGACATTGGCAGAGAAGAAAATAGTCAATAAACCACACAAATCTATCCTGAATATAAAAATTTAAAGCAATTTGAACGTGAACTCATTGATGCATTTTATTTCAGAATTCCTCAATTATTCTTTTGAGATATTAGGACTGTTTTCTGAATTTTTTCGACACATTCTTATTTTCTTTTATGCAGTGATTGTGATTGAGAAGTTTTGCTTTTTCTTTTTGTTGGTTTGTTTTTTATTGATTTCACTCCAGAGATGTTGAGAGTTCTGCTTTCAAATTTGGTGAAAAATTTTTTTGGGTCATGGAAAGAGCTGAATTGTCCGGGTGGTATTTTCGACTGATTCAAATGTGCAATTTTTTTTCTGCAAAATCAGTATTTCGTGAAATACTATGGATTCGTGAGACAATTCGCGATATTTTGGTCAATTCGGTAATTTCTGTAGCAGACAGGGAAATCAAACTGGACGCATGCTGATTTTTTTTCATCCAGACTGACATATGCTGATTTTTTTTCATCCAGACTGACGTTTTAAGAATGAAAAAGTCGAACACTCATTCACTTATTGCGAACAGTTCATTTTTTTTTTGCGAATATCCAAAATGACGACTTCTTCATCCATTATAATTTGAAATTATATTTTTAGCTCAAATCTGTTCGTATATTTCATCCGAAAAGGCCAGAACTGAGAAATTTTCCAAAAAATAAATTAGCTCCGATGAACACCAAAATTTCACCTCTGACTGAATCAAAAGCGTAAATTACAAATCTACAGTGAATTTTTTTCTGAAACAAATATCTTTCAAGTAATGGGCAAAAAAAAATCTGAAATTTCAGACCCCTCTGAACTGAGAAGTATCAATCCATAAGCAAAAAAAATCACCATTCGTCTAGTGTGATTCTTCTCAATGCTACAGCACTTCGAAATTTTTCAAATGATTTCACCAAAATAGTTCTCTCATAATTATGCCGAAACGATCGATTCACATTATTCATATTTCATCAGTATGCAATTAAAATATTCGAAACAATTTTAAAAAACACGTTCTACCAAAAACAAAACACCTAGCAAAGATTGGTCGAACTAGATACTTATTTATCGATACTCACTGTGAAATAGCAGTGGAAAAGATAGCTAGAAGATCTTCTATTGCTCACCTGTAACAGAAAACATTCATTAGAATAGGGACCAAAAATGAACGAAAGATTTTTGGTTTTTGATTGCTGATGATGCTTCTTTTGCTGTGAGGGCAATAACCATGAATTGGATGTTCTATGTAGGGAACAAAGCCAACGCCCTCATCGTCACAGAGCTCGGGTCATAAGGTACCCCAGATTCGCAACTCTTATTTGGTCCCTTCTACCAGGTTTTTCATAAACACGAATACGGAATGCGTTGAATCTTTGGAGTTTCAAATTTATGGTTGTTTGCCTCGACAGTTACCTAAGATAGCACAGTCAAGTTGACAACGTATGTGAAACATTTAATAGATCTTATTGCGCCATTCATTTAATACAGGGTTCAAAACCTCTTGGAGGAAAAAAAAAAAAACAAAATTTTTTTGGAACAATTCTCACCGAGCTTTTTATCGTAAACGTTGTTGTGTTTCTAACAATAACGACATTTAGTTTGAAGTTTTTTTTGTGCTTAGATTTAATTTACTTGGATTTTCAATTAATCAACGTCATTCGATAATGAAAGAATTCTTCAGTTCAGTTGTTTTGTTCTTTGAATTGGAAATCGTAAATTTTACAAATCTTTAATATTTGGGGGTGTGCGATTTGGGGTTAGTTATCTAGGGTTCTAATGGTTATTTTTTATCATATTTCCCAATGGATTCTTTCACGTTTCCAAGCTCATAATATCCAGATAATTTCTTTCCGAAATCCCCATTCGAAACAGATATATCCGGAGACCTAATCAAAAGGATTGAACCCCCAAAACACCCCTCGACATATCGATCCCCCATCAGAGCCACCCGACTGCGAATCCGGCCAAGACCGTCCTCACAAAGGCCCGCCGCCGGCAATAAACCCCATTGATCCACCTATTTCTTGTTTTTAATCACGGAAAATGACAAGCTTTCCGCTCCGGCAATTTATCCGCTTTCCGCAGGAAATTAAAGCCGAGCCGGGCGACAAACCCGCGAAATAAATAGGCCGGCAGGCCCGTGCGCATAAATCTAGCCGGCCATGACGGTCCGAAAAGAAGCTTTTTATCCGCGGACGGAGGGCCAGTTGAGGAGAGAAGAAGGGTTGATTTAAGGGTTGGGACCGGCCTGCACCGCCGGTGTATTGGGGTAGTTGGGAATGCGGTTTTTTCGAGAGAGAGACACGTTTCTCTGCAACTAACGCCCTCTCGAACACTTGCCATGTACTGGAAGGGTGACACCATATGAAAAGACTGAAGGGAAACCACTATTTCAACATCAATACAATCATGAAATGTAATAAGCCAAAATTTGCTGCCATTTTCAGGAACATCGATAAGTAGAAGAGTTTTGAAAGGAAAATGACGAAAACGTGCATTAAAAAACGATCAAATATCAGCCCTTCAAGTCTTCGCAGTTGGCCGATTAGGTCAGTTTTCATTGTTGAAAGCAATACATTTTCTCAAATTATCAAGTAAATTTCTCGCTTTCGCTTCAGCTTCAACCCAAAGAAATACAGTCCTTTTCTCCATCTATTAACAATTTAACTGAGCTATCGGACGCTAACAGATAAACTCAGATGTAGATATAGTTGATAGTTTAAAAGGGTTTACAGTCGACTGCGACCTTATTGTCTATTGTGCCCCCTGACAAAGCTTTACAGCTCGCCTTTCAGTTCCAGAAATCTTATGAAATCCAGTATCTCGGAAGGCTTCAGTGAGGCTAATTCTTCCTTGTCTCTTGACCAAAGCATGTTTCCTCTGGCTTACAATGCCAAAGCATTTTGTGACTAGGTGAATAGGAGTTTCATCCTCCTCCCCACAGAATCTACACTCGTCAGTGTCCGATACGCTCATTCTCAGCAAGTGCTTTCTGAGGCGACAATGCCCTGTAAGAAAGCCAGTGAGGAGGTGTAGTTGGTTCTTATTGAGATCCAAATATTTTTTGGATCTTGCAGTTTCAAAATTCCGAAGGAACTTTTTGGAGTGATCCAACCCTGGGAGATTCTGCCAGAGTGTTTCTCTCGGGCCATGACGGCCCGAAAAGGCGCGAGCGGAGGGCCAGTTGAGCAGAGAAGAAGGGTTGATTTAAGGGTTGGGACCGGACTGCACTGCCAGTGTGCTGGGGGTAGTTGGAAATGCGGTTTTTTTTGGGAGTAGAGACACGTTTTCCTGCAACTCATGACTTTTTGAACACTTGCCATGTACTGGAGGGTAACACCATCAGACTTGCCAGAGAGGGTGCTCGGAAACCTCTCACTGGCCCAGAACCTTTCTGTGCTATAGCAAAATGTACATATAAGAAAGAGTTTCTGGAGAAGGAGAAGACTGAAAGAAAAACACTCTGGCAGAATCTCCCAGGGTTGGATCACTCCAAAGAGTTCCTTCGGAATTTTGAAACTGCAAGATCCAAAAGATATTTGGATCTCAGTAAGAACCAACTACACCTCCTCACTGGCTTTCTTACAGGGCATTGTCGCCTCAGAAAGCACTTGCTGAGAATGGGCGTATCGGACACTGACGAGTGTAGATTCTGTGGGGAGGAGGAAGAAACTCCCCTTCACCTAGTCACAAAATGCTTTGGCATTGTAAGCCAAAGGAAACAATGCTTTGGACAAGAGACCTGTAGGAGTGAGGAATTAGCCCCACTGAAGCCTTCCAAGATATTGGATTTCATAAGATCTCTGGGACTGGAAGGCGAGCTGTAAAACTTTGTCAGGGGGCACAATAGACCATAAGTTCGCAGTGGACTGTATCCTCTTTTAAACTATCAACTATCAACACCATCTGAGAAGGCTGAAGGGAAACCACTCTTTTAACATCAATACAATCATAAAAGGAAACTAGCAAAAATTTGCTGAAATTCTCGGGATCATCGATAAGTATAAAAATTCTGGAAGAAAAATGACGAAAATGAGCAGTACAAAACGACCAAACATCAGCCCTTCAAGTCTTCGCAGAGAACCGATTAGGTTAGTCATCATTGTGGACAGCAATACTTTTTCTCCAATAATAAAATGTATTTTTCGTTTCCGCTTCAGTTTCAACCGAAAAGAAATACAATCCATTTCTCTATCAATTGCCAATTTAACTGAGCTGTCGATCGCTAACAGCATCAGATAAATTCAGATATAGATATGGGTACCCGATTTCATTTAGAATTAAGTTCACTCCTTTTATTGTTTCTAATATCTTCATCTACGGCACACCACTGAGTAGACGCACCAGACGGTGTGGAGTCGAAAATCATGAGGAAGCAACCAATTAAGGGTTGCATGATCGCGCGAGGAAGAAAAAAAGAAGCTCTCAATTGAGGAAAGCTAATCAAATTTTATTAGATGTGTGTCAATTGACTGTATTCCGAAGTAATTTATCAATAGTGCTTTTGTTTGCATTCATTAAATGTTCTTTGAATTACTTGTTGCCAAGTTAGAAACAGTAAAATTTCAAATAGATGTAATTCATGCTCAAGCAAAAATTTAAGAATTCAGTCAATACAATTTGAGGTTATTGGAGAAAACAGATAGAATTTAATAAAGAAAAATTCATTTAGTAGAACATTATTATATTGTATTATTATTATTATTATCTATTTTATCGCACTATTGATCAAGACACCTATAAGCAAGATAAAGATATATACTGCTCCAAAAGAGTTAAGGATATCGTATTCGATCGTTTTGAAAAGTATGTGATCTTCGAGAAAATCGTTGTAAAATCATTTGAAACTCAATAACAACTTGAATCAATCCAATAAAAATCAGTATGAGACATTTCGTCAATCTGGTCGCCTTTTTTCTGAAGTTTAGTTCTTTGCATATGCTTCATGAATGTACATATTTTGAAATGGAGTCAGTTGATCGAATTGAAACGGGTTTTCTGAAAATGCCAAGACGTAAATTAAAAAACGCTGAGGCTAATAGGGCTATCGAAATGCTACAGGGTGGATTAACTCAGACTGCTGTAGCGGACAGACCCCAGAGCCAGCGAAAGTGTGATATCTTGACTTTGGAATAGATTCAGGGAAACAGGTTCTGTCTTGGAAAAATCGTAAGTGGACGACGAAGAGCAACACATGCTCAGGATAATTTCATCACAGTTTCGGCGAAAAGAAAGCGTGCATCTACGTATAGAATACTATTCAAAATGCAGATGGGGTACAAGTTCCCATCAGAACCATCAAACGCCGTTTGACAGAACTGATTCTAAGTTCTAGACGTCCATCAAGAGGAGTTCCATCAACACGTGACCATAAGCGTCAAAGACTAAAATGGGCATGTAGCCTTGCCCATTCAATTGGAACGAATAATGGCGTAGAGCCTTTTTCACTGATGAATCCAGATATGGACGATTCTCAGATTTCGAAAAATAAGGGTATGGACAATCCCACGCATACTCCATAATCGTTGCTATGTCCAAGAAGTTCATCCATTCCGAGGGGTAATGTTAAGGTATATGCCGGAATATGTTTCAACGGGCGCACACATCTACACATTTGTCCTGGGAATATGACCGGCTTACACTATAGGGAGCATGTCATTGACAATGTTTTGTCAAATTTTCACGCTGGTGGTGGTGAAACTTTTCAATTTTCTAGACGATAACGCTAGACCGCACCATAGTTGAGAATGCTCTCGAGGAGCTTGGTATTCCACAGTGACCAATACCTCTGCACTCACCAGATTTGAATTGCATAGAACATGAATGAGATATGCTCCAAAGAAGATTAACCCATTAGCGCCTACGGTTGCCATATGGCAACGCTTTCGGGGTGTTTTTCAAATGGTTCTCAGATGCGCAGATTTGTAGGTAGAAAGTTGGCGGTTGGTTTACTTGATACACAAATGTACCCCATTTTACCAGTAACAAGAATTTTTTCTGTAAACTCACTCGTTTCGCCTCCAGAAGTTGTGAAACTTTGAGTTCTTCGTGAATCGGTAAAAACATGGAACCAAAGTTCGTGTAAGTGAAATATTTTCTATTTGCGAAGGGATTTTGTCATAAATTTTTTTTTATATGAATCTTGAAACTTCAATTCATGATCCCAACAGGCTAAACATAATCACAAAAAAAATTTAGTAGAAAAAATTTTCAGTTGATTTCGTGGATTGCCATATGGCAACCCTAGGCGCTTATACTCAGTGATAATGCTGACCGGATAGGAGTAGTAAGAAATGGTATTGGCCGATTTTTTCATGGTTGCTAGACGAAGCTATGAAAATATCTGGATTCTGTACAATAAAACAGGAAGACCAAAAATTCGCAACTCGAATTCAAACTAGAAGTGGTCAACAGCTATTTGAAAAAGTATGGGGTAACAGCGAAAGGACAAGGAAACCGCTCATCCTCTTGTTATTTTTCCAGGGAAAGTCGAATTTCCAATTCCGTAAGATTCAATGAACTCAATCATCTTGTGAAATACACAGAATACAAAAAAAGTGCGCGGGACGTGGATATAAGTCGATCATGAGAACAATGGGTTCAAAATGCGATGTTGGACTTTGCATATATTGTTTTTTTCCCGTTTCATACCGCATTATATTTGTATCATGACATTGTAAATATTTTATAAATGAATAAAATGTTTTGAAACTATCAAAATCTCAAAATTTTCATATATCTTATCAGTAAAATAGTATTTCCTCTAAAAATGAAAATATTCCCGATGAGTGATCACAAGCGCCTAGGGTTGCCATATGGCAACCGTCAATTTTGAAAAAACTAGAGGGCGTATAAAATTTTTATATTATTTTTCCGTCTCTACAGAGCGTTTCAGAACATCTTTTATCAAAAAAATTTCAAAAATCGAAAAATAAATTAATTCCGGCGCTAATGGGTTAAATAATCATCAACCTACCCAAGAATCCTTTAATGATCTGAGAGATCTTCTGCCCCGTGTATAAAACCAAATTCCTCAAGAAATGTTCAACAATCTCGTGTGTAGTGTGCAAAGAAGATGTCAAGCTGTTATTGATGGCCGTGGAAGCCATACATTGTATTGATAGTCTTGAAATGCTTCAATTCTCAGGGAATAAAATTTCGTTATTTTACTCGATTTTTCTAACCACCCTGTATATGCTGCAGACCTACAGGCTAAAATTAATTTCATTTCCTGCAACTTGAAATCGTATTAATATGGAGTTTCATCACGAAATCTCATCTAAGTTATATTTTTTTTGCAATTTAAGTCAATATCCCTAACTCATGTGGAGCAGTTTATTTTCTTTCTTCACTTCTTCACATAACAAAGTTTTTTAAAATAGAAAAGAAATGCGACGGCTTTTCGATTCCGTTCTCCTCGTTTTTCAATTTCAACGACAACAGACTATAAAACTTTATGTTTCTTAGTATCCCATACACAGCTTCCTCATTCCTAGAAAAAACGGTGTTTCATCCTTTTTCTCCCAACTAAAACAACAACCCCCCCACACCACCCTTCAGAACGGAATCCAAGAAATCTCCCCCCGATGAAAAACACAAATTCCAGCCGACCGAACGGAACAAATCCTCCTTTTTTACTCGCTTCAAAGGGGATTCTCCGAAATAGCAAAAAGGGCTCTTGTCTATCCGCTTCTTTTGCCTCAAAGGCAAAGTCGTTATTAATACTCGACGGGAAATTTCTCGGAGTGTTTTCCCCCTTTTCGCTGCGGAAAAACTGGGGACGCCCGAAATTATCGGTCAATGAATCCCTTTGAATCCGGCGAGGACGATTATTCATCGGTAGGCAGGAAAACAGGGAGTCCGGGAAGACGCCAGGATATCCGGGAGTCGCAGCCGTCTGGACTGGGATACAGGAAGGGGAAGTCGACCAAGAGGAGTCTTTCTTAGTCCCGATTTCCGCTTGTTTACCGGGCTGGAAGCGATTTTGGCGAAATGATATTTCGCAGTTTGATGATATATTGTGGCGAGTTTTGGACTTTATTCCCATATAATTTTTGTCCGTGTATCTTGCAGAGTTTCGTGCCAAATTTATTCTTCAGGGTGAGTCAAATATGTACTGAAGTTTCTAGGGGTGATACTACATTGAAAAAGATAGTTTGATTCATGAACCCAGGACTGAAGATGCATATTAAGTAGGATATATCCTTCTAATATGGTTAAAATTATAAAAAAAATTTTCTCCGCATAACGCTTTCATCTGAACGATGAATGCCACCAGATTGAAATTTTGTGCATGAATGTATGTTGTTGAAATACATTTTTCAATAAAACTTATACATTTCTGTTATAAAGGAAGTTTTCATGAGAAGAATCAAAATTTTTTTTGTGGAAATAAAAACATTCGATGAAGCGATAGATAGAAAACGATTGATCTTATGTTTCCCCAATACCTTCAGTTACATTATGTGTTGGAAAATTGAGTTATTGTTGACGTGTTCGATTAGAGATGTCTTAGCGTGTTGGCCATTGACAAAGAAATATCCCTCATGAAATTCATTCAAACGCATATATTAGCAGCACGTTAGTCGGTCTACCCATATTCAGGCAAATCATGTCGTGATTCACTGAATATCAAAAAACTTTTTTACGAGAAAAACCCACCGATAACAGTGATTTCCAAAAATTTCACTTCACCGCTAATTATTTTCTAGTAGAAAAACATATTCGGAATGAGATTGAAAATTGAAGAAAAAATCGTTTTTCCTGAATATATCGAAAAATATGCATTTTGGGATTAAGTCTTGGACATATGCTCCTATTATTTTTTCACGAGATTTCGAAAATGCTTCGAAAAAATGGGATTCCAATTTAAAAAAAAAAAAAAAAAATTTTCTCTCCTGTATCATATTATGAAAATCATGCTATCGAAAAAGAAGCATCAGCCTTTTTCCTCGGAGGTTCTCAAAAATGAGAATTTCAAGTGAAGAAATTTCCAAGTTGTCTGTATTTCAACAGAGTTTAATTTTGAGATTTATTTTCGTATTTCCTCATTCAAAGAGAATTTTTTCAGAAAAATTCAAACTATTGGAATCAAAAAGACTCAGAATTCAATGCAGAATCTATTTATGTAATAAAAATGGGTTTTCCCATTCGAAAAATGAAAATTTATGTCCTAGAACCTTCAAAAAATATACGAGATGCGTCTTCCTACTTGAAGCTCACCTAAAGAATTTAAATCCTGAATCGTGTGTTTCCGAAAAATATTTTAGAGAGTCATACTCGTGAATAACCCTCTTTAAACTGTACCAAACTGAATCTTTAAATTTAATTTCACCTTCCTTCTGTAATACATAATAAATACCTTCAGGCACCACTGCGTGTCTAACTCCAATTGTAGTAGATTTATGACCCCCTACAAATAATAGCCACCCTACTCATGAATTCTGCACTGCTACTTCTTTGGACAACCCACTGAAGAAAGAGAATCATATCTTCAGATTCGTTTTCAAAAGATACAGTTTATTATTACGATTCAAAATATTTCTGTCTATCTAAATAATTATTATTATCAGTGTCATTTCGACAATTCTCGGAATACGTGGAAATTTTTGGTCTCGAAAAATATTCGGTTTTCCTGTGTTATAAAATGTTTGGTTTATCGATGGGAGATGATTTCCTTTCATTGGGGTCCCGTAGCGGTCTTCAAATATCTGAAGTTCCGAAAGATCATCACCTGGAAGGTCGTACCGGGTTCGAAAGAACCCTAACGATCAGAGAGCAAGGCTGAGAATTTAAATTTGAATATTGCAGGAATTCGAAGGATAAGAGTGATTACGTTCCGAAATTAGCCACTGAACATGGTGTTGAGATCTTCTTAGAAACCCACATGGCAACAGAGGAACTTCTTCGTGAAGGAGGACAATTGAAAGTTATGTACTCATTGATTTTCCAATTAATCCAAATTACGGTTTGGCTTGTTGTGTTATAAGTTTTCTTATGTTTAGCAATTCAGAAAGAGGAAATTAATTCGGTTTTTTCATTTCTTTCAAACATTGTAACATTTCTGTCATAACTTATTTATGAAGAAAGTTTTTCTGCAATGGGTGGTTGATTCATAAAACATTTAATTGGTTGTAATAACTAGTTTTTCCGCTTTTGTCCTTTTTTATTTCAGATAAATAATTTCGGGTAGATTGGTGAAGGGTCTGTTTTCCTCTGCTGCCCATAGAAGAACTATATGAAGATGTTCTTCTGATCACGTAGATGTCCTCCAAGATCCTCTGATATGATATTTTTAGTAAATTTTCTTCTAACACGGGTGAGGTCAGGGTTTTTCTTCTCTGTGGTTTTTTTCCTTTTCCTCATTTCATCATACTACAGAACTGTAGGGTTTTCCTATGTTACACCAACCTCAGCTACGTACTTTTTTGTTTCAAGAATATATATATTATTACATTAACTGTCTAGTCCTTATTTTATTTCTCATTTACTTTGCATGACAGATTGACAAGAATCTTACATTAATCTTCATATGTTTATTATTGTGAAAAAGTAAAAGTTTGACAATAAACCTGGGACACTCGGTGAATCGAGCTCCTAGTTGCGTCGAAATGCGAACAGAGGGCGCTACCGTCCTCCAGGACCCCAAACTCCCGCCGCCCGGCATAAATAATGGCGCATTCCTCCTGCGGGACCCGAATAAAAATGAACGTCCGACCTCTTTAAAACACACGCGACTTATATGACGTCGTAAATCTTCGTAGCGGGCCCGTACGTGTGTGGCTCGCGCTCAGATTCCGGCCTGCTGGGCTCGGCCTTTGTTCCTCGCTCGCTTTTTCGGTTTTTAATTAAATTTCCGGACGTGCAAGAGAAAACGTACGGAGATTGCAGAGGATTCCTCGGCGTCGGGGTGGATTGGACGCTATGGGATTTTCGGGACTGTTGACGGTTTTTTTGGGTCCGGTGATGATCGCGAGAGATGCCAGAGATTTGGGAAATGGTGCATGATCGTTTAAGGGGATTTGTGGATGTTATTAAGGTCTTTTTAATCTGGATTCCTGGTCATTCGGGAATCACAGGTAACGAAGAGGCCAACAAACTTGCCAGAGAGGGTGCTCGGAAACCACTCACAAGCTCAGAACCTATAGGATAGCTCATGTACCTATAGGAAAGAGTTTCTGGAGAAGGAGAAAACTGAAAGAGAAACACTCTTGCAGAATGTCCCAGAGTTGGATCACTCCAAAAAGTTCCTTCGGAATTTTGAAACTGCAAGATTCAAAAGGTCTTTGGATCTCAGTAAGAACCAACTATACCTCCTCACTGGCTTTCTCACAGGGCATTGTCGCCTCAGAAAGCACTTGCTGAGAATGGGCGTATCGGACACTGACAAGTGTAGATTCTGTGGGGAGGAGGAAAAACTCCTATTCACATAGTAACAGAATACTTTGGCATTGTAAGCCAAAAGAAACAATGCTTTGGTCAAGAGACCTGTAGGAGTGAGGAATTAGCCCCACTGAGGCCTTCCGAGATATTGGATTTCATAAGATCTCTGGGACTGGAAGGCGAGCTGTAAAGCTTTGTCAGGGGGCACAATAGATCTTCAGGTCGAAGTGGACTGTGACCCCTTTTTAACAATTAACAATCTTGAACTATCACCATGATAAAATCAAAAAAAGAATCACATTATCATAGTGTACGAGCTTGGGTAGTTTTGATCAATCCTGATACCCCAGACCAGGAGAGTCTAGAGATTGAGCTAGCAAGCAAAGGCTTCGAGGGATGAAGAATTGATAGAGTTTTGATCGATCGTGAAATGTGGCCGCTGTCCTCACCCGATTTGAATCCGCTCGAACACTGATATCTTTTCATACAACTTCGTAGAGTCGTGACAATATTTTGATTGACATTTGTTAATATATGATGAACATAGATTACTAGATGTTGATATCGTTATTTTATTTGAAAATTACCTAAAACCAGTTTTTTTTCAATAAATTCATCCAAATTCGATCTATTCCTAATGAACAATTGGCGAGATTATTAGCCTCATCCAACAAAATACAAGCTGACTCCTTGATTTTTCTTTTATAATTATCAGGTTCCGTCATTAGAATTTTTGTGCCATTCCAATATATCATGTGATTGCCGGTATTGGAACACACAAGATCTGCTATCTGTGATCTACCGATATCTCTATTTTTCATGTTATTCTTATGTTCATGTTTTCCAATTTCTAATGGTCTTGATGTTTCTCCTGTATAAGATTTTCCACAAATACAGGGATTATTGTGAATACAATATTTAGTTTTTGTTAATAACGATCATAAATCACTTTTCATTTCGAAAACACTTCTTATTTTGAATTCAGAACCAGTTCTTTCAATTTTTTCTGAAAGTCCATGAACATAAGTAAGCAAATCTATTAAAATTGGTTGTTTTTGACTGTTTGTTGTTGGTTCCTGATTATATTATTGTTTAGACGCAAAATTGTTTCCTCTTAATTTGAAAAAGTTTTTTCCATGGAATTAGTTCGATATTGATTATCCTCAAGAATATCTCTTATGAAATTAATTTGGTCATTTCTATTTCAGTTGTCGATAAAAATAATTGCGCTCTATCATGAAGAGTTTCTATAAAACTTTTTTTAACACTCATTTGATAATTTGAATAAAAATTTAGATATTGATTTGTGTATGTCTTTTGTCTGAACACACTTGTTCCCAAATGATTTAAAAATTTTCTTCAGAGTCCCAAGTGTTTTCTTTTTGTTCATTTTTAGGAAACAATTTCTTCTTGTAAAGTTCTGACCCTTGACAAATTAGTGCTCAATTAATACGCAGTGCCCTTTTTTCTATTATTAAAAAAATGTTTCTTATTATTTCTTGTTTCAGGGACTGGGAGAGGGAATCCAAATTGAGTTTTCATGAATAAGATCGAACACTTTCCTTGGAGCATTTTATAGACCAAGGTTTGTACTGAAAAACACACATCATTGGAATCGCTCAAATGGTCCCTGATACGAGAATAGAACGGTTTAAGTGAGGACGTCATTCGAGCAGCGTGAGCTTAGCTGTGGAAAATACTGAAGTTTGTTTCGAAGACTAAACGCGGTCTTATTTATTTGGAATAGCACATGAAACACTTTGAACTTTCATATGTAGAAAAACGAATCAAAAAATGTTGGAAACTAACAGAGATTTTTCATTTTCAAATACGGAAAGTTCTATTACCGGACCTGGTATACTGTATTGAATATCGACCCTCTAAAACCGACTCCATGAAATAAGGACTACAAAAGTTCGTCTCCGAACGAAACCACCAGTCGATTCCAAAGATATCCCTCACAATGGCCGCCAACTCCCGAGTCCGAAGCCGCCTAGACACTTAAATCTCGCATATCCCGACCGAAACTCCAATCTCCAGCTCGGACGCTGAAAAAGCGACCCAATCGCTCACCGAAAACTACAATTCGTCCGGTAATGCACTCCGGATCCGGCCCGAAGGACCAGGAATACCGTCACGCGATCCGAAAATAATGGCCATCACTTCGTCGCCTCCTCTGATATATGGACCGTCCGTTCTTTGGGCGTCCGCCCCTCCGGAATGCGACCCCAATAAGGGTCGATTAAATCCGACCCCGACGTCCCGTTCCGGCGGACGCAGGCACCGCGACGCTCCGCATTCCGGGCGTCGGATTAGACTTGCAGATGCGACGTGTCGGCGGGCGCGGGACGCGACGCCGACGCTACGGACGTCGTTGGGATTCCGGACGCTCGTTGGAGGATTTGAGACGCAATTTCAATAAGTCGGGCTTCGATCGTGTGGAAGAATTCTTGTTGGAGGGGTGTGTGATTTCTGCGAGAGTATAAAATCTTATGTAACCACCCCATTTGTACAGTTCTTTCATACTTAATCTATTTCATTGGTTTGGAAAAGATGACGCATGACGTTTCGGGATAGATGACGCACAATATTTTTGTATTTTCAGACCCAATATGCCTACTTGTTTTACTCGTCGTAAGGGGTACAAGGGGGAAATAGACAAAGGAAGACTTGACTATTGCATGAGATAGATGACTCACCTGTTTAGGTTACATCTAATTCCGAGAGAAGACGTTAGATTAGTGAATATAGCTTTTATAATAACCCAACTTTCAGCTGTGTTTGACAGAACGTCGACTTTCAGCGGATTTTCAATGAGTAGGATGAAACTACACACCTTGCATACTTTTGGGTACTGTTATGGAATTTTTGTTATGGTTCTATATTTATATCTAAATTTTGAGTATTTCAAAAGGCTACATAGTACGTTACCTGGTTGAAACTATATCACAACATAATTGCAAGTACATGAATCAAAATTCAAAAGTTTCAACATTTAAATTTATTGTTTACATTCCAGAGATAATTTCAATTCAAAATTATCGATTGTAGTATTCGATTTACAAATTCATTGAGTTAAATTGCTGATTTCTTGATGAGGCTAAAATTGAAAGATTTTGATAAGAAAAATGTAAATAAATTCTATGTTATTGTATTATGTATTAGTGTTAAGAAATCTAGAGAGTAAGGACTTTTGAGGAGTGAAACCAGGGAGACGAAAAAGAATTGAAGGGGGGAAGTATAAAAAATTGGTAATCGAGAAGGATGGAAAAATAAAAACTATATGATATAGATGAAGAAATTGATTAATGGTGAATGATTTATCGATATAATATAATGTGATTAGTATATGAATGGAAATGGTAATATGAAGAATGGTGACAGTTGATATGGACTTACAAAAATAAGAAATAAAGACATTGGACCAGTAATCTGAAGAATATATTACTGTAAATAAATATTCAAGAGATTAGTGTTTTCAAGCAGACTGTGAAATCCGAAAGTGAGATAAGTGACTTAACTCATAAAAATTAAATAACCTTAAAGTTAACCTAGTTTTATGAACATTGAACAAAAATCAACCATAGAAGTAGGTAATTATTCTTTATTATTATTAGAATAGTTTGATATTGAAATCAAATTTAATATTAATTAGTTATTGAGAGTTTATTGTATTTGATAAAATTTAAATTATAATATTTTAAAATTCAAATCAAAATCTTTCAATTTTAATTGAAATAAAATTTTTGAACCCTCAATTGAGATAGAGTCTAGGCCAGGTAAATTTTCAAAATTCTATAATTTTTTTATAATTTTGGTTCCTTAAAATTACAATTTAAATTAAAAAATTTTAAAGATAACAAAAAAAAGGAACCATAACAGTACTTACCAATGATATGTATAGGGTGTCTCACCGGGAAGTTTACCATAAGAAGTTTATGGAGAAATAATTATTCGATCAATTTAAAATTTTATGTGGATATATAAGACAATATTTCCGATTTCAGCGGAAATGGTATCAACTTTGTAATTTCGAATGAAACATCCTGTATATTATGAGTTTTTTGGATAGATCTTCGAATGCCATATTCATTTTATGTATCATTCCCTATAGGCATCTAAAGCTGTTTTCGAGTTATTCACTGTTTTGTGAAAAAAATTGCAAATTGAGGCTTGCAGAACACTGAAAATTCAATGAAAGATATGTTTTTTGAAATGGGTTACCGAAAAGATATTCGACGTCACTCTGTAGAGAAAATAACGTTCTGATATACTGGGAGGTAAAATGAGAGCGTCAAAGTTGGAAATCAAAAAAAGCCAAAAACTCGATTTTTTCAAATGGAAACTTTTTTGTCACTCACATATGAATTTGTGGTGTAAAAATAAGCGGAGTCTATTCGGGGTTCCCTATATCTAAAATGTACCATTTTAGAGATATTCAGAAATGACTGCTACGAGCTTAATATTATTATTATATGATCTATGTTGGCCCTTTCATGAAAATCTTCGACTTTATTCAGAATATTTTTCCATGCTCCTGTTGTTGATATTCCCCAAAACTTATTTCATTGTTCAAAGAAAATGACCACTAGTTTTTTTACTCCTCATAATGAAAATAACGAGTTATTTTTCGGAAAATATGACATACATATCGAGAGCTTAAATTGTAATGCAAAACGTTATAAAACAAGTCATGAAGGTTCCCGAACTTTTATTCCGATATATCAGAATAGAAAATTGAGTCATACCACATTTTGAAAATTTCGTCCACCTACTTCCAAACATTTTTCTCACCTCCTCAATATTTCTTTGTTGATGAATTTCCCTATTTATTATGGAACAGAATTCTGCCAATACATTTCACGATAAATTCTTCAGTTGAAACAAACCTGAATCATTTTGAATAAAGTCATATAGATTCACATGAAAGAGCGAACATAGATCATAATTGATACCTCCCATATTATAATATGCTCGTTGATAACAGTTATTTCTGAATATCTCGAAAATGGTACATTTCATATATAGGAAATGGGAGTGAAAAAAATACGGTTTTCATTTGGAAAAATCGAATTTCTGCCTTTTTTGGAATTCAAACTTTAACACTCCAACAGTTTTTCCTGAATATCTCAAAAATGGTACATTATGGATATAGGGAACCTTCAATAAACTACCTATTTTTTACTAACAAATTCATATATGAGGGAAAAAATATGGTTTCCATTTAAAAAAATCGAGATTTTGGCTTTCTTTGAATTTCATCTTTGACACTCTCATTTTACTTCCCAGTATATCAAAACGTCATTTTCTCTACAGAGTTATGTTGAATATATTGTCAGTAACCCATTTCAAAAAACAGATCTGAGATTGTGTGTTGCTCTTTCATTGAATTTTCGGTGTTCTACAAGCCTCAATTGGTAAATTTTTTCGAAAAACAGTGAATAACCCGAAAACGGCTCTAGATGGCTATTGCCAGTAATACATACAATTAATGTGGCATTCGAAGATATATCCGAGAAAGTCATAATACACAGGGTGTTCCATTTGAAATAAGAAAGTTGATACTACTTCCGGGAAAACATGATCAGATCCTACAGCAAGAAGAAGCTGAAAGTTTGAAGAAAATCTGCTTTAAATGATATTTGAAGAAAATTATTTCAGTGAGTTGATGACGATGAATGGTGATTCATCATTCACAAGACTATTCACTACTGAAATGGAATCGATGTAATGTGAAATTTTATAAGTTCACCTTGACTTTCGAATGTTCAAGGGTCACAGATAATTATTTTAAAGGTTCTGAATGCAGACGATCACAAAGTATCGAATTCTCTCTGCACATGATCAGTTACTATTATTCATTCGGTGAATTTGCGACTCTCACCTTACGGCTCGTATCGCAAACTTCACTCAGTTTCCAAAAGGTGCTTGGATCTCAGTTAGAACCAACTACACCCCCTCCCTCACCGGCTACTTTAAGAGGCATTGTCGCCTAAGAAGGCATCTGTTGAGAATGGGCTTATTGGACACTGACGAGTGTAGATTCTCTGGGGAGGAGAAGGAAACGCCAATTTACTTGCTCTGCCATTGTGAGCCTTGTTCAAGAAAGTTGTAGGAGTGAGGAAGATTTTGGAGATATTGGATCTCATCATATCTCTGGAACTGGAAAACTTTGTTAGAGGTCCCAATAAACCATAAGATTGCAGTGGACTGTAACCTCTTTTAATCTATCCAACTAACTCTAACTAACTCTACATAAAGTTTCCAGATTAGGAAATAAACACTTATTATCAAAGTAACTCCATCATCATTCTGAATCATTGAGTCCCGAAGTTCTCAATATCTCAACACCCTCACGACTTGAGATGAAATTGAGAAACAAATCCACGTCAAATCTTCATCCAAGTCAACCCTCCACCTGAAAAATTCAAATTAATCTCCTCATTCACCCAAATTTATCCCTGAACCTATAACTACCGCATCTTGAAATAATGACTCGTGAAAACTTGAGGGCCTCTCCTTTACTTCCACCCCAACGAAATCACCCCCACCCCACCCCTTCTCCCCCCACCCGCCTCCAACCCGAACAATCGGGGCCGGAAAAAGGATTCCTAAAAATGACTGTGCGACCTGAATTTTTCACGCCGATGAGAATATATTAGCGAAACTTTTGATACCCGAGTCGGAACTTTCCAAATTCCATCAAGCTACCCTCGCACGTGGGGCGGCACGGGGGTGAAAACTGCGACGAATCGGTCCGAAATTAAATTTGAATATCTTCTGGATGAGGCGACAGCCGTGGACCGATTCGGGATCGGTGATCGGATTAATCTTGGGGTAATTTGGGAGAGAGGTGAAGTTGTAGGATTGGGAGGATCGCCATTAGGGGTGAGTGTTACGAGGGGGCTTCGGGGGTTGGAGGGGTGATCGGGAAATTGGGGGGTTATTATTTCGTTTTGATTCTCTTCACTTTATTCGTTTTCGTTGGAGAGGTCGGGATTTTGTTCTTCTCGCCTTATATTTGTTATTGTTGTTTGTTGAAAAACATTTTGAATGAACGTGTTATAATTGAATTATGTGAAATGAACATATTTGTGTTGTGTTTGTGGTTAGTTGTATAGTGGCGTTTATTTCTTTATTAATTTCAAGTTGTTCTCGAGATATTCAAAAATCGAAAAATGAGATTCCAAATCATGAGAAGAATTTTGCTAAACATGAATTGAGTTGTTCCGTTCGACTCTTTTTCAAAGTCTCCCTGATTGAAAGAAAATAGTGGAATAAATCTTTTGTTTTTCCTTCTCATTAATGAATAAAAAATTTGAAGAAAATGGAAAAAATTTATAGATTGCAGAAAAATCGGCAAACATACCTGGCAACAGTCTGTTTAAATTTGGGCAAGCAATTCTGGATTTTTGATGAAATTTTTATTTTGCTGAATTGTTCTAGGTTTTTGCTGCTAGGTGCCGTTGAAATTTTTTTTTATTCCATACAGTTCTCAAGATAAACTGCTCCATATAAGTTAGGGATATTGACTTAAATTGCAAAAACATATAGTTTAAATGTGTATTAATATGATTCCAAGTTGCAGGAAATGAAATTAATTTTAACCTGTAGACCTTTAGCGTATACAGGGTGGTTGAAAAAATCTAGTAAAATAACGAAATTTTATTCCCAGAGAATTCAAGCATTTCAAGACTATCAGTACAATGTATGGCCTCCACGGGCATCAATAACAGCTAGACATCTTCTTTGCATACCACACACGAGGTTGTTGAACATTTCTTGAGGAATTTGGTTTCATAAACGGGGCAGAAGCTCTCTCAGATCATTGAAGGATTCTGGGGTAGGTTGATTATAATCTAATCTTTTTGGAGCATATTCCAGGCATGTTCTATGCAATTCAAATCTGGTGAGTGCGGAGGTATTGGTGAATGTGGAATACCAAGCTCCCCGCGCGCATTCTAAATTATGGCTGCACGGTGCTGTCTAGCGTTATCGTCTATAAATTGAAAAAATTCACTAATAGCAACGTCAAAATTTGGCAAAACATAGTCAATCACATGCCCCGTATAATGTAAGGCGGTCATATTATCAGGAGAAATGTGTAGATCTGTGCGCCCGTTGAAACATATTCCGGCCCATACCATAACACTACCCCCTCGGAATGGACTTCTTGGACATAGCGACGATTACGGGATATGCGTGGGATTGTCCATACCCTTATTCTTCGAGAATCTGAAAATCGACCATATCTGGATTCATCAGTGAAAAGGACACTACGCCATTGATCGTTCCAATTGATATGTTGCCGTGCCCATGCCAGTCTTTGATGCTTTGATGCTTACATATTTATGGTCACGGGTTTATGAAACCTGAACCTATTCCTAAGTCGAAATATCACACTTTGGCTGACTTGGAGCCTTTCCTCTACATCAACCTGAGTGAAGCCACCCTAGCATTCCGATAGCCCTATTAGCCTCAGCGTTTGTTAATATAGGTCTTGGCATTTCCAGAAAACTCGTTTCAAATCGTAGCTGTTGATAAACTAACTCCATTTCAAAATAAGAACATTCATGAAGCATAGGCAAACAACCAAACTTCAGAAAAAAGGCGACCAGATTGATGAAATGTCTCATACCGATGCTTATTGGATCAATTCAAGTTGTTGTTGAGTTTTAAATGATTCAACAGCAATTTTCCAGATTATAACATACTTTTCAAATCCATTGAATACGATATCCCTTACTCTTGTGGAGCAGTTCATTTTACGAAATGTGTTGGACGTATATTTTGTGAAATATTTGGAGAAACGTATGTTTCAAGACTCCACAAGTTCTGGGCCAACTAACAAAGGCTGGTTTTTATCATTATCTGCCCATGCAGGAGTCATTTATAATTCCTACACGAGTTCAAAATTCAAAAAGAAGCCACGAAGAAAACTGTATTGCGTTCATCTGTTAGAGCATGTTTCGCTAGTGCAGATTTTTCTGTCTCATTCAGTCGACAGCATCGTGCTCCTTAACTCTCGTATTGATATTTCGTTTTGTTTTACTGATGTAGGCTTTGCCACAGTCGCAAAGTTTCCTGTGAATACCGGTTTGTGAAAGTGCCTCGACTTTGTCTTTGGTAATTCTGATTATTTACCCAAGTTTTCGTGTGGGCTTATAAACGGTAGCGATGGTATGCCTCTTCAGTATTCTGCCAATTCTATTTGTGACCTCAGGGATGTATGGTAGGATAGCTCTTCCATTGGGGGTGATATGTGATGTATTTTCATCACTTGTGGAGAGTTTCGGTTGTATTGCCATCTGAATTTCTATGGCATTTTATCCATTGACGATGAATGCCTGCTGTTAATGTTCAAGTTCTATATTCATTTTGTGATGATGCCAGAGTGTTCAGTTCAGTAAACCAAAAGATTCTTCTGGCTTGAATTCTCAAACTTCAAGCATCACTAGGTTTATAAAAGCATCGTAGTTATAGTCTGTGCATTCTGCGTAACAGAAATGTGATACAGTTCAACTTTTACTCTTCAAAAGATATGCGAATGGAACAAAAACTCCTGAATTTCTTACACCGAAAACGCCGGAGAGTCCCTAGGCGGCCTTGCCTTCTCCAGTGCCCTTGCCTGCCGCATCAGCTGCTCTCTTATCTCGCCAGGCAGTTTTCATTTGTTCGTCCCTAACGAACCTTATCCGGTATTCTGGAGGAGTGTTCCAGCGCGTAAATATTGCCGCTGCCTTATTACGCGAGACTGACTGGAACAGGGATTTGTTTCCTGTTGGGGAATCGTCCTGAAGGATCGTGGACGATTTGAATAACGAACGGGGGAGGTCTGCCCTTGAGGCAGATGGTCCGATGTTGAAGCGTTGAGGGGTCAGGAAATTTCGGAGAAAACATTCCTGATGGGAAGTTTCTGGAAATATCCAGTCGTAGGATATCATGGAATCATTTTTCTTTATTTTTCCTCTTTCAGAGCCGTCTCAAAGTTGTCCATGGTGTCCAACTGTGTTCATTAGTGAACAAGAATTCTCTGCCACCTCAGCAATACTTGCTATTGGGTCTCTTGAGTATGTTAAATCGAGATAGAATAGTAGAAAGACGACACTACAATACTAAACTGGTATCAGATCAGCCATATTGGTTCGAGATTCCAGTCAACTTTGGACTTTCCTTGAGTTCGTATCTGTGTCATGTTTTTTCTAGTCAAATTGTGATCATATTGAAAAATTGGGTGAAAATTATCGTAAAATATTTGATTACAAGGCGGTGTCTTGTGCTGTTTGAACAGAGACGAGCTTGATGAGAATTAACCGACAGAAATAACATTTCATAAGTAAGCTGTGAGCTCCAGCAGTGAACATTTCTCATTGTGCTCAGTGAGAATTCAGGGAGTTGAAAATTATTCATTTATCATTATAAATTTTGTCTCATTCTCAAAATAAGTTGGCTTCCAATCGAAGAACCTTGAATGGACCCTGATTGTAGGCTGAAAGCTCAAAAAGTGAGAGACGATATCAGCATGGTAACCGGAAAGATAGAACTTCTTATTTTGATTTGAAATACTCAAAAGAAAAATACTGTTCTCGAAGGAGAAATAATTGCGTACTCGTAATCTACGACCTCCAACTAGTCAAAAAAAATAAGCCGGTAGAGGTGAGAGGTGAGTAAAAAAAATATTTTCTGTCTGTATCGAATTCCGTGATTTTTTTGACTGATTTCAGGTCGAAGATTACCGATGAACAATTATTTTTTCTTCAGGGTCAGTATTTTCAGAAATACATTTTTTTTTTCGAAAAATTCTCGAAAATTTGCTCAAATTTGAAATGCTATAGCAGCCAGAAAAATCACTCTAGACGGTTGCTAATTCTACTGCTCATAGAATGATCCCCTGAGAATAGAAATGTTCAATTTTCATTCACTTTTTTCGAATTGTTGAGATTTTACGATTTTTGCTGCGAAGGTCTGAAATTTCGAATTTTCCATGGACCATAAGTTGAAAAATAATCTTTCTAGCAAAAAGGTTTTTGCAAATTCGTGATAGAAGTCCTGGTATTGGTCAACAGTATGAATTTGGCTCGGATTGGGGCGAAAAAATTTCCACGAAAAATCGCAATTCTTCTATACAGGGTCTTTCACGAGGAACCTCACCCATATTTATACGGGAAACTACTGAACGTATTTTCAAGAAATTCAGCACTTATAAGTATTTCACGATGCTGATGAAATCTAAAATATTTTCAAGGCATGAGCACCTCCGGTTTTTCCGGAAATGACGTCAACTTCCGTTTTTCAAATTAGAACACCATTTTTTTATTGCAGAAATAGATTCCTTAGAAAATTTCAAGTTATTTTGATGTAACATTTTTCAGTTTTGGTCAGAAAATTCTCTCTGAGCGGGAAAATTCGAAAAAAAAATCTAAAATAGAGCTCCGCTGAAACAGGAATAACTCCGAGGTTTTTGGATGGAAAATTTTCATTTTTGGGATTTTTCAAGATGCAAGATTGATGTATTCACTTTAAGAATCGAAATCGCCATTCATGATACAGCGGGTGAAAAAATCGCTTTCAAAGTTAGGGATGACAAAATCGTGAAAAATCAATTTTTTCAAATTAGAACCCCATTTTTTTATGGCAGATATTGAGTCTACGTTAAAAAATAATGTGAGTGTATGCATCACATCCTTGCCCTGAAGTGGATATTATCTGAGTTATTCACAAAAAACTGTTTTTCGTCTTGAATTTTCAGCTATTTCTTTTCCCTTCACTCCAAAAAGATGAAATTTTCAGGAACTGTTACTTAAATCATGTTTTAGATTTTACTACCCTAATATGCAAGAGAAAAAAGTTACAGGTTGTTCCTAAATAGATGGCGAATTTTGATTCGAATTTGTATCGGAAACCTCTTTATTTCAACTAATCGGCCATCGGTTTTCTCTCCAGTGATAAATAAATAATTCCTTATGAACCATATGCAAAAACTTACCATGTTTTACATTCTTTTTTTTATGATAGATATCATTAATTACATCTGCCAAATTCCTCTTTATTCAGTAGCATTTTGTGTTTACTATTAATTTGGTGATAATTCGTATTAAGTTATAAAATCGATCACTATGCCTAATTTTACCAATGAAGATTATTTAAATCTCATTCTACTTCATGGAGAATGTAAAAAAAGTTGTAGATAGAACGATTCGACTGTTCATTGAGAGGTTTCCTGACCGATCCAGACCAACGAGAGATACCATTAACAGAACCATGACAAACTTGAGAAATGTCGGATCTTTTGTTAAGAAAACTATACACAGAGAAAAAAGTGTAGTAGAAGATGAGAACAACGAAATTACAGTTCTTGCATATTTTCGTGTGAATCCTCAAAATTCTCTCAAAGATTACGAGATTGATCTGGGATTATCTCAATCGAGTGTTTGGAGAATATTAAAAAAACATAAAATGCACCCATATAAATTCAATAGGGTACAGCACTTGAAGGAAACTGATTTCATCAGGAGAACAGAGTTTTGCGAAGCTATGATGATTCGATTTCAAGAGAATGAAAACTTTTTGGACTGTATAATTTGGACAGATGAATCTGAATTCACAAAGAATGGTTCTTTCAATAGGCATACCAGTCATTATTGGGATGAAGAGAACAACCACCACTTCAGACAATGGAACTTTCAAGAGACCTGAAGTTTCAATGTTTTTTGCGCCATCAAAAATAATGCAATTCTCGATGTTCCCATTTATGATGGGACTTTAACTGGTAAGATAGAACACTACACATGTTTGCATTATTTAAAGAATGTTCTCCCTTAGGAGATAGATATTCTGACATATTGACTCAAATAATCGAGCCGCTAGTACAGAACCATAAAGACTTATGGTATCAACAAGATGGCGCGCCTCCACACAATTCACTCAATGTGTCAAATATCCTCTACAAGCTATTTGAAGATCGATGGTTGGCGAACAATGGTCCACATCTTTGGCCACCACGTTCTCCCGATTTAACTCCTTTAGACTATTATGTTTGGGGTAGGATAAAAAATATTGTCTACTCAACTCCCCTGACTGATAAAGAGGACTGCATAGAACGAGTCAGAAATGCGTTCAGGTTTGTTTAGATTTTTAGATTCATAGTTTTGAAACTCAACTTGGTTTTTAAACGCTTTTGCAGATCTCTTCCTCCCGATGGAATAAGTTCTAGTTCTAATCTACGACGACGGCCTAAATGCTCGAAAGAACATGTCACATTGAACGATGGCCGCGAAAGCCTCAACCAATTCATCTTCTCTAGTTATAACTGCGAGAGTTTGCACGGTTCTCCTAATAGTAACTTGAAGTCGGTTTCAAGAAGGTGTGAAAAATCTACAGCATGGTTCAAATAACAGTTCCTTAAAATTTCATCTTTTTGGCGTGAAGGGAAAAGAAATAGCTGAAAATTCAAGACGAAAAACAGTTTTTTGTGAATAACTCAGAAAATATCCATTTTAGAGCAAGGGTGTGATGCATACACTCACATTATTTTTTAACGTTGATTCAATATCTGTCATAAAAAAATAGGGTTCTAATTTGAAAAAATTGATTTTTCACGATTTTGTCATCCCAAACTTTGAAAGCGATTTTTTCACCCCCTGTATCATGAATCGCGATATCGATTTTTAAAGTGGATACATCAATCTTACATCTTGAAAAATCCCAAAAATGAAAATTTTCCATCCAAAAACCTCGAAGTTATTCTTGTTTCAGCGGTGCTCTATTTTCGATTTTTTTTTTCGAATTTTCCCGCTCAGAGAGAATTTTCCAACCAAAACTGAAAAATGTTACATCAAAATAACTTGAAATTTTCTAAGGAATCTATTTCTGCAATAAAAAAATGGTGTTCTAATTTGAAAAACGGAAGTTGACGTCATTTCCGGAAAAACCGGAGGTGCTCATGCCTTGAAAATATTTTAGATTTCATCAGCATCGTGAAATACTTATAAGTGCTGAATTTCATGAAAATACGTTCAGTAGTTTCCCGTATAAATATGGGTGAGGTTCCTCGTGAAAGACCCTGTATACATGGTTATTCACGAATATGGCTCTATAGCATATTTTTAGAAAAGACACAAAATGCAGGATTGAAATTCTAAAGCTGAGCTTCAAGTAAGAACACGACTTCTCGTATATTTTTTTAAGGTTCTAGGACTTCCGGTTTTACCGGAAGTGAAAAACTTTCGTTTTTCAAATGGGAAGACAATTTTTTTATTGCATAAATAGACTCTCTATTGAATTCTGAGTCTTTTTGATTCTATAAGTTTGAATTTTCCAGAGAAAATTCTCTTTGAATGATGGAATACGAAAAAAAAACTCAAAATTGAACTCTGTTGAAATGCAGACAACTTCGAGGTTTTTTCATTAAAAATTCTCATTTTTGGGAATCTCCAAGAAAAAAGGCTGATGGGTTTCTTCCAAAAGCGTGAATTTCAGATAATGATACAGGAGGTCACAAACTCTTCATCAAAATAAGAAGTCACGAAACATCAAAAAATCGTTTTTTTCTCAAATTGGAACCCTATTTTTACGAAGCATTATCGAAATCTTCGTCAAAAATGATAAGGGCTTATGTCGAAGACTTTTATCCCAAAATGAATATTCTTCGAGATATTCAGGAAAAACGATTTAGTTTTCAATTTTCAGTCTCATTCCGAATGTGCTCTTTTACTGGAAAAAAAATGACGGTCAGGTGAAATTTTTGGGAATCTCTGTGATCGAGAAAATATTTTCTTTCAGTTCAGACGAGTTCAGTTCTTCCTCATTTTTTAAAGCTTAGGATAATTTCCGCAAATTCTTAATTCTGGAGAATTTCAATATTGTCATGGTAAGGTAATTTAAATTTTCAGTAATGAAATTGTTACATGTTCTGTTAATTATTTCTTCAAAAGCATTAAAAATTATTACAAATAATTTTTTCGGCATTCCTGAGAATTTTTCACGATGACTTAACTTATATTCACATTGAGAACTTTAAACCAATTGTTGCTCCCGCAATACAGATGTAAATTCAAGAACTTAACTCGTCTGAACTATAGAAAATATTTTCTCGATAACCGAGACTTTCAAAAATTCCACTTGACCGCTAATTAATTTCCAGTAAAAAAAACACATTCGGAATGAAATTGAAAATTGAAGACAAACTCGTTTCTCCTGAATATCTTGAAAATTATTCATTTTTGGATAAAAGTCTTGGAACGTCTAAATCAGACTTATTTGTCAGACAATTTCTTTATTTCATTCAACTTTTCAGAATCGTTTTTGATAGAGTTTTGAAAAGTTCTCGATAGCGTCTTGAAGATCCTAATCTTTTTGCAAGAAGCCGATTTGATATTTCTTGAATGTTCCCTGAAGTTTCCAATTAATTCCTCATAGTTTAAGGACTTGAGATAATTTTCGCCATGTTCCGCAGAAAATTCATGAAATCTCACCTAGATTAGAGCAGACATCAGAAAAAGCACAGCTTGGTCAAGTGAGAAGCCTGAAAAACACCCCTCTTCTCTCTCCAAGTACTCCGTCGGTCCCGCAACCCGAAAAAGCAACGGCTCGGAATGACGCCCGGGCGGTAGGAAATGGTAATGGCAAACATCTGCATGGGAGGCGGGCGTGCCACTCCGGCGACATCTTTCGAGTTAAATTGGCCGAATTAATACACGGGAACACCCGAAAGTGTGATTCTTTTGAAATTCAAATCCGCCTGTTTTGCATGAGTTTCCGCATTAACTACGAATGCCGCCCGGGGGAAAAACCGCCCGAATTGCAGATGCCGATTTCGGCCGCCGATACGGATGCTTTTTTTACCTTTCTCCCTCCCGTTTCTTCGTGGGTCCGCAGGGGCTGTTGCTTCACAAGGTGAGAAAGGTGTTTTTTATGATTTAACGGAAAAAGAGCGATGATGCCATTTTCAGTTCATACATTGAAGAAAGTAATCATCGGAAAGATTATCCACTTTTACCCACAATTTACAAGCTCACAGATCTGCGTCATGATGACTGGAAAAATTAAATCAGTTTTTGCCATTGAGAGAAGAGATGAACTAGTTTTAGACTCATTTAGCCTCATCAGTATCCCATATCTCTAAGAGTCAGCCATTTTCAGCTTCGTAAAATGGTCTTTCATGAACAGATTTAGAATATCTGACCACAATGCTTGAATATTATACTTAAAGTTGCTGGAGGGATCTGGATTTATTAACATGCATCTTACCCTCGATATTTCAGATATTTCCTACTAAACGTTGAAACATCTATATGCTCATTGAATTTTAATTATTGAATGATGATATTCAAACTGAAATTCTATGAGCTTGGTTCGTTGGTTAACGCCACATTATTGATCTCCTGGATGTAATTTTTACAGTCCTGAATATACGAAGAAAACATGTGTATATAAAAAAGTATCTTCAAACCTGCCAGTAGGTAAATAATAATGAGACTCTCCCATTATTGAAGGATCAATCAATAAGCAAAAGAATCGGCATTCTTTCAGTTCAATTTTAGTGGCTGTTGCAACACTTCAAAGTTGAGCAAATTTTCGAAGATTTGATTCATTTACCAAAATATTGATCTTGGAAAGAACTGACTACATATTCGTTATCTGCGACCTCGAATCTATATTAAAAGTGACAGGTTGATATGCCTCTGAAAACATTTTTTTCACTGTTTTCACTCACCACCTCGTGACAGATATTGCAAATTTTTTTTCCAGGGTCATTTTTTATATGGATTTAAAATCGTAGATCACATATGAGCAATTACTTTCCCTTCAAGGTTAGTATTTTAGGAAATTAACAATTTTTTGGAAAAAATTTTCGAAAATTTGGTAAATTTCGGAGTTCTTCAGCATTGAATTAATGCTGATTTTTTACCTATAGACTGATCCTTCACGAGAAGAAAGGTCCAATTTTTTTTTCACATATCAAACAATTTTGAGATATTCTAATTTTCTTCGCCAAGGTCAAAATGTCGGTTTTTCCATACATCATAGCTTGAAAAATAATTGTTTTCGAAAAAATCTGTTTGCATATTCGAAATCAACGCCCTCGATTCATACATTGAAGATAGTAATCATCGAAAAGATTATCATCTTCAATTGACAGGCTCACAGATCTTTCGTCATAAAGACTGGAAATATGAAAACAGTTTTTGTCATTGAGAGAAGAGATGAACTGGTTTAGGACTCATTTGGCTACATCAGTATTACATATCTCCCAGACGCATAATCCTGAAAAAATCTTCCACAGAGTGGAGCTAAATTCAAATTTGAATTTTTTTCTTTACACAGAACTATAGTGCAATATTTTATAATTTGAGTGTGAAAGATTACATCCCGCAAATTTCAGCCTCACAATATGCTCTTTTATGACCAGATTCAGAATATCTGAACAAAATTCTTGAACATTATACTTCAAGTTGCTGAAAAATTCAGTCAATATCTCTAACTCATGTGTAGCAGTTAACTTCATTAATTTCGTTAGTGTTTCAACGAATTAGAAAAAATGATGTATGAGACTAGTGCAGAGATCTCATTCTCAAAGTAGTTCATTCAAATTCTCAAAATTCTTAATTCCCATTGCACTTGTATCAAAAAACTACCATAATACCAGAACAGAAGGCATTCATATTCTTCACGAGATTTCGAATGAACGAATGTTAGAATAAGTCTTCTGTACCAGTATTATGCGATAATTTCTCTGATTCATTGATTTTTCATTGAAATTAAAAGAATATTTTCATAAATATCGTTTAGTGATTTCGGTTTTGAACAAAAATGGTTGGCATAACTGTCTTCTTCCTCACAAATTTCCCCACATTTTCATCATGGGGCAGGAAAAAAGAAATCAGATTCTGTTACTGAGAGAAGAGACAGACCGGTTTTGGCCTTTTTTGATATCGTCAGTATCTTATAGCTGTCCTTCTGGGTGATATAAAGAGAACGTTCAATAGTTTTTCTACAATGATGAATAAAAAATCTAAATAATATCGACTATTACTCATGAACTTGGGCTAACATGATATATAAATTGAATTAAATGAGAGCTCAGTGCTTAGATTCCAGCAGAACGTACTGCAAAGTCACACTTATGATTGTTTTTTTTTCCATTAGTTTGATTCGAGCACATTTTTCTTTCGGAAATATTCCTGACTGAAAGACAGACATCTTCGCGTCGAAACATTCCACAAAGCAGCCTGCTCCTCCGCTTTAATCAACCGGAAAACGCGAAATCTCCTTTGTCAGCCCTCCAGTCACATATAACGAACGAATTAAGAAGAAATCTGCGAAGTCGACGGCGCCGACCTTTGAGAACCCGAAGCCCGTCCGTAATCAAGACGGCGGGGGGATATTAAAGTCGCCCGGACCCCCCACGAGGTCGTTACGCGGAGGAAATTGGAAAACGAGGGGTTTTCCGAAGGACACCGTAGTCGCAGAGGCCTAACACCTCGCATAAATCAGGATGATCCCCTACCTTTATGGAGATGATGCCCTGCACGCTCAATATCGTATGGTCATCCCTGTCGCAGATAAAAAATACGAAGAGGCAGAGACAGCTGTCTCTGAAAGGCATTCGTTCCGTAATGCAGATAGACGGAGAAAACTTATAGTAATATAATGATTGTCTTCGACCATCACATGAAAATTATAACTGCCATTATTAATTTTAGACAGGTGTACTTTGAAATAACACACCTTTATATCCGACCCGAAGGACCAATGTGTGATCATGTGATGATCCAAGGTTAATTTTCATTGGGATGAAAAAAGGTTTCGGTTATATGAGAAGAAAGGTGGAGAAATCACTGTCAACCAGGATGAAAACTTTTGTTCATTTTCAAAGTAGTATTTCATGTATTCATAACTATTACAGGCAGAATTCATATTCATATTGAAATGAAGGAAAAATTATTTGTTGAATTGGTTGGTTCATTGAAACCAACCATTTATGCATTCAACATGTTTGGATTATAATAAATTCATTTATTTGTTTCTCATTCGTAAATGTCAGTTTCCAAAAAAACAATATGAATCAAGAAAGTTTATTTTATCAAGTCACTAGCTTGTAAAACTGACAGTTAACTTGCAACATTTTTAAAAGTTAGTAGTATTGTTTACATCAGAAAATGTTGTTTTAGCGTCATATATGTTGAAAATCATGGTACAATTGTTATTTTCAGTAACACAGATTTTTGATGTTGAAAGAGTTGATACTGATGATGATGAACCATCTGTTGACTCAGAAACTGAACTCGAGGACTGCAGAACATTTGTACTCTCCTTACTACCAAATAATTTGCTAGACATTTCGATTTTTTTGTTGGCCTAATCATCGACATAACTCATCGCAAGTTAGGTGCTCTTCCACCCTCCTGCATGCTTTAGTGCTAAAATATCTCCACCCGAATCCGTAACCATGGTGGTTCCAGTTCTGCGAAAAGAGTGGCCGGTGTAGGTATAACTCTGGATCTTTCAAACCTAAATATGTCGCTATTTGCTTTGGGACACCACCAATAGTGTGCTGGCCAGCAGTAAGGGAAATGCACTTTTCATGTCGGTATGTCAAAAAAAATATTAGGCTTTCTGTTCCAGGAGGCTGAAGATTTACATATTTTCTGTAACATGCAGGGCTTGAAGCTGCAGCCAACATCGGTTATGGTGAATCTTCTTATTGTTAAATTTTTTGTTTGCCGCAATGTCACAATAACATATTTTTCCATATTTTCTACATCATTCATGTTTAAAGAGAGAATTTCGTCACATCGACAACATACAAAAATCCCAAATATTGGTACAATTTTCGCCAGCAAACACTGGTCATCAGGAGCATGAAAAAGATATTGTTCAGCCTCTTCTTTACTTAATATCTTGGCCTTTTTTGGCGTATAATGCTCATTTTTTCGTTTCAGAAACGCTAATTCCTTTTGAAATTTGCAAATGACAACTAAACGTCATATTTTTCAATAAGTTTTTTAAGAAAAACAAACCTGCGGACATGGGCATTTTCTTTCATTTCCAAGCAGCTCTTCAACATAGACCATTTTGCTCATAAAATATCAGGACTGAATCTAGCTGATAGTTGATTCAAGTAGACTAACGAAACATCTTCAGTTACCCTAATCACACTATTTTTGTTTTGCCAATCACACTATTTTTGTTTTGCCACTTTTTGAAGTCGTCGTATTCTCGCTCGTATCTTGAAGCTGATTTTGCAGCTAATAAACTTGATGCTACAATGCTGGCTGCCTCAATAATTCTGCCAAAACAAATGTAAAGAAAAATAAACAGACATGTTCCTAGCAACGCTTCCATAGCTTACGACATTCGCGACAAATTTCCGAGATTTTTTTGAAATTTATCTAACCTTTTTACAAATGAGAAACAAATAAAATATGAAACAATACAAGCAAGGTTTTTTACGGGTTTTACTGGCTCGATGAGGTAATTGACTCGCCTGCGGCTCGTCAGTTATATCCTGCATTCGCCAGTATAAACCTTCTTACCTTGCTAGTAATTTTATATACTATTTCACTGTATTTTATTATCAAAGAGGAATTATTGATGTAGAAACGGCTGTATTTTTCTGATATTGATAGAAAAAATACACAGGGTCAAAATTGACCGTACCATACCCTGAAAAAAAACTTTATAGCACCATACTAGTTAAGGTTCAAAAATGATTGCCATTCTTGAAGGTATCTTTGACAACGTATTTATTTCTGCACACGGGCTAGAATTCCTCAAATTTTTATCAAAACAATTGGTCCTAAAGACGTATTTTTCACACAACTTGATCAAGTTGACCAAAATCTTTCTTCAAATATGGTGTAAATTTCAATTTTCTCTTTCAAGTATCAGGAAAAATGACGTGAATGAAAGCTAGAATGACCTGTTCATCCGAATAATCTTAATTCAACTCTAAACCTCCTCGTGCAATCCTCACGAGCCGCCACTGCGAGAAGGCAGTGTCAGGCGTATAATCATGGCTTTAGCGGGGTTGCGTACGGAGGTGAACACCGAACATCCCTGTCCCTCACTTGATCGGGTCTGGCCTGGATCGAGGTCATCCTATCGCTTTTCCCGGAAGGAACAATGGACGGTGTACTTACGAGGGCATAACCATCAGCCGGATTACTTCGGTGAAGCTTTTGACGTGATACACGATGTTTGAGGTCGATTCCTGCTCAAGTGGAGCGACAAAACGTTGACATAAAGGGGGCGCAGTCACGAATGTTGCACTTGCGAAATTCACAATGTGCTGGACGAGTCTTTAGTGCTTTTTCGTGACATTGTAATCTGAGAATTGCGAGTCAAAAACTATGAGGAAGGGCTTAGAATATTTCTAGAAGCGAATAATACTCTAGTCAAGATCGTGGAAGGATAGATGGATGAGTTATTTATTCAAATGAACTGCTTCACATGAGTTAGGAATATTGACTTGAATTGCAAAAAAATACAGTTTCAATGAAATTTTGTGATGAAAATCCATATTAATATAATTTCAAGTTGCAGGAAATGAAATTAATCTTAGCCTGTAGGTCTGCAGCGTATACAAAGTAGTTTAGAAAAATCGAGTTAAATAACGAAATTTTATTGCCAGAGAATTCGAGCATTTTAAGACTTTCAATACAATGTATGGCCTCCACGAGCATCAATAACAGCTTGACATCTTCTTTGCATACTACACACGAGGTTGTTGATCATTTCTTGAGGAATTTTGTTCCATGAACGGGGCAGAAGCTCTCTCAGATCATTCAAGCATTCTGGGGTAGGTTGATGATTATCTAATCTTCTTTGGAGCATATTCCATGCATGATCTATGCAATTCAATTCTGGTGAGTGCGGAGGTATTGGTAAATAATGAGGAACACCAAGCTCCTCGAGCGCATTCTCAACTCTGACTGCATGGTGCGGTCTAGCGTTATCGTCTAAAAACTGAAAAATTTCACCGATAGCAGCGTGGAACTTTGGCAAAAAATTGTCAATGACATGCTTCCTAAAGTGTGAGGTGGTTATATTTCCAGGACAAATGTGTAGATCTGTGCGCCCGTTGAAACATATCGCGACTCATAAAATGACACTACCCCCTCGGAATGGATAAACTTCTTGGACATAACGACGATTACGGGGTATGCGTGGAATTGTCCATACTCTTATTCTTCGAGAATCTGAAAATCGTCTTTATCTGGATTCATCAGTGAAAAGGACACTACGCCATTGATCGTTCCAATTGATATGTTGCCTTTTCGACTCCAGTCTTTGACGCTTATAGTCACGTGTTGATGGAACTCTTCTTAATGGACGTTTAGAACCTAGATTCCCTTTTTCAAATGTCGTTTGATGGTTTCGATAGAAACTTGAACCCCATCTGCATTTTGAAGAAGAGTATTCCGTAGCATTCTACTCGTATATGTAGGCTTTCTTCTCAACGAAACGGTGATGAAACTATCCCTAGCAGGTGTTGTTTATTGTCCTCCACCAAGCCTTGGTCTTTCCAACAGGGAACTTGTCTCCCTGAACCTATTCAAAAGTCGAGATATCACACTTTGGCTGATTTGGAGCCTTTCTGCTGCAACAACCTGAGTTAGGGTATCCTGTAGCATTCCGATAGCATTTTCAGAACACTCGTTTAAAATCGGAGCCGCTGATAAACTAACTTGAAGAATGAGAACATTCATGAAGCATATGCAAAGAACCAAACTTCAGAAAAAAGTCGACCAGATTACCGAAATGTCTCATACTGATTTTTATTGGATCGATTCAAGTTGTTATTGAGTTTTAAATGATTTTACAGTTCTCGAAGATTACATACTTTTCAAAACGATTGAATACGATATCCCTGTCTCTTGTGGAGCAGTATATCTCCATAAATATAATTCAGTGATTTTTGCATTGAAAAATATTGATTTGTGAAATTGTTGACTCTCATAAATTTGACAGAAAATAGATCAATCCGTAGCAGAAGGCAAATATTTAATCTATAAATATCATCATGATGCAATGAATCATTATATTGGCACCCTGTCACGGATGAAATAATTATCTGTTAAATTCGTTCGATATTCTTCAATGTGAAAAGCACCGAATAATATTCCAAAAATATTTCACCAATTTCATTGACAATTCAATGTATTGAAGAAACAAGTGGCTTATACTCGTCATTCAACCAATCACTTGAACAATAATTTTTTCCCGGAAAAAGTGATCTCTCGTTATGGCACTATCAACTGGCCCCCGAGAAGTCCCTAAACTAACACCTCTTCATTATTTTTTTATGTAGATACCTTACACGGAAAGTGTATGCAAACAAACAATGAATTCCACAGGAATTGAAGCATAATATCCTCACTGAAATAGTCGCTATCACCCCAGAGGTGTGTAGACGCGTGATGACTAATTTTCGTGTTTGATTAGAGGAGTGCCAGCAGGGTTAACATTGTGATAGCATGTTAGGACAACATAATCTTTTCCACTTAATTTTTCAAACTCTTGTCTGAATTTCAATGAAGAAAATTTTTCTTCTAATTTGTTGTTTCGTTTTGATCAAATATCAAAAACCCCACACCCTTTCTTTTTCGACATCCTGTATTTCCTAAAACGTCTCTGAACGAGAGTCCAGGGGACTAGGTTCTTCAACAATGGTGAAGCGGTAAGAATTAAGATCCAAAATTATTACAGAAATACCAAATATCAACAAAAAAATTTACAAGAAAATTACCCTCAAAAAAATCTAGTAATAAACATCAAACAAATCACACTATCAAATTCATGAACGCTCAGAGATAATCACGATTTAAAAATACACTCCCCGTCAATAAATTCCGGACAGGCAAAATTTTTGTCAAATTCAACACCCTGTATCTTTTTTCGTGGTTCTCCGATTTTGTTGAAATTTTCACCAGGTATAGAATTGGGTCTGGTTATATTAATCTGAAATTTACTTTGTTGGAATACCTGTAGTTCATCCGTTATACAGGGTGAAACAAAACCTTTTTTTATACCCTTCATTTCTAAACACCCTGTGGTGAATTTGAGGCGGAAAATTTGATATCATTCTGTTTAAATTTGAAGTGTAACCCGTTCCTATCAAAATGTTTTTTTTTTACGTCAGTATCTGCTTTGAAAAAAAAGATACACATTTTCAAAGAAAATGTTGCATTTTTTCAATTTTTATAACAATTTAAAACATTACAATACCTTATCGACCAGTAAACATGAACAAACATCTGAAAATTAATAGAGTGTATTTCCACCTCGCTTTCTCATCACTTCTACCATACGATGTGGCATACTTTCAATGCATTTCCGAATTGCTTCTGGGGGAATATTTTCCCGTTCTTCAAGAAGGGCTGTTCATAAATCGGGCAAGGTGTTGGGCTGCCGATTTCGAACATGTCAACCTAGCACATCCCATGCATGTTCAATTAGATTCAAATCCGGCCTTCTGTCTGGCCACACGAATCTTTGAATATTCGCCTCTTCAAAGTATTCTGTTACAACCCGTGCAACGTGAGGCCTAGCATTGTTCTGCATTAACAGAAATTGTTGCTTTTCCAGAAGCAATTCGTAAATGCATTAAAAGTATGCCTCGTCGTATGGTAGAAGTGATGAGAAAGCGAGGTGGAAATACAAGCTATTAATTTTCAGATGTTTGTTTATGTTTACTAGTCGATAAGGTAGTGTAATGGGTTAAATTGTTATAAAAATTGAAAAAATGCAACACTTTTTTTGAAAATGTGTATCTTTTTTTTCAGAGCTGATACTGACGTAAATAAAAAAACATTTTGTTAAGAAAGGGTCACACTTCAAATGCAAACCGAATGATATAAAATTTTCCGCCTCAAATTCACCACAGGGTGTTTAGAAATGAAGGGTATAAAACAAGGTTTTGTTTCACCCTGTATAACGGATGAACTACAGGTATTTTCGCAGAGTAAATTTCAGACCCAATACTATACCTGGTGAAAAGTTCAACGAAATCGGAGAACCACGAAAAAAGATACTAGGTGTTGAATTTCACAAAAATTTTGCCTGTCCGGAATTTATGGATGGAGAGTTTATTTTTAATTCATCCATGTTTTGAAATTGTTTTCGGTGTGGCCTCCTTGAAGGCAAATAATCTTCTTGTTTACCGTTTTGTGTTTTTTTTTTTAAAATGTTGTTATAGATTTGCAAGAAAAATAGCCCTCAAAAAAATCAAGGAATAAACATCTAACAAATCACACTATCAAATTCATCAACGCTCAGATAATCACTTCGCGATTTAAAAATATTTCTTCATTCCATTGGAATAAACCAACAAATCCACTCACCTATTTTCTCGTATGTATCCCTCGCATGGACCATCACCGCCATCAAGACGAAGACATAACACGCCAACATGGCTTCGAGAGTCTGATAAGAACGCGCACTAATCACTGCAAAAAACACGGCAGAAAATCCAGAGCTTCCTACGCGAAAAACACCTCACCAACAACACACATATCGGTCGATTCTAACAGGGTCCCTCGGGAAATCTGCAAAAAATAGAACGTTTGATCATCTTCGGTGAAAGAACCTCAAGGTTGGGGAGAATGGAATGAGAGAAATTGCATTTTTCTGAATGGGGAAGTGTGTCTCGCATGATAAGTTTAGACAGGTTGTGGAAGGGTTTTTGAATGGGGTACACTCAGATGTTCAGTTCGGAGTTTTATACGCACGAGTTTACTTTGTAACTAAATTTTTCACGGTTGAATCTCATGGAAAATTCCATTCGACTTGAAAGACATACAGCGAAGTTCATGCTTCAGGTGGCTATCTCAAACACCATAAGGTTACATATTAATTGTTTTGTTCGCATCGTGATTTTTTCACGATGATAACATCTCGTTGTATTCAGGAATATGAGTCATTTTATCTTACTCATTCTAAACCTTGCATCTTTGTGAGGTCGACTGCATGTTGTTTATATTTTTTTTGTTTTGATTTTTTTACACCGGTTCATGAATTACCTACTACTGTTCTTGATATCTTTATACAGGGTTATTCACGAATATGGCTCTATAGAATATTTGTTTGAAATACACAAGATTTAGGATTGAAATTCTAAGAGTGAGCTTTAAGTAAGAAGACGACATCTGATAAATTTTTCTTAGGTTCTAGGACTGACATCAACTTTCGTTTTTCGAATGGGAAAACCCACTTTTCATTGCATAAATAGATTTTCCATCGAATTCTGAGTTTTTTCGATTCCAAAAGTTTGAATTTTCCCTAGAAATTTATCTATAAATGAGGAAATACGAAAAAAAATCCCAAAATTGAACTCTGTAGAAATACAGACAACTTTGAGGTTTCTTCATTAAAAATTCTAATTTTTGAGAATCTTCGAGATGAAAGGCTGATGCCTCTTCTCCGATAGCGTGATTTTCAGAATATGATACAGGAGGTCACAAATTTTTTGTCAAAGTTAGAAGTGACGAAACATTAAAAAATTGTTCCTTTCAAATTGGAACCCCACTTTTTTGAAGCATTTTCGATATCTCCGTCAGTAAATAATATGAGCATACGTCCAAGGGTTTCATCCCAAAATGAATATTTTTCGAGATATTCAGAAAAAACGATTTTGTTCTCAATTTTCAATCTCATTCCGAATGTGTTTTTCCACTCGAAAATAATAAGCGGTAGAGTAAAATTTTCTTAAATTTTTTTCCCATTTAAAGAGAATTTTCCGAGCCAAAATTCAAACTTTTGGAATCAAAAAGACTCAGAATTCAATGGAGAATGTATTTATTCAATGAAAAATGGGTCATTTCATTTGAAAAACGAAAGTTGATGTCACTTCCGTCCTGGAACCTTAAAAAAATATAGGAGAAGTCGTCTTCTTACTTGCAGCCCATCTTTAGAATTTCAATCCTGAATCTTGTGTCTTTCCTAAAAATATTCTATTGAGCCATATTCGTCAATAACAGTGTATACTTGAGAGTTATATTATGTTATGGGTTTTTGATGATCCAATGAATGAATTGAAATTGAAAGTTGAACTTTTCATTTTCTTGCACCCATATTCGAGTATCATAATCTTCAGGCTTCAATTCATTGAAGTATTATGGAAATTTTTTTAATGAAACAATTCATGAGATCATGACAACACTTAGCAATAATATGCCGTATTCTTTCTTTGCTATTTTATTTGTTTCCATTCTTTTTTTATGAAGAATATACAAACATCTCAAATGTATCTGCTTAACATAGTAATCTCATTCTGCAAGATGCCTTCCTTGTCAGAGATTGTCTTCGAATTTTTCCAATGAAAACAAACTGCTGCACAAAATGTCAGCTCAGAAATTTCGGTACTGTTTCGAAATTTTTAGTTTTTGAATACGGGTACGAGGAAAGTAAAAATCTTTTAACTCATCCTTTTTTTCAGGCCAAATAAAGTACCATTTTTCATCGGAAAGTTTTGATTAGGTCGTGATTTTTCTCACACTCAATGTTTTTTCGGTCACTGATCTGGAATCGCAAGTTTGCGGGAAAAATTTTTCCCAACACCTGTCTCGATTTTCACTTCGTGTTAAAATGTTGCCCTTTTATTCGTGTCTTCGGAGTTTTTTGCGAAAGTTTTAATATACAAAATTGAAGACGAAAAAAATTTTTGTGAACTAATATTCAATTCTGGCCCTAGACAAAAAACATCTATCCTTTATGCCGTGTTCAAATCGTTACAGTGAAAAATTTAACATCTCTCTCAATATCGACATATCCTCATTAAACCTTTTCGGATATAATATCGAGTATAATATGGAAATATTCAGAAATTGGTCAAGGCAATTTGCAGATTATGAAACAAATGTGGAGCAGATATAACATATCGAAGACTATGAAATACAGACGGTGAAGTTCGGGGATTATAGACCGAACATACAAGAGTACCGTCAAGAAGAAGCAATTTGAAAATTGCTATATTTAAGGATTGGTCAGATACTGTTGAGATGACCTGAATCATCAACAATCCATAGGATAAAATATGCTCTACTGCTCCAAATACAACAAGTCAAGAAAAATTATCAATATCTGTCGAGGAGAGTATACGAAAATCAAATTCCATAAAAAAAAACAAATGTTAAAAATTTCTGAAATCTCGTTATCGAAAAACAAGATGAGCGTCTTCATCATCTAGATTCTAGATTAACGGGATGTCAGCTTGACAAAGTTATGCTGAGATCTGCTGTCGAGAATTGGTGGGGTCGATGGTTGTGATAATACTGCGTTCTTATATTGAAGGCGCCAAGTTTGAAACTTTCTTTCTTATCATCGTCAACGTCAGGGAAACGCTTGTGCGATAACTGGATCTGCGGATAGCGATTATCCCTCTGCTATCCGCGAAAAGTTGCTCCCAGCAGGAAATTTGAATTTGAATAGTTCGAGAAAGATCTATTTAGAATGTCAGAGTTGTTCGTCGTGTTTGATTGGAAATTTTATCTATCTTAAACTTATTTTAGATGGTTTCATCACATCGCGACTCTAATATTGGTGCCACACAAATTTCAGGCTGACACAAGAAATAATACACACTGCGCAAAAAAATTAACGCACATTATGGAAATCTCAAATTTATTCTACAACTGGAGGCGTTCCCAATGATAATTATTTTTATCAGAATTGTGCATGCATATGTTATCCACTTTCAACGTTTTTCTTCAATACAGATGTTTTTTCCCAGCAGGAATAAAAAAATATGATATTATCATATTTTGAATGTACTGGCTCCATTCCAAAATCAGTTGTTCTCGATCAATTCTAGTGATCAATAGTTTTTCTTTCGTTTGATTTTCTTCACTCGATCGCTATGCAACGCGAAACACGCAATTTGATCCAAGAGGAATGTGTCCAAGCGGTAGTTTTGCGGGAAGAAGGTTATATATACACAAGAATTGCAGAAAAGTTTGGAGTTTCCCATACAAGTGTGTCCAGAATGTTGCAGCGATTCAGGGAGAAAGGTATGAATGTCCGAAGACCAGGACAGAGTAGACCATGGGTAAAAACTGCCATTCAAGAAAGATACTTGAGAGTTTCTTCGTTTAGACAACGGTTTGCAACCGCTCGCCTCCTTCAAAATCAGCTTGAGCAAACTCATGGGGTGCGAATTAGGAATCGCCTCAGAGAATATTATTTAGGTCCTCGTGTCGCGGCAAGAGGCCCAGCTCTTACCCCAGCCCATCGAAGGGCGCATTTGGATTTTGCGAGAGAGCATATCCATTGGGAAGATGCCGATTGGAAAAGAATTCTCTTCACAGATGAGTTTGCATTCTGCCTCTACCATTGTGATTGACGTTCCCTTGTATACAGACGTCCACATGAAAGATATGCTCAGTGGAATTTCCGAAATACTACTGGTTACGGGGAAGGATCGATTATGGTATGGGGTGAAATATCTTTGACTGCTCGCTCAGACCTAGTGGTCGTTGAAAATGGGGCTATGAATGCTGATAAGTATATGAGCAACATTCTTGGAGAGCATTTAGTGCCATTTGCCCCATACATTGGTGAAAATTTCATTTTTATGGACGATAATGCCAGACCCCATCGTGCGCGCATCGTTCAGGAGTACCTTGACGAGGTTGAAGTCTCTCGAATGGAATGTCCAGCAAGAAGTCCAGATCTCAATCCGATTGAGCAGGTTTGGGACAACTTCAATAGAAGGCTGAGAAATCTGGGAAGGATTAGATCAGAACATTTCAAGATCACTCATTTTGAGTATGAACCGTCGTTGCCGAGCTGTAATTAACGCAAGGGGTGGAAATGCCAAGTATTGAATCACTTATCAGCATTTCAGTATTTTGAAAATTGTCCCTTTCTCTTCTTTCACATAATATTGGGTCAAATCCTGAATTTTTCTTCCATTTTATGTGTCTTGTTTCGTTCAAAACCTTCCCGAGAGAACAGAAGTCAAGGATATAGCTATGATTGTATGGAATATTTCACGAAATCTGTTTTTTCCAGATAATTGAAAAAAAACTTCAAAAAGTTGTAGCTCATGTATCACCAATTTTGCCACCCTGTACCTGCTCTATTAATTTTGGCTTCTCTGAATCAGAAGAATATATTCATACTGAAAGCGTGGGAACAAAATTTGATCTTTCTCTGAAGTTTGCAGCAATTTCTGCTCCTGTCAATTTCAGAAAAATTAACTAAATTAATTTCTCGAAGAACGCAGGATGACTCAAATGATCCTCAAAAATTTTCAAGTTATCTGAGGTGCATCAATCTTCATTATAAGCTTTGCGGTTCTCCTGATTGGATGCATGAAAATAATCTCCAAAATGATGAGAAATCTTGAAACATGTTGGATTGAATCACATAAGGTGATTTTGATTGTCCGATTGAAAAAAATTAAGTTTATCAAAACCAATCGCATAACTTGATTTGAAATTCAAACGGATCTCGGTGGCTATAATCAACTTGACAGTTCTTGATCAGGCAACGAAAGTTCAGTAGAACCCATCATAATTTCGCAGAAAGAGTTCCAACAAATAATTTTTTTTTTAATAAGTAAAAAAAAAAAAAATTCTGCCCCTTGGACAATCGAGATCTCAGAACATCAAAATTTACCGTTTTGCCTCGGCTTATCCAAGAATCCGGAGCACGAGCGCGCCGGAATCCCGAAAACAGAGATCACCCACTCGCCAGCAGTACGCGATACGCGCTACGCCGATTCCTGCGGAACCGAATGAAGCTAGGATCTGATCCGGACGATGTTCCGGAACGCACTGAACTCCGGGCGCGATGTCGACCGACTGGCCCGCTCCGGGCTGCGCGACGCCGAACGCCATCGCGACGGCTAATTACTCATTCGACGTTGATTGTCGTCGCGCGAGATGGACTGATGACGGATCTGAAACGTCCGAAACGTCGGCGACTGATCGATGTTGACGGCTTTGACGGGAAGGCAAAAAAGGGCGATAGGATCCAAAGGGAACGTATTGTAGTGAATGGGGAAATTGGTAATTTCCTCATTTAACAATTCAAGACTGAAACCTATGGATACGGTACTGTATCCGAGAAACGCATGTCGGATTCCAAGGGGTTATCGTATTTCTGGCCTACCCTTCAGTCATCACTCATAAAAACAAATCCATCCACAGCCCAGTTGTTTATTTAAATAACAGACGCATGGAAACCCGACAGTGAACCAAATAATTATGACCACTGTAGCGGTTCAATTTACTAAATTCAAATCTCGGGAGTTTTCGGATCGTCTCGGAACGGGAACACTACGTCGAGTAGTACGTGATCGCGAGGTCAGTCGAGAACGTACCACTTCAGACGCGAGACGAAAAATTCCCTCTCTGGTATTCCGCTGTTCTGGCGCTGCACCGGCAAAGGCAATAATTCATTCACTTTTTCTGGAGTGAAATAGTTTGACTCAGGCAATTGTTGAGATTGGTGAGTACGAAGTTGATCAGACAACCATATACCTATTTTTGCTAAAGATTCATATGTTTCATATGAGGTGAGAGACGCTTGGGTTCCGCCATTTTGAGGATCATATGACTTTCCATCTGATGTTCTCAACTATCCGATGAATCAACCTTCCTTCTAGATTGGTTTATCTTTGTTATAGTTAAATAATTGAATTTGAACATTTCGCGGTTCCGTGACTCTCTGATTTTCAACTTCTTGATTTATCTGTGCCAGTGTTTCAGTGAACACGTGGACATTTTTTCCTTTCCTGAATTTTCTCTATGTAAACTGAGATTATGAGAGATCTCGAGGAATTGTGGAAGTTTAACGATGCAGAGAACTGATGCAAGTGTTTTTTTTATATCCTTTTTGAAGGGAGCTAAGTCTCTGGCATCTATTTGAAGGGAGCTAAGTCTCCGGCACCTTTTGAAGAGAGCTAAGCTTCTTTGGAGGGATCTAGACCTCTGAAACCTCTTTGGAGGAAGCTAAGTCTTCAAATCCTTCAGTACCTGCACCTTGAAGGAAGTTGAACCCTCAGCACTCCTATTTAGAAGAAGACAATCTTCACCTCTTACTGCAACGTCTTCCATTAGATTCAGGAGTTCGAACTTTGGGAGAAGTCAAGAGATGGTCACTTCCCTTACCCAGCATTGTTATAACAAGATAAGTTAACAAAGAACGAAAAACGCTCGTGAATGGTGTTTCTGACGAATTATTCATAATTGTACATATTCTTGTCCGCATATTTAATTGTTTCAATTTGTGATAGTAGATATTGTAAATAGCTATTGTCATCAGAAAGGAATAAATGTCGAATGTTCAAGTTTTAATTGTCATTAGTCTGAGTAGAAGCATATTATCTCCTTTTACCTCATATGAACGTAATGTGGTCTCATGTCCTGACTAGCTGGAACATCTATCGTTAAAATATTACTTGACGTAATTTATATCTCTATCTTAACCTTACACCACGTCGGCATAAACATTCGAATGCAATATTTACAAAGCAAGTGCAGTCAAAAACTGTTGTCTTCGAATGGTTTATTATAAAAAAAAATGAGAAATTCATTACAGTTGAGGATTCTCAAGCTCATGAAACCTAACAGTTCTTCAATGAAAAAAAAAAATAGATAGGACGATATTTTTTATTATTTTAGGTCAAAGAGGGTATCTCGAACCGTAGGATTTAAAAATGCCACCTTGCTTGTTTTTCTGATACTTTCACAAAGAAGAAAAACGATTGAAAAAGGAATCTTATTGGTAATGCCAACTTTCGAAGGGGTAGAGGAACATCCACAAGTAGTTGACGAGTTAATTTTCATCGTCAAGGAGTAGTCAGTAGATCTGGGGAAGGCGAAACGGAAATATCTTTCCAAGCCAGGGGTACTGACGAAAATAAAGAAGAGAAAAGAAAATGAAAAAAGGTCGGAAACATTCGACGGTTTAAGTCAGTTAGGAAAAGGATATAATTTTATTTGGTCGGTTTGTGAGTAATGAGTAAAAACAGAAATTATTCAGTGTTTTTGAGTCGGGAAGCGCGATCGGAAATCACGGTATTTGTCGCGAAAGTTGAGTGAAACGGAAGTGTTGTTTTCGGAGAACTCGAATCATCTCTACGAGGCGAATCAGAAGGTCAGAACTTTTCAATTTAAAATGTTTCGGAGAGTTTGAGTCCAAAAGTCTTGAAATCTCTCATCTCATCACATCTCATATTAATTTTAATTTTATTTTGTATTTTGGGTGATCAGATAACCAAGTGATTCGTTTTTTTTTTCTTGTGTATGTGTCGGAGACACAGACGTATGAACGATTGGTTCATATTAATTTTCTTTGTTTTGTTGTATTTTTCCAAATAAATTTTATGTAAGTTACTTCATTGGTTTCAATTATCTCTAAACCCTGAAGTCTTTATAGAAAAATACACTAAAACTTGTTCGTGCAACAAGCCTTGCCCACACTCTCTCCGAGCTGGAGAGAGATGATTAAATTCTTGTTTGGTATGAATTTGAGGGAAAGTACTATATTCGATCAAACAATGTTGTTGAATGTTGCCAAGACGAGACCTGCATTGTCAAAACGTTATCAGATCTCATGGAGAGTCATACTTCACAAACTCTACAGCTTCGTCAAAATAAGTGACTTGGCCGTTTCCCTATCGCCACCTGAGCATAAGATTTATTCGTTATTCATAATTTTTCTGTTATAGAACAAAAGTTATGGTAAGGAAACGACCAAGTCACTTATTTTAACCAAGGTGTAGAGTTTGCGAATTAAGGACTTGTAAAGTTGAAGATTAAACAGCTTGGCTTTACATGAGATCTGATTTGGCGAGAAACTTTCTGGTTGGCTTTCATTTCTTCTTGTACGTTGCTTGTTGCTGATGACAAGATAATATCATTTTGTTCCTCTTGTTTTTTCTTGACTCCTGATAATATTAAATATGATTATGTAAGATTTTGACTGGTTCTAGGCAATAACTAGGCACCAAGTATTTTAAAGAAAGTGCAATGAATTGCATCAAAGTCTCACATAACCAAGGACTTCAGACTGAAGACACTGATTGCACTGATTTTATGATTTGATACGCTTTCGTCAAAAGAATTCGTCTCAAAATAGTGTAGGTCGAATCATTCAGTCGAAAATTTTCCTTCTCTTCTGAGCAGCGTCTCAGAATCACCTTGCTGATTTCTACCCCCGTGACAAGACTACCCTCAAGTTGTTGTTTTTCCATGATTCTCAACTTTTTCCACTGGACACGAAACACCTGAAAATGGCCAGCTTATTCCACATCATCGTATCAAGAGAACTCAGTTAGTTACAAACCATTGTTGCATCAAATTGTTCAAAAAGATACCAGACAATCTGGGAATGTTACCCAAAAATCATTGAGTTTTACTTCTATTTTATTTTCAGACTTCAAAAACTTTCTCCATTTATTCATTTTGGCTAACTAATCTTGTTTAGAGTTCAAACTTGAGAATCTTCATCGTGCTTCAGAAAATAATAGTTAACAAACATACCAGCGAAGGTATCAGAAAAAATATCAGTAAAGAACCAATTTCAAAGTTGAATTGGATTTTTCGATGATTAGCCGAACTTTTCGTCATGTGATGAGAGAAAGAAAAATGCAGATTTCGTCGTTTGATTCCACATTCCCCAATACGAAATCGTGTTGAACTTTCTACCCCTCACATATTCACATGGGCGACCTCACCATAAACCTCGTCTGCGTATCCCATTGAACAAGTCTCTGAAAAGTTTCAATCTGTTTCCATTGCTTCCAACTTCTCGATAAATATGTACCGAAGTGGAGTTTTCCGAGGTCTGAGCAATATTACTCATTTCCTGGAAGTTCGAAGCAATCCCGTCAAATTGTATACATTGTGGAGACCGCGAATGAAATGAGTTTTGATGAAGGGTTTATCTGAGATCCGTGGATTCGAATTAGGTCTTCAACCCAGTGTCGAGTTGGCTCCACAGTTTGGTTAAGGAAGAGAGGGTGGAGAGGGGGATGATCGAAGTTGGAGACTGCTTGGAAGTTTCGAAAATTTCAGGATTGAATGCAACAAGTTTCGGTCCCAATGGGGGGAATGTGTCGTGCTCATATGGAGAGCTTCGGGCTATCTACTCATTTCAACCAGTTTTATAAGAGTGTTAGGAGACTCGACAATTATGTTTGTTCTTAACGAATAAAAATGGTTTCCAGAAAATATATTAGGATTTGAATCTGAAGGCATAAGTGCAGTTGAGTCTACAGTGCATCCCAAATCAGTTGTCTGTAAACCTTGGAAATATCAAATTTTCGGTAATTATTCGACACTGCTTGAATGTTACTGTATTTTCAAATCGAAGCCAGTTTCCTGACCTAACTTGAAATAACTTTTGTACTTTCCCGAGTAACCTAGAAGACGATTCCCGTTTCGTCTTCCCAGATCTACTGACAGTTTTTAGTACTTTTTCGAGTAACCTGCAGGACTTTTCCGTTCCGTGTCCCCAGATCTACTGACCTACTTCTTAACGATGGAATTCACCCGTCACCTTCTTGTGGGCGATTCTTTCCTCCTAAAAATTTTCGCATCACCAATAAGATTTCTTATGCCATCGTTTTTCTTCCTCCATTTTAGCCGTATCCGAACAAAACGGTTGCGTGTCCAAACCCAATATTTTCGCGAAACAAATGATAAAAAATGTTTTTTTTGCTTGGAGGTGTGAAATTGCGTGGTCTCAGATATTATAAAGTTTGTACTACTGCTTTTATTTTCGGGAATGAACTGATTTGGAAGTGTTCGTTTTTATACGAGCTGACCAAACGTTCTGTCGTCTAGCGTTCCAATATTTCTCTCATCTGAAGGAATGAACAAATTTGAAAGTGTTCGATTTTTTATACGCGTTGACTGAATGTAATTGCGTCTGAAGTCCTGAGACAAGAAATACAATTAATTTGTTGAGGTCCCGATGTAAGTTTCTCTTGTAATGCCAGCTGCAACATTGTATATTCTTTTCAGGCTTCAATCTGTGAATTAGTAATTTTTCAATTTACCATATTTTGGTAACCTTTTATGATGTAGTAAAGATGATAACTGTCTTTGATAAATATTCCTCTCCGAAATCCATCAGTACTAAATTTTTCTATGGGACAACCCATATTTCATCCCATCATCAACTTGCACATTTTCTCCTGATTGAAATAATATAATGTACACTGGGTAGATAGAATTCAAACTTGGTTGTTTCTTGGTTTGTTTTCAAATTGTTCGGAGAGAAGGCCTCAATTCTCGAAGATATTTAGAGGTCACTACAATGAATCATGATAATTTCTCAAGGCTAGGAAATTTCAACATCGAAACTATAAATTTGCAGCAAATGAGGCACCTGAATAACACTGTTATTCAGGGACTTTTGGAATCGATGTTTTTCTGAAGGGATTAATGAATAAATATCATCATTTATATCGTTTTAATTCGTTTGACCCTAAAAAGGTACACTTCGACTAGGATCTGATTCACAATGGCGTACGTCGTATAATTGAAAAATATTTTTTACTTCTAACAGAAAACCACTTGAATCCAAGTATCTCTCTGAACAAAGAGAATATTTATTTAAAATTTTCCGGTGATTTTGACAAATAAACCTTATGTTCACGTCACAAGACATCCCCGATTAACGATATGCTTTTCTGAGAACACATTTCTCAGGTGGTGAATGGCTTGGTAGGTCCTTCTTCTAGAACAGTGATCTTCAATACCCTATATTTACTTTTCCTCATTCCACTTCTCAAATTTGGAGCTTCCAAGCTGCGAGCTCCTCAGTGATTATAAAAAAGGACTTATGACCACTGTGACCAATGTGAGTATCACAGGGTTAGGTCAAAGTATCTAGTCCTTCCGAAGAATGATATGATTCGGTCATTACCGGATGAAAAAAATATATTCCATCGAGAAAAAAATTAAAAACATAGAAATAATGACGGGAAGAATTTAGGAAGTGTTAAATTAGCACCTCTATCACGGTAGACTGGGGTGTGATAAACCATGAGAATTATTGATTCTTCAATTCACATAGTTGAAAATGAACGTAAATACAATGTTCCGAACGGGATTACCAGAGAATCGATATGCGATCCTCAATGACTTAGATGTCTGGAAATAAACTAATAATTTCCTTTCGGACAATGTGAAATGAAATATTCTCTAAACCGTTTTATCAGTTATTATGAATAACTCAATGGACAGGGCTTCACTTTGGGATCTCAGTAGGAAAGTCGTGATATGTAAAATCTGGGCTGAAATGCAAAATTGAGTATTTGGTCAATGGTCGGGCACGCCTAATTTAGAGAAGGAGAAAAAATTGTTTGACTTCAACAAACCTGATTGGTACTATCCAAAAAGTTAGGGTTGGAGACCACCCACCAGAGGTGAAAAGCAAATTGGTTTCCTAAGGGAGCATTCAGTAGACCTGGGGACGACGGTTTCGTGAGGTTCTCCAGGTTTCTCGAGGTTATGTCGGAGTGTATCTGGGGATCCCAGGCAAGAAAGCACTTCCTTAGATAACTCGAGTGACGGTTGAAGTCTGTCGAGGAAACGGTAAAGTCCTAATTTTGGTAATTGGGAAATATCAGAGAGTTCCGATGAGCGAAATGAGTAACGGTTAAAGTCCGTTGAGAAAAAAAGGGTTAAGTTTCATTTTCGTGGTTGACGAAATTTTAGGTAGTTTCGAGAAGTGAGAACCCGAAGTAGTAGGTATTCTGAAAAAGAGGGAATTTTTCATGTTATTCAGAGTCGGGAAGCGCAATCGGAAATTACGGTGGTTGTTGCGAAACGGGAGTGAAATGTTTCGGGAGTGGTTATTTCAGAGAACTTGGATTATATTTCTACGAGGGAAATCAAAAGGTCAGAACTTTTCAATTTTGATTGATGAAGATAGTTTGAGTCCAAAAGTGTTGCTTCTCATCCCCTCACATTATCATGTTAATTTGGATTTTGCGTGATTAGGTACCCTAGTGAAAATTGAACTTCTAATTTTTTGTTTTGTATAAATTGTGTTAGACAGTCTGAGGTACAGATGTATGAAATAATTAGGTTGTCGTGAAGCCGCTCTCTCGGCAACCCCCTTAACATCTCGAAAACCCTGTATGAACATAGTCACTTTTTATTACAAAGAAAGATAAAGCTCATATAGGGGTGTCCATTACATGGTTACCGTCAACCCCAAATTCGACGTATATTGTGAAAACAAGTATCGATGTGTCAAACTTGAGTGTTGCGCAAGAATTGACCAACTAACTAATGAGTAGCTGAAGGTCGTAGCTTTAATCTGTTTTATTCAAATGACGTTGATATGTCTTCCTCATGTACCATTCTAGGGTCTAATAATTTTCATTGCATTTCACTAAGGAGAACTCTGAGAAATATTCAAGTTTCAGAAGGGTGAGGTTTGTACTTTTCACTGAATACTTATTTGTTTTCCAATTATTTTTCAAGTGATCTTTCTTTGTTAATATTTACATTTTTGATAACATATGTTCTACATTCTCCCACATTGGATATATTTCATGACATGGTAACACCTCTCACAGATACAAACTCCATCACGATCCTCTACAAACAACCCCCAAAAACTCGAGTGGCATCATTTGACGCTCTTAACAACTACACCCCAAACAAATTCCCCTCATTAGTAATCACGATGATCACTCGACAACGCCAAAAGAGTCCGGACAGGGTCTATCAATATCGGGCGAAAAGCCAATTACGAATCCCTAATCCCTCCCTCGAAATGAACCGCTCCCCCTCCCATACATACGAGGAGCGATCCGCATTCCCGCATTCCCCGGTGTTCCCGAAAGTCCCGAAATTGTTATTCACGGACACGGCCCCGGCGTTATTAACTTCCGGCAACGTATTGGCGGGAATATAAACGTCAATGGGGACAAAACGCGTTGACAGCCTTTCGACAGCTCGTTTCTGAAATTTTTCATTTAGCGGAGACTCATTTGAGGTCCCTTTCGACGACGCAGAAGGCGTCACATGACGATCAATCATGGTCTGCTATGATTGATGCGAGTCGACACGGGAACGCTCCCGGTATGCAAACGAAGCGGGGGTTCCGCGGGGTGGATGTACAGGGTGGGCTGCCAGCAGGTGGAATCGGTCGGTTTGAAATTCAAAACGTGGAATCGTTAATAATAATGTTCATTGGTCTTATCAGACATTCGAGAAATGTATATGTTGAAGTCATCTAAATAGACGAATCAATGAAAAAGAATTAACAAATTCAATGAGTACTGTCCGCAAGAAACTCCTATTTTTTTTTTCTTTTTTGTGCTTTTTCTGAGGTTGAGTGAAGTAGCTGAGGCTAGACTCCGCCTCATTTCTATGTGTATAGATATACATAAATATTTTTTTCTCTTATCTCAATTATCTCCATAAAGGCACTCCTATTAGTATTATTATTAATAAATCATTCTGAACAGGAGTATTCTTTCATTAACTAGCTGACCAGGCAGACTTCGTACTGTCTCAATCGATAAAATATTTAAAAGTTCCCTCTTTACCTTTTAAATAAAGAGAATTTTTTTGATGTATGAATAACAATGTACATACCTATTTCAATGCAATTAAATTTGTTGTATATTTTGTACTTTTTTGTATTCCACTTAATATATTTCTTTCTTGAAAAAAAAATTGTAAGTACAACTTTATTCATATCTAAGGCGAAACAAAGTTCGCCGGGTCAGCTACGTTATCTAATTGCCAATTGCCACAATGTATCCTACCACCAGATCTCCTATGCTCTTTAGTTTCTGGGATAGAAAATGATTCTAAACACTTCTTGGCCAACAGTATACCATTATAGTTTATTATTTTATTAGAGTTGATTTTTTATTTATCGATTGAGGCAATACGAAGTCTGCCGGATGAGCTAGTTTTACAATACATATCCACACAATACTGCTGCAACAATCGACAAAATCTCAGCAAAGAGTTATCAGCATTATAACGCTCACTTTCTGGGTGGTTTCTTGTCCTAAAATCAAATAATTCAAATTTGTATTAATTATTAGACATTTTTAATTCAAATAAAGATATTAGTAGTAGTAGTAATATCCATCATCTCGAAAACATTAGTGGGTATTGTAGAGCATCGTATGAACGGTGTGTTCCATATATTCGTTGCAATTCTCCAGTATTGCGACGAGTAAGAACAATATCATGCGTTTTCAAGTTTTCACCTACATTCACAATTGCTACTTCGGGTATTGTAGGGGCGTTGAATTGGCGTCATGTGCTCCAACAGGTCGTCTATCTGTTCTAATCACAACCTTGTGATCGTCATTTGGCATACGTTCCAAAGCAGTTTCAAACAATGAAACCAATGCATGATGTTAATGAAGTAGTTGCTGCATTACTCGAGGAATCATTTTTCTCACATCTGCATCAATTGATTGACGTTGATTATCCATATTGCGTATATGAAGTATATTTCGAGGCATTCATGATGTGTATCTTCAAGTATTTGTAATGGTCCAATTCGATGGTGAATCTGCCCTTGGATCTGAATGGCAGAAAGGGAAGACAAAATAAGTGATTTCAAATCATTAATGTTAATATTCTATTCTTACCTGGAATGTTGGATTGAATACGAGTCCTTTAATTATATCTGCTCCAAACGAATTCATTTGAAACACCCATTGTTTACATGCCATGACAGATATAGATAACTATCTACCTCTATGATTGCCATCTAATGACGATAAATAATTGTAGAATGGGGATTTGATCAGAACATTTCGTTATAAAATTTTCCGAAGTGTTCGCAAGAAAAATGGGTGTAATTACAAATGGACACAGATGCGTTAATATTATTAAAAAATGTACAGTAGCGACACCTATTGGCGTTTTTCGCAAGAAGGAAAATTATTTCCTATTTTTTTCCATTTTATCAAATTTTTCAGTGTTTCAATGTATTTGATGTTAACCCTGCCGTAGAAGAATCCAACAAAAAATCTTTCATAACAAACAGTTCATCCAATCTAGAGTTATAAATGATGAAACTTACAAAATGGCACCCGCCTGCGGCTCGCGCTGCAAACTTCATCTGCGTGAGTTATGACTTACATTACCGCTCGTTGAATAATATACTAATTTCATAGTACTAGTATGTCATTTCGAAATTAAGTCACGCGAGAAATGAAGTGGCATGAGTTCTGAAGTGATGAGATGAACATTCTAATATAGGGTAGATTGCCATGTGAAATTCATTCCTACATAATGAAGAAACACAACAACGATTTTTCTTGAACAAATCTTTAAGAAACCATTGATTTCGAGGCGAAAACGACCTGTAGAGTTTCTGTTTAAAGAAGGTTGTGCGAATCTTTCGATAACTAAAGTTTCTAGACTTTCGAACCACCTGACGGATTATCATGTTGGATTTTCAGAAAATGAATGGTGTGATTTTTTGAGGATTTACCTTTGTTTTTGTTCCCTATTCCCGAAAGGATTAAAAGAATGTGAACATGACTGAAGATTGCAAAAACTAACCAGCTATAACTACTCTTTCGGTAGGCAAGAATAATAAGGTCTCTTTGATCTGGGTTCTTGGTCTTTCGGGAGTCACAGGTAACGAAGAGGCCAATAAACTTGCCAGAGAGGGTGCTCGGAAACCACTCACTGATCCAGAATCTTTCTGTGGTATAGGAAAATGTACATATAAGAAGAAATTTCTGGAGAAGGAGAAAACTGAAAGAGAAACACTCTGGCAGAATTCCCCAGGGTTGGATCACTCCAAAAAGTTCCTCCGGAATTTTGAAACTGCAAGATCCAAAAAATATTTGGATCTCAGTAAGAACCAACTACACCTCCTCACTGGCTTTCTTACAGGGCATTGTCGCCTCAGAAAGCACTTGCTGAGAATGGGCGTATCGGACACTGACGAGTGTAGATTCTGTGGGGAGGAGGAAGTAACTCCTATTCACCTAGTCACAGAAGGGCATTGTAAGCCAAAGGAAACAATGCTTTGGTCAAGAGATCTATAGGAGGGAGGAATTAGCCACACTGAAGCCTTCAGAGATATTGGATTTCATAAGATCTCTGGGACTAGAAGGCGAGCTGTAAAGCTTTGTCAGGGGTCACAATAGACCATCAGGCTGCAGTGGACTGTAGCCCCTTTTAAACTATCAACTATTAACTACTCTTTTGACCGAATTGACTGTCCACATTTCTATGAAAAAGAACTAGTCGCAACTCTTTTACTTTTCGGTCCAAACATAGAACAATTCAACACAGCCACGGCGACCATAGATCATTTAATTTCCGGCCGTAATAAACCGGAGCTTTGTCTCCCGATCCCAGGCCCTTTTTTCCCTCACAAGCGGCTAAACCCGCCGATATAAAATATGTCGTAGCCGATAAGCGGCGCCGATTTATTGGCCAGTGTTTCGGCAAGATAAACACCGCCAAATATTAGCCGGAACGGCGGCCAATCATATTTATAAATCGAATGGCGGCAGTTCGTTCCCGGTGACTATCATCGTCGCTTTTTGTCGGTTCCCGGCCAACGTTAATTAGTATTGGCTAAGGAGGGGTGGCCTTACGGAATGGAGCCGTGATTTCTGGCCTTTATCGTCCTCGCCCATCCGATGCCTATCATTTCGAGGCTTCGGGGTTGCTGTGTTATCGTTGGAGATAATTGGGAGTTGATCTGCGATCGTTTTCGTTTCTTGTTCCTGAAGGAAAATGGGAATTCCGGGTTCAGGAATGGATCTAAATGAGAAAACAGCGAAGAGAATAAAATGGCGGAAAGATTGGAGTGTTGAGAAAGCGTGAAGAATAACTATTTATTTACTCCCTAATAATGTTTTCATTTTTTCGATCATTCCATTGCTTTTAGAAATGCCATTGCGAAAAAAATGCTCCCAACTTTCAACAACACAGCAGATTTTGTGCCGTCATAATCCAAGTTTATACTGCCGGTTTCTAATACGTTTGATGGTACTAAGGTTCAAGCAGAACTAAACGGCCAAATCCTAACAGTTTTTCGATTTCTAATTGGATATCAAACACGTTATACCCAAAGTAGTTACCTAAGTCATGCAGCTAAATCAAAAATCACTGATGGAATAATACCACAATTGATTTCGCTCAGCCACACCCAAACACAATTTTTTTGAGCATACTCTATAGTCGCCCCATCACTCAACCATTTTCACTTATTCCACAATAGTTTGGAAAATCCAAAATATCATCCATTGAATGACATTATTTTTCATAAGATTAACCTTGTGTTGCAGGAATGTCTATTGAAATTTAATGCTTCCTTAATCCTCCCTTACACGGAGTACTCATGGGAGATAGGCATAGATACTCCGTTTAATGGAAGATTAAGGGAGCTTCAAATTTTATGGACGTTCCTGCAAATCAGGGATAGCATAATAAATAGTTTAATGCTTTCACGACTGGCTATATTGATAATGAGAGTCTTCCAGGCTCATTGGCCGTGGTCCTTTAGGAATTATTTCACCTACATCTGCGGCAGGACTCTTCAGAGGATTATTGGTCTAAGATTGTACCTCGAACGCTAAATTTTTGACACTGACCTGTTCAAACCGTTATCTTCATCTCGATTAATGGCAGGAAAAGGTGGTAAGTTTATGAGCGCGATGTTGATTTCCCTATAGCTCCTGCTTCGTATCTGTTTGATCTTTGTTTTTATGAGATCGCCAACCAGGTGCTATGTCAGAAAGGGGTTTCATCTTTTCTGTTCATGTTATTTTTATATTTATAAATTTCAATGGATTCCATATTCAGCCTGAGATAGTTACTATTGATATTCGAAATAATCTCTGCCTTTTAGAAAACTATATTGTGTCCATATGTTAGAGCTAAGTTCCGCTAAGGCGGATTTTTCTGTCTGATTCCGTCGACAGCATAGTTCGTGATCCTTCATTCTCGTATTGATACTTCGTTTTGTTGTACCAATATAGACTTTGCTGCAGTCACAAGGTATCCTCTAAATACTTGCTTGTGAAAGTGGATCGATTTTTATCTTTGGCCCACATAAAAACTTGTACAAATGATCAGAACTACCAAAGATAAAGTCGACCCATTTTCACAAGTCGCTATTTACAGAATACTTTGTGACATCAAGGATATTTATTTCTTAAGCCATGTTGCACAGATACACAATGAATGAATCATTCAATTCTTGACTTAAGATCAACTCTTGTTCCCTGGCCGAATGATATTCTATATTTACATCGTTTACTTGTTGTTGAAACAATATCATGAATTGATAAATATAAACGACCATGGATATAGACAATGGGTATAGATTTTCATCACGTTTTTAAATTGATGAAAGTTACTCAGACCGTTGAGACCTTGTTGTCTCAAGTATGAAGAATATAGAGGATGTTCCTATTGATACATACTACACAGCTTCAGATGAATCTGCAATATCGACCCCAAATGATTCATTAGTGTCATAAGAATTCAGCTTCATTTCAAGTCGCCGCTTGCGATATTATCCGATAGAACTTATCCCCATGACATCGTAGTCTAATCCATTGTGCCCGAGCAAAACAACACCGCATGCTCCCCTTGCCCTACCTAAACCTTACCTCGTCGATAATCGGCCCGTGCATCTCGAACCCTTTGAACCGGATAAGGGCCGCAACTTCGTTACCTACGAGTGCCCCGGGACCCGGCATGCATTGCGCCCTCAATGGACGCGAGTAATGGCATGTTGATAACCCATCAACCGGTACATTCCGGACGCCGTCTGCATCTGCAGACCCCGGAATGCCCGATTGTTTGCCGGCAAATGGCATTATCCGGGTCCGAACGTGTCGCTAGGCGATGCAGATGCGAGGCTGCTCGTCGGAGGTTGTTAATTCTCGATGCTGATGTCGTACCGGGAGGTTGGCGGAACGTGCCGGGGAAGACTCTGTTGGAAATAAGAATGGACAGAGGGTGGAGATTTGGGTGGACTTACAACGACATTGAGCTGGATGCAACCTATAAAGTGCCAGTGTGAATATCTTGTCTGAATTTTAATTGGTATCATGATTTATAAGCTTCAGCTCCAACTGTTATCATTATTCTGAACAGGGGTCAATATGTCAGCTCCAACTATAATTTAAAGCATTTGGTTTTGGTCGGTTAAAAATCCACGATCTACCTTACTCATCATGATTAAAAAGGTCATTTAAATAATATCAGCTTCAATTTAAATGATCTTCTTGATTTGGTTAAGTAAGGGAGACCGTGAATTTCTGAACAATCAAAATCAAACGCTCAAACGTTTTTTTTATTTATTCTTTCGAAGTATACAGGGTGGGCCATCCATAATTTTCCACCCCGAATTTTGAGCTTTGGAAAGGGATAACGAAAAAACGCTCGGCCAGGTAAAATTTTGTTTAAAGGAGGACAAATAATGGTGTTCGAATGAGTTTGATAACACTACCTCTCTAGCCGCAACCCCTAACAGCTCTCATTTTTGAATTCATTCAATTCAATTTCCTGCTTGGGTGTATTTTTTTTTTCTCTTCATTATTATACAGAGTCACTCAGTATTCCATCAATAACTTTCACACACCGAATTTGGATCTTTGACATGGAAAAATCGATCGGACGGGTCAAAAAATGAATTCGATATCACTACCTCTTTTCCATCTCAAAGATCCAAATTCAGCGTGTGAAAGTTATTGATAGAATACTGAGTCACTCTGTATAATAATAAAGCGATGAGAAAAAAATACACTCATGAGGGTATAATTTTCGACCAAATAATGTTTTTTCATATGTAGAAAAAAAGTTAACAACTAGAAATCCATTTTTTCTAGAAAATGAACCATTGAATTGAATGGTCCCAGATATTTTGAGTGATGTGATCACTTTTAAAAAGAGATAATCAACTTTGAAGATCCCATAAAAATCTTTTTTCTGGGGTTTTCATGTAATTGGGAGCTGCTGTTTCAGAATCCATACATTTAACTGTTCATATTCATTTAACAAGCATTCTTCCTTATTCACATTTTATACAGTTGCCCAGTTGAAGTCATCAACAAAGATTTTCAAATGATTTCAATTTCGTCACTGTAATAATACCGAGATTATCTGTTTATGAGAATGTCTATGGAAAATTCGAAGTCGATTGATCATTTTCTCTTAGGAGCAAATACAATCACGTATCTGAAACTGTTCGTTGAACTGTTGTCTCCTCTAGAATCCGAAAAAATTGTTATCTAGCTGGTTTTTTTTGGGCATATAAAAAAACCTCATTTTTGTCGAAAATTTGATTTTCATTATGAATTTTTCGAAAGATAAAGCTCATCTCTTAGAAAATTTTTGAGGATATAAGGAATATCATGCACACTCTAGGGTTCTCCTATCAAAAATTATAAGCCATGGAGAAACCCTATTCATTCGTTCTGACCTGCCAATAATCTCACATAATACAGCTCAACTAGAGTTTTAATTTTCATTCTCATAGAAAAAACTTCACATACAACTTCCTAGAGAAGTGCTAAGGGCTTAGTGCTTGAAATATCGAATTACTTTCACAAAGAACTTGGTAATCCGAAGCATTTTTTCTCAGTATTCAGTGCTTAGTGCTCGAAGCACAGCTCTTTCAAATTTTTTACAAAATTGGAATAATTTTCTCAATTGATATGGAATAAACTCAAAAATTTCCATATCTCTAATCAAGTTTCCTGTTACTGCAGAATAACAAGGACGCCTCCCATAAATGCTGAAGAAAACAGGAATAAGAGAAGGTAACAAAATGGCGAAGGCGCAGGTCATTTTCATTTTTCAACCTGTTCTCCTCCAACCTTAGAAACTGAACCAGGAAGCAAGTTGTGGACCTGATACTTCTTAAAAAAATATTCTCTTGAAGAAAGGTTGTGTACTCATTGAGTTTTTCTTGGTCAATTCTGTGGTCTTCTGATTCATTCCGATATCCGTAATTTCTTGATTGCGTCTATTTTTCCGCTCTTGCTTGTTTGTAGTTCAGAATAAAATTTTTGAGTGTCCTAGAAAGAACTATCTGTGTTCCTGTCAACATTAAAATCAAGATGTCTCTAGAAGAACCAGTTTTACTATCTTTTTTTTAGTAATCTTTATGCCTGGTTTGATAATGAAGATACCTTCTATTCTTATTATCAACGGAAAATTAAAAAAAAAACTGAAAATTATTATGTTTAACCTGGCAATGAAGCTCGGCTATCATTTCACTTACCATTTACAAATATGATAATATTCATAGTCCAAAAATAATTATTTTTTGAGGTATATCGACCTCGGTCATTTTTTTTACAATTCGAGGTTGTAGATTACGAATATGCAATTTTTTTTATCTCCAAGATCCGTATTTTGGAAAATGAAACTGAAAAAATTGTATGCAATTTTTTCAATAAAAATCTCATTTCTGATCCTTCCATCAGAGTTCCTGGTTTTGACCTTCCCAGGAGAATATGGTCTATTCTAAATTGCATTAGAACAGGCCATTATGCAACAGCATGCTCTTCCGATGGAATTCGGTTGAGAGCCCTAGTTGTGAGTGTAGGGAAAATGAGGTGACTGTAGAACATCTTATAAATAGTTGTCCCATTTATGATTTTCAAGATGGTTTCGGGGCTATACAGAAAGTATCAAATGAATTTCTGAAATAGGTGGTTAAATAATAAATAATTTGATTTATTCTAAATAATTGGTTTTTTTTTTTGCTGTTGTCGTTTTTCGTTTCAGATTGAGAATTGCGAGTCGTTTTGTGAAGAATCTGTTTATCTGAGTCCATAGAAGGATAACATGAAGATGTTCCGAAGGATCACGCTGATGTCTTTCAAGATTTCTCTGATAATTAATATTTTTATTAATTTTTTTTTTTCACGGGCAAGGCGGTTTTTTCAGCTGAGATTTTTCCTTTTCCACATTCAACCATACTGCAGACCTGTATGGTTTTTCTGTATTGCACCAACCTCAGCTAGGTACGTTTTCGTTTCAATATGTATTGTATTGGTCACTCTAATAATCTTGATCCTGTTGTTGAACAACTATTGAAAATAGATAACTAAAGAAATACTAATTGTATCATCATCGTCCATTAAGAAGCTTACAACAGAATGCCGTGGCGTACAGCTCAAGGCATCCGAAACAAACGCGTTGAAAACGGACAAAAAGCTACCTCGTAGTGCCATGTCCTGCAACCATCCCTCGAGCCAATTTTGCATCCGAAGCGGTGGAACACGACACTCTAATTAGGCGTTGAACAGTTCACGTCTTCGATGCATTCCCTGAATACGGTAATGAGAGTTTTCAATTAGCCGCAGAATAACCTGCTGGAGAAGCGGTTAATGCGTCGTCAGTCTCCATGTTTCGGCAGATGGATAGGGGGCGATAAACATATGGGCGTCGGTAATAAACCCCGATTTTCCATTAGTGAAGCATCCCCTTTTATCGTTAAAAGCTGCGGTATGTCCAGCGAAAATATTTTTTTATGAACCTGAGCGTTAATTCGATATCGGTAGGAGGAAGTTCAATCATGGCATATGTCTTTGAAACGAAATTTCCATGGGATTGATTTTTTTTACCCATTATATTTCATTAACAGACTTGAAAAAAATTGTGGTGGTTATGAATTGATATAAAATACGCTGACTCAACAATTTATCTATTTCTGGTACTGCAGGATAACAAGGACGTTAGAATACATATAATAATTCAAAGTTAACAAAATGGCGAAGGCGTTTCATACTTGAGAAGTATAACAAACGAATGAATCATTGGAATTTGGAGAAAAAATCGTGAATATTCTTTCATAAAAACATTTTCTGTTATTCAAATATTGTTGGCTTCACAAATTCTTTGTCGGAGTAAGAAGTCACGACACACCAAAAAATCATTTTTTTCAAATTGGAAACCCATTTTTTCGAAGCCGTTCCGAAATCTTCGTCAAAAAAATAGGAGCATACATCCAAGACTTTTATCCCAAAATGAATATTTGTCGAGATATTCAGGAAAAACTATATTGTCCCCAGTTTTCAATCTCATGTGTATTTTTACTGGAAAAGTGAAATTTTTGGAAATCTCGGGTATCGGAAAAATAATAATAATAATAATAATAATAATGCATTTATTGGCCCATTCTGACATATAGATGTATAGGACAAGTCAACCATTTTACAACCTAGGTAATTAAACTATCTCCTAAATATTCACTTACACTATAATAACATTTTCTCAACAATAACTCACGGATAGATTTTCTAAAATTACACTTATTCATTAATTTAATACAGTTAGGTAGATGGTTGAACAATTTCATACCCCTGTAAGTAGGAGAATTTTCAAACTTACTGGTTCGGTGTCTTGGCAAGGACAAAGTGTTGGTATTTCTAGTATCATATTTATGATAACTAGATAGAGTTGCCAAGTTATCTTGTTTATTCTTTATAAACAGGAGGCATTTATAAATATATATGCAGGGTGCAGTTAAAATATCATTTTTAATGAACAAAGGTTTGCACGATGATCGTGGATCACAATTAAATATCAGTCTGAGGATTCTTTTCTGTGAAATAAGTACTCTACCTGCGTCGGGGGAAGACCCCCAGAGTAGAATATTATAGGCTATATGACTGTAAGCCAGGCTATAGTAGATGTTTAAGAGCGATTTGATAGGAAAAGAATCCTTAATACGATTAATTGCATAATATGCACTATTAAGTTTCTTACATAGTGTGTCAACATGATGGCACCAATTTATACACTTATCAACATATACACCTAAAAATTTTATGCAGTCCTGTGATTTAATTACTGCTCGCGGACAACTGATTATTAGTTGCTCTCTAATAATATTGGTGGTTCCGAAGTAGATACAATTAGTTTTTTTAAGGTTGACAATGAGAGAATTACGCTGGCACCAGTCAGAAAACTCCTGGACAAGATTGCTACAGGAGGATGTAAGCTCATCAAAACATTCTGCTGACACGGCAACAGAAGTATCATCCGCAAATAATATCAACTTACTACCGTTAATGTAACTGGATAAGTCAGTTATGAATAGAATGAACAAAAGTGGTCCCAATACTGAACCTTGAGGCACTCCTGAAGTGATATTATATTCACATGACCAAGCATCCTGAACACGAACCTTCATCGTCCTGCCCGAAATGAAACTATGAAGCCAGTCTAGGAAGACGCCTCGAAAGCCAAGATTATAGAACTTAGATATCATAAATTTGAAAGATAGTACGTCAAAAGCATTGGACAGGTCAAAAAACAATCCTGCCACCATCAGACCCTTATCCAAGCACTCATATATAAATTCCACAAACGATAATGCAGCTGTCTCAGTAGAGCGACCGGATCTAAATCCGTGCTGGCAGTCGGGTATTATATTGAATTTTTCAGTGAAATCAACAATACGCGTGAAGACAATTCTCTCTATTACTTTTGACAAAACACTAAGTATCGATATAGGTCGATAGTTTGCAATATGGTTAACGTCATTCTTCTTGAACACTGGAATGACAATGGATGTTTTAAGAATTGATGGAAATATTCCAGATGATACCGATAGGTTTACGAGATCTGTGATGTGCTCAGCAATATATTCAGCTGAGACCTTCAGAATTTTGAAAGAGATGTAATCAGTTCCTACGCTTTTCTTATTCTTTAAGTTTCTGATGTTGTCAATGACTTCATTCACAAGAACGGGGTGGAAATAAAAAGTATGGTTCAGCATTGGGGCCGTTGTACATAACTGCGATATAACAGTGCCATAACAATCTTGCAAACCAAGTGCTGCAATTGTGGAAAAATGTTCAGCGAAAGCTGTAGCAACTTTACTAGATTCAGAACAAGGACTTCCCCCTATATTCACAGTTATATTTTCATTTTAAGTATATTTACCGGTTTCTTTTCTGACAATGTTCCATACGGTTTTATTTTTATTTTGTGACGTTTCCAAAAGACTCTCATAATATGAAAGCTTGGTTTTTTTCAATAGAATATTATAATCTTTTTTGGCCTTTTTATATAAATCCAGAGTTTGCTGAGATTTTAAGCTAGTATGGAGCCAGTATATATTTTTTAAATTGGAGCTAGCTTCTCTTACTTCTCTAGTAATCCATGCAGCAGAATCGTCAGTAACGTTAACTTTTTTCAAGGGAAAGCTTTGATCCATCAAAAACCTCAAAACATCCACAAAATCTTGAAAGGCCGTATCAATGTCCGAATCCTCACATATGACACCAAAGCGTATGTTAGAAAGTGCTAAAACGAATCTATTCAAGGTATTTGTAGAAATTATTCTGATATATTTCATCTCAGACCTATGACAAACAGTATATTTTGTTGAATTATCAAAAAAATACTCAAATACGAGCGTTCTGTGGTCGCTAAGAATAGTTTCTGCCACATAAGATTTACAAGAGCTCAATTCTATATCAGTGACTATGTTATCAACTAACGAGCTGGATGTATGACCATAAATATTGGTAAATACTCTGGTTGGTTCCTGATAGGTAACCCTGAGTCCAAAGCAATCAAAAAGATCTAAGAGCAATTTCCTAATCGAACAGTCAGTTTTCAGAAGATTGATATTGAAATCGCCGCATAAAATAAGTCGATCAACAATTTTTGAAGAATATTGCAATATGAAAGCTAACTTATCTAAAAAGTAGACAATATCACCTGACGGTGGTCTATAGACACTGATGACACCCACTCTGAGACCATGAACCAATAGTTTAATTCCGCACACCTCACACTGCATTTCTTCTGAGAATGCGGAAATGTCCAAATTTTTAATTTGGAGGCCAGTCTTGACGAAAATCATGGTACCCCCATGTTTTCTAGTGGGCCGACAAAAGTAAGCGGCCCGTATATAACCAGGTATGGACATCATCCCGATATTTCCAATGTTACACCAATGTTCAGCGATGCTAACGACGTCTGGGTTTTCTTCAACCATGAAAACATTTAAATTATTTAGTTTGTTTGTAATGCATTGGATGTTTAGTTGTACTATTTTGATGTTGCATTCTGTAATCGTAGGATCACGGGAAGCATTTAACTCTACACTTTGTGATTTGACGCTTGTGGTTTGGTCAGGTTCATTTCCTTCCTTTCCCTGATTTTCGCCAGATGGTATAAAAAATTTCCCACACAAGCACCCTCAGGCCATAGTTCAGGTTGTTTCACTTCATCGAGTTTGGTCTCAGGAACGGTTATAACATATGACTTGTAAAGTTCAGGGTATTTTGAATTAGCTAATTTGACATCGAAATTCAGGAAACCATTTTCTTTTAAGTGTTCACTTACACTGTCAACCGTGCTTGCAGCATCTATCCTACTCAAATATACAGATGTCATCTTGGCAACCCCCTTGAGATTTGAAGTAGTATTCATCCCCTGAATTTTCGGTCTACTTCGCCTTTTGCGAGTTACAGTCCTGAATTCATCATTCGGTAGTTTGTTCATTGAAGAATTATTTACTCCAGAATCAACAAGAGTTGCTATGACAGATTTTGGCTTAGAAGATTTAGGAGCCATTTCCTTTCCGTTGTCTGGGAGTAGTGGTGATACTGGAGCTCGAAGATCACCAGTTACGGCTGCCGCATATGACAACGATTCCATTTTCGTGATTCCACTTGACGCATCGCTGTCATAAAGTGTTTGTTTACATTGTGAATTTCTGTTTGTATATTTTTTTGGTTGTTCTAAAGTGAAACCGTTGGATCTTTCACTTTTCAGTTTAACAATTTCATTTTTCAGAATTATTATTTCGTTCCTCAGATCTATTATTTCTTTAGTAGCATTTTCTAGCTTGTGAGAAACTTCAGTTTTAATTAAATGTTCGATGCTGTCCCCAACAATTCGTGAAAATAAACTGTGAAATTCACTGTTGTTCAGAACATCAATTAATAATGATTTTATTTCCGAAGCACTTCGGGTTTTATTAGTCATGTCGTCAAATTTTATTGAAATTTGACGGATTAATCACACTATTACACTTTGAAATATCACACAATCGAGACACGCCTGTACCGTACTCACTCGTGTATATAAACACATACGAGTTAAGTTCTTGAATTATAATCTGCAATGCGAGAGCAACAATTGGTTCAAGATTCTCAATGTGAGTATAAGTGAAGTCAACGTAAAAAATTCTCTGGAATGCAAAAAAAAATAATTTGTAATAATTTTTAAGGCTTTTGAAGGAATAATCAACAAAACATGGACCAATTTCATTACTGAAAATTTCCCTACCGTGACAAAAAAAGGTTCTACAAAATTAAGTTATTGCGGAAGTTATTCTGAACTTAAAAAAATACTGAAAAGCTGAGCTTGAATTCGTCTGAACTATAAGAAGATAGTTTCTCGATAACAGAGATTTTCAAAATATCACTTGACCGCTAATAATTTTCCAGTGAAAAAACAAATTCGGAATGAGACATGACCATGGCAAAAAGAAATTCTCCAGAATTGAGAATTTGCGGAAATTATTCTAGGCTTTGAAAAAAAGAATAAAAACTGAACTCGTCTGGAATATAAGAAAATATTTTCTAGATGAGAGAGATTCCCAACAATTTCACTCGAACCCTAATTATTTTCCAGTAAAAAAGCACATTCGGAATTAAAGACAAAATGGCTTTTCCTCAATACCTCGAAAAATATATAATTTAGGATAAAAAAACTTTGTCATATACTCCTATTATTTTCTGAAAAAGATTTCGAAAATGTTTCAAAAAAATGGGGTTCAAATTTGAAAAAAAAAACGATTTTTTGATATTTCGTCACTTCTAACTTTGACAAAGAATTTGTGACCTTCTGTATCATATACTGAAAATCACGCTATCAGAAAAGAAGTACCAGCTTTTCTTCTCGGAGATCCTCAAAAGTGAGAATTTCTCATGAATGAACCTCTCTCTACGTTGTCTGCATTTCAACAGAGTTCAATTTTGAAATTTTTTTTCGTATTTCATCATTCAAAGAGGATTTTCCCGGAAAATTAAAATTTTTGGAATCAAAAATACTCAGAATTCAATGGAGAATCTATTTATGCTGTAATAAATGGGTAAATATATCGAGAAATCGGTTGAAATAATCGGGAACGTTGAATTCTCTAGATCATTTCTTTGGGAACAAAGAACAAGAACACATGGCCATCAGACGGCCAAATAGGCGCCTGAAATCTGAGAATCCCTTTGTTGGGATACAGTATGTGGCATATTTATGGAAAGTTTCGAATGAGAAGACGAGCGAAAATTAGACCACTCACGGTGACAAAAACCTCATGGTGTTAGTTATGGGGAGTTCGGCGCCGAAAGGTTAAACACGTGAAAGTACTTTGGGATATTCAGGATTGTTAAAAATCAAGTAGAGTATTGATTGAAAGTTTTCAGGTTCGAGATGAATTCGAGATAAGAGCAAATATTTGTGTTGTGGGTAGGAAACGCCCATAGATGTAGCAATTGGTCAATATCAGGGTAAAAACAAAGATTTTCCCTGGAAGGAGGCAATTTTTGAATAAGGTACGCCCAAAAGGTGGAGAAAAAAATTCACATTCGGTATTACCATTATCGAAACAAGTCAGTACTGTCCGGGATAAGAACAGAAAAGGTTCTTCGACGTGCTCGCGAAGTTCGGCTTGCTCGGTTTATTTTTGGGGGTGAAATAAGAAAGTCACAGTTAGTTTTAAGTCTCAAGCGGAGACTTGTAGATTTCTTGAGAGTAATAAGTAAAGTGAGAGGTCTTAAACGAAGACGTGTTTCGTATTTAGCTATTCCGGGAAGGGTAGTGAAAAAGGGTTGATTATAGTAGAATTTTGTACTTAAAAATCACGTACTCGTCGGAATATCGCTAACCGAAAAACGGTGTACGGAAATTGGGCAAAGAGAAAGGATCGCTTTGTGGATTTAGTGGAGGAAAGCAGATTATTGGAAAAAGGCAGAGTAAAAAGATCATATTTTTCCGTTTGCATGAGAAATTTTGAAATTCAAGTTGTGAGCAGTCCAGAGTCCTGAATCCTCCCAAGAATGAGTTTTTTCTTGTTATTTTTAGTTATAATAGTTATGTGAGGAAATCAGTTGTTGTAAGTTGTCGAATTAATCAATTTAAAGTGAATGATTGTGATTTTGACACAAAACTTTCGAAAACTTTGGTGTTATACTCGTGTAAAGAATCAATGTTATTTTTTTTTCTGTTTTTGTTATTATATTATCGAAAATTAGTCTGATTCGTTTTATTTTGATCACTAGAGAATCCCCTGGAAAAATTATCTAACACATGAAGTCTCGTTCTTCGTGCAACGAGCCGAGACCCACAAATAATATTATATGTTTTCGACATCTCTAAATTAATTATAATCCACCTTTTAATCGAAGGAAAGCCGCTCTTCCGAAGATTCCAATAAAAAGGTGCCAGATTATCAGAATGCAATAACAAATGAGAAGCCGTCTTTTTCCTTGAAGGTCACCTTTAAATTTTCAATCGTGAATCTTGTGTCTTTCCTAAGACTATTTTAAACAGCCATATTCGTAAATAACCCTGTATACATATAAAATCGAGTGTCCAAGTTGATATAGAATGAATAATAAATAGGAATTTCCTAAAACTATGAATCACACGTGATCACTTCATCCAATGACAGAATCAGTTAGCATTTCTTGATTTTCAGTTTCCATTCGATCGAAGATGTTGAAATCAAATCCTTAACTCTGAAAATTCTCTTAAAAAAAAGGCGATTGTAGCATTCTCTCTGAAGAAGTACTTGTGTTAAACTCTCCAGAAAATTTCTTTTTTCTCCAGAAAATTTCGTTAAATTTGCCTTTCCCCAGGAAGGCTATTATATAAATCGTCCAGAACGTTAAAGACTTGAATTATACTCAGAAATACGGGAGCTACTTTCTAGCGTTGAATCAAGAGACGCTCTGAAACAGAAAAATTAATGCACGAATCGCAGGTATTATTTGTTCACCTTAGTGATATATAGAGAGTCATCGATCTACGTGGAGACAATTACACCGCAACAATCTAATTATTTCTACGGAACAAATTTCTACCCAGGCGAGGCCGTAAGTTAATAACAGAGTCAATGTAATAAACCGACATGAAAAGTTGCATTACCTCCATTATTAGATCTCCCCAGCAAGTTGCATCGATTCGCCGAGGGACGTCTCCGACTGCATCCCAGGCCGGGTCCAGACAAAGAATTTTTAAATATGATTTACGGGCCTCATCTGGCGTCTCATCGCGTTTCACGCAAGGCCACTCGCGAAATAAGAAAGAGACGGCCGTAAATAAAACGGCCGGAAGGTGTAATGAGATCTGGAGCAAGACTCCCCGGAAAAACTCGCCCTGTTACTGCGAAATTATGAACTCCGGTGCGGGCGCCTTCTTCCCCGGAGTTGATAATGCAGCGGGAGCGGGACCATCTCTCTTGTCCCGCCATCTCTTAATTTCCGCCGTTAAGACCTGGCCTTGGTGGATGTTTCTCCCTGGGCAGGTGGACGAATTGATTTTTTGTGCGTTGGATGATAGCAGAGATGGAAAGGAAGGTGAAGTAATTGGAGGGAAATATGAGAATTTTGATGCAGTTGAAAAACTTTAATGAAGTCTAGAATATGTTCAGAATGATTTTTATTGGACCACACTATATTTCGCTTCGGAAAAAGAACATTAATATGGATTGCTTTCCTGGAAGAAGTTACTGAATCACCAGATGTAACAGGTTTGTTATAGAAACTACAAAGAACCATCAATGACAATTGTACAGTTCATTGCCGATATTTGTCATTGCTGGATATTCGTCAAAACAAATAAATAACACAAGAAGAAAAATAACCCTTCTTAACTGTATTCACTTACGTGAATTCGAACTAATCTTATAACTTGTTTTGAAATTTCAAGGAATCTTGATGGCATTAATCAACTTGACAGTGCAATCAAAATTTTGTGAAACCCGCGGGTTTCACAAAACTTCTCAAAATCCACCTTTAGTGTAACAAATATCTTGTCGACTTGTGTATATGTAGTTAAACAGGGTGTACCAAGTTTCTGGAGAACTGGGTCTATATGAAATCTGAAAATTGGGATAATGATATTGTTTGATACTATCTACCGTGCTGAAATATTCTTGAAGCCTGACCACTTTCAGTTATACAGTTCAAAAACCTTTTTTTGGTTTTTTTGTTTTCGAATTTGATAGAGTATACAATTCTGAATGCATTCGTACAAAAATTGTTGCATTCGTCATAATACTTTCAAAACTATGAAGAAAAAGTGTGATAAGTGTATTCAGTATTATGTTTGTTATTCCTGATCTAGATATCTTAAACACAAACCGTTCTCACATATTTGATGTGGAAGACTGAGAAAATATTGTTCATTTTAGAATTTTGAAAAACTCATCACAGGGTGTTCCAAATGTTGGGTCAAAAATTGAGATCAAGATTGGCCCAAGAAAATAATGATTATGTTTCAACTTTTTAATGCTCTTAAAATTAATTATTCTTGAGTTATTTGTTATTTAGGATTTCATGTCGTACGTAGCGTCATATTCATAGAATCTGTTTCGTATCAACGATGACCTTGGTCATAGAAAATACATTATTTCGATAACTCTTTTCTGAATATATCATTGTTGATATGGAACGGATTTTATGATTTTTTGCTACATACGACATAAAATCAGAAAATCCTACATAACTCAAGAATTATAAATTTCAGGAGAATCAACATGTTGAGACATTATCATCATTTTACTTCGCAGAATCTAAAGCAATCATAAAAAAATAGGGTTCTAATTTGAAGAACGAAAGTTATCCGCCAATGTTGATCCCAATTTTTGACCTATTATTTAGTGTGAAGAGTTTTTCGAAATTCTAAAAATGTAAAATATTTTCACAGTCTTCAACGTCAAAAATATGAAAACGGTTTCGGCTTAAGACTTCCAGATTAGGAATAACAAACATAATACTGAATGCTCTTATTCCCCATTTTTCTTCAGTTTTTTCTCTATATTTTGGAAAGTACCATGACAAATGCAACGATTTGTGTACGAATGTATTCAGAATTGAATACTTTATCAAATTCGAAAACAAAAAAACCGAAAAAAAAAATTTGGAAATTTTTTTTCCAATCCCTGCATAACTGAAAGTGGTCAAGCTCCAAGAATATTTCAGCTCGGTAGATAATGTCGAACAATATCATAATCCCAATTTTCATATTTCAAATAGGTCAAATTCTTCAGAAACGCATAATAGGCCATCATACTTGGTATACCTTTTATATTCTTCTGAATCAAAGAGCTGAAATAATACAAAACATATTGAAACAAAGAAGGTAGCTAGCTGAAGTTGGTGCAACACAGGAAGACCATACAGGTCTGCAGTATGATTAAATAAGGAAATTGAATAAACCTCAGCTAAAAAGAAAACCCTTACCCCGCCCGTGAAAAAAAAATTACTCAAAATATTAGATACCAGAAAAATCTTGAAAGACATCAGTGTGATCTGAAAGAAAATCTTCATGTTATCCGTCGATGGGCTCAGATAAACAGATTCTTCACAAAACGACTCGCAATTCTTAATCTGAAAATTAAAAAAGTCAAAAGCATAAAACAAACCAATTATTCAGAATAAATTAAATTATTTCGAAATTGACCACCTATTTCAAAAATGCATTTATTACTTTATGTTCAGCCTCGAAACCATCTGGAAATTTATGAATGGGACAACTATTCATAAGATGTTCCATAGTATCCTCATTTTCCCCACACTCACAACTAGGGCTCTCAACCGAATTCCATCGAAAGAGCATGCTGTTGCATCATCCATGGCCTGTTTTAATACGATTTAGAACAGACTATATTTTCCAGGGAAGTTCAAAACCAGGAACTCAAATGGAAGGATCATAAATAAGATCTTTATCGAAACAATTGGATACTTTCCATTCAGATTGCCAATATTCTTTGTCGCTTTTTTTATATCAATCAGAAAATTCGACCAAAAAGGTCCCTATTATCTGGAATAAAGGTGAGTATGGGAAATGAATTTGGAAAGTAATTGAATTTGTTCCAAAAATTCAAAGCTGTTGTCTCTCTGCAAATATGGGGAGGAACAATATTTGAGAGGACTGGTAACCAAGGAGTAGGTGTACTTGATAGTACCAGTAATAATCCTCATAGAAAATTTAGTTGGGCATCAATTTTTTTTACATGAACATTGTTCAACCTAACAGGGCAACAATATTCAGCAGTAGAAAAAACCAAAGCTAGCGCTGCCGTACAAAGTATTGTTGCATCAGCTAGTTCCTGAAGAATATTGTTTCGAGTTTTAAGCTTCAAACGCAGATACGAATTATAAAACCAAAATAGGGCAAGTTGTATTTTCACATTTTCAGAAGATGGCCTGACTTGTGATATCACCATAAACACAAATATACAAAAATTTGTCGACATTTATATTATTGGAACCCTTTTTTATATATACACAGAAAAGTTTTCACTTCGAAACTCAACAGAAGATTGATTGCACATTTCAAGTACTTTTTCTGTTATTAAATGCATCTTTTTCAAACGTCCATTCATAACATTGACATCCCGACCAACTAAATGCAAATTTAAAAGGGTTTTATTGAGCTTTCGAAAAGTGGTACGTGTTAGGGTTTCAGGAATATTCTTCCTATTATTAATTATCATTTAAAAAAATGACGATCAGCTTCAGGTGGATTTCACAAAACTTTGGTCGTGCGAGTAAAAAACCTTACGTCACTTCGATCCAACCAAATCACTTGTTCTGAAATCTCAACGAATCTCGATGGCTTTATCAACTTGACGGTGCAATCAAAAGTTTTTGAATAGCACGATCAATGTTGTGTAAAATCCACCTTTAGTGTTACAAACATCTATCGACTGGTGTAATCCTCCTCGATTGATATTATAATTCAGATCGGAAAATCCTAAAGGATGACGCAATAAAATTAACTGCTGTTTGAGTAGTAGCGTTTCTCAAGCGGAGCCATTATGTTTGCTATGCTTCAGAACCTGATAGACCAATCGTTTAAGTCACATTTGCAGTAGTCTTTTCAAATCTTAAAAAAATCAATTTCTCAGGCTGAAGTTTTCGCGAACTCCAAGAAAGACATCACCGAAACGACGCCTCCATCGCCTCCAAGTGCCCAATAACCATCAAGTCAGAATGACTCGAAGGGTGCAAACCCTTAGAATCGTCTTACAAATCACCTTTCCTTACTAGGGTTCTGGCAATCTGGCCTCTGTAATCCTTTGACATGGACACCCCTAAAACAGGCACTACATCCCCATCACCCCCGCTCCGTTGCGTAATTTCACACCATTTCAACGTCGCCGTAGCCCCTCTTTCCCCTTCCCATGGGAGTAACCCTTCAACTTGCCCCGTACGCGTCTCATTTGTTTCGTATTTATATGCAGAATTTGTTGCACCCGTGTGAATGTGAGGTTGGTTAAGTTGACCGGAATGAGTATCGTTGTTATTGATTGAGGCCGTTAGGGGGAGCTCAAGTAGTGGCCAGTTCAGTGGCGTACGTGACGTGCGTGTTGCGGGCAATATGTCGGTTTGGGAATATTTGTCAGCGTGAGGTTTATGAGCATGGCGCGATGTTGGTTTATTGGATCGAAATGATCGTGTAAAAAATTTGGAGCATACAGGGTGTTTCAAAAAAGGTGACCCTCCTCTCTGGGATAGATAGAAAACTGAAAAATATTAGAGGTTTGTTCAGAAAGAAATTTTCGTAAAGCCATCTGTATTCAAGATACACGGCGTTGAAAATAAAGAAAATTTACTCATTTTTTACGATTTTGCCGAAACTAGTGGCAACATTGTAATGAAATTTTATACGAATATGTTTTGGAAGCTGATACATCTATTGAATGTGTTTTGATGTCTGACTCTCATAGAGGGCGCTAGTTACAAGGTTCGTACCAAATTGTTTTGAATAGACTTTTTTGATATTAGATTTATTAAGCAAAATTTCGAGCCATTTTAAACATCATTCAATTTTACACCAAAAAGGTACATTTGATGAATATTTTAATTTGAAAATTATGAAGTGATAAACGAGTATTGATAAAGTCATTATCAATTAGAAAGCATGAGAGAGCTTCACCCCACATTGAAAGAAGGTGTCGTAATCGGTTGAGTACCCATTTTCCGAATCGATCGATTGGTAGAGGTGCACAAGCTCCGATTCATTGGCGTCCTCGGTCATGCGATTTCAACCCCTTGGATTACACAGTTTGATCGTTCCTCGATTGACAATTTGTCAATCTGGTCGCCTTTTTTCTGAAGTTTGGTTCTTTGCATTTGCTTCGTGAATGTTTTTATTTTGAAATGGAGTCAGTTTATCAACGGCTTCGATTTGAAACGAGTTTTCTGAAGATGCCAAGACGTGAATTAACAAACGCTGAGGCTAATAGGGCTAATAGCGGAAAGGCTCCAAGTGAGCCAGAGTGTGATCTCTCGACTTCGGAATAGGTTCAGGGAGACAAGTTCTGTGTTGGAAGGACCAAGGCTTGGTTGGCGACGAAAAACAACACCTGCTCAGGAACGTTTCATCACCGTTTCAGCGAGAAGAAAGCCTACATCTACGTTTAGAATGCTACGAAATAATAATAATAATAATAATAATAATAATAATAATAATAATAATGATTTATTAATCCTCTGTGACATCTCAAGTATGCATAGGACAGGTCAAAAAGGTTCAATAATTTAGATACTCTCCAAAGTATCACTCAAATAATCATTCACAGTATAATAACATTTACTCAGAAGCATTGCCATAACTGATTTCTTATATCTATTCACATCTAGAGATTTAAAATGAGAAGGCAAATGATTATACAACTTGGTACATTGATAAGTGGGTGAAAGCTCAAATTTTGCTGTTTTATGTCTGGGAAATGACAATGTTTCCCTGTTTCTCGTATTATAATCATGCTGTGATAATTTAACTAATTTGCACATACATTAAGCATTTGAAAATAAAAACTGATGCAAGAGTCAAAAGGTCGTTTTCAATAAAGATAGGCCTACAAGATGATCTGAGAGCAATATTGAACATCATCCGAATGATCCTTCTTTGTAAAATGAAAGCTCTATTCACTTCTGAGGAATTTACCCATAAAAGAGTATTGTAGGAAATGTGACTATATACCAGAGCATAGTAAATACTCAATAGTGATTGTTTTGGAATCGACTTTCTCACTCTACTAATTGCATAATAAGAGGAATTCAATTTTTTGCATAACGCATCAATATGGGTGTCCCATCTCAAATTGCGATCTATATGAATTCCCAGGAATTTGGTACAATCGCCAGATGTAATGCTACAAGCTAAATTTCAATAATTAGTTTTTTATTATTTTTTTTCGAAAGTTCAAAGTGGATGCATTCTGTCTTGCTGATATTAATCATTATGGTATTTTTATGACACCACTCAACAAAGCTTTGTATCAGATGTTCACACACAAGCTGAAGCTCTATGAAACTCTGCGCTTTTACTGCAACTGAGTGGTCATCAGCAAACAACAAGTTTCTGATTGCACTTGAGGATAGGTGGCATTATCAGACATATTTTTTTCTTAAATGGGATGGAAGGTCATTTATAAACAGTAGGAACAAAAGTGGTCCCAAGACAGAACCTTGGGGCACTCCTATGTTCCCACCATATTGATTTGAATACTATTCAAAATGCAGATGGAGTCCAAGTTTCCATCGGAACAATCTAACGATAATTGAGAGAGGTAAATCTAGGTTCTAGACGTCCATTAAGAGGAGTTCCATTAACACGTGACCATAAGCGTCAAAGACTGGAATGGACAAGGCAACGTATCAATTGAAACGATCAATTGCGTAGTGTCCTTTTCACTGATGAATCCAGATATGGACGATTCTCAAAATCTCGAAGAATAAGGGTTTGGACAATTCCACGCATACCCCGTAATCGTCATTATGTCGAAGAAGTCCAACAAGTGTTATGGTATATGCCGGGATAAGATCTACACATTTGTCCTGGGAATATGACCGCTTTACACTGTAGGGACCATGTCATTGACAATATTTTGCCAAATATTTACACTGCTCTTGGCGAAATTTTCAAATTTCTTTTCGATACCGCTAGACCGCACCGCGCTGCCATAGTTGAGAATGCGCGAGAGGAGCTTGGTATTCCACATTTACCAATACCTCCGCACTCACCAGATTTGAATTGCATAGAACATGAATGGGATATGCTCCAAAGAAGATAAGATAATCATCAACCTACCCAAGAATACTCAAATGATTTGAGAGAGCTTCTGCCCCGTTTAAGGAACCAAATTCCTCAAGAAATGTGCAACAACCTCGTGTGTAGTATGCAAAAAAGATGTCTAGCTGTTATTGATGCCCGTGGTGGCCATAAATTGTTTGTATTGATAGTCTTGAAATGCTTGAATTCTCTGGAAATTAAATTTCGTTTTTTCTACTAGATTTTTCTTAACCACTTTGTATATGCTGCAGACCTGCAGGTTCAAATTAATTTTATTTCCTGAAGCTTGAAACCATATGGATATGAATTTTCATCACAAAATCTCATTTCGAATAATTTTTTTGCTGTTTGAGTCAATATCCCTAACTCATGTGGAGCAGTTTATTCACACCCACCCTCCCTATTCTCCAGACATTGCTCCCTTTGATTACCACTTCTTTCAATCAGTGACACAGGGATTGGCAGACCAGCACTTTCGGTCTCATGAAGAAGTAAAAAAATTTGATCGACTCTTGAATCGATCGTCTTTTCAACTCGCGACAATACTTTGAGTCATTAATGTTTTAACAGTTTTTCACAATATAGCCCCGAATTTCGAAGAAAAAACAGCAAAAGCAGAGTTGCACACCTAATACTACTGTATACAATGAAAATATCTTTTTTTTGTCATGAAAAATTTTCTTCATTGCACGACCACACTACCCTCCGAGTGAACTTCAGTTTCCGAATAGAATAATATATTTTATTCCCTCAAAATTCATTCCCTAATCGTTGATTCCCTTCTGAACCCCTAAGATACCTCTAGCACCCAGAAAAACATATCTCGAATAACAACCATTCGGTCAGCGTTCAAGAACATAAAACTGCTCCACAATCGTAAAGATAACGTTTTCTAGATTGATAGACCTGTGCCGTTTTATCGTCTCATCCCCTTTATGGGTCTGCAAAACTCGAGAAGAGTGTAAATAAACGTGAGCCCGAGACGACTTTACGAGATTTCGGGTCGGGAAGATTCAGCGAACATGTTTTCGGTTGTTAGGAATATGTTAAGTATTCTGGATGACACGTTGAGTTGAAGGTGCCTGAATAGCTTGTGATGAAGTTGACCTATCAAGGTCTATTCGATAAAACCAGGTCAATTTTGTGCATATCTAGGCAATTTTATATCGGAAATTCACCCTGTATACAGGGTGTTTCAAGAAAAGGTGACCCCCCTCTCTAGGATAGATAGAAAACTGAAAAATATTAGGGGTTTGTTCAGTAAAAAAAGTTTCATAACGCCATCTGAATCCAAGACACAGGGCGTTAGAAAGCAACAAAATATACACATTTTTCACGATTTTGCCGAAACTACTGGCAAAATTGTGATGAAATTTTAACCGAATATGTTTTGAAAGCTGATATATCTAATGAATGTGTTTTGATTTCTGACTCTTCTAGATAATTTGAACATAATTTTTGGATAATGAATTTACTGAGCGATCTCAAACATCATTCAATTTAACACCAAGAAAGTACTCTTGATTTGAAAATTTTGAAGTAATGATCGATGCCGGTATTCATTATTCTTCTTAATGCTTGGTAGTCGGCTATATGGTCATTGAAGTGACGTTGAATTTTGTTCTCCAATTTTTGAGGTGAATTAACCTCTGTTGCATAAGTTTTCTCTTCAACAGGTGGAATAAGCCTCTCATACTAATTTTTATTGGATCTATTCAAGTTGTTTTTGACTTTGAATGGTTTAACAGCGATCTTCTCCAAGAATACACACTTTTCAAAACGATTGAATACGATATCTCTAACTCTGGAGCAGTATAATCAGAAATGATTACATGAAAAAACCTCCATGATTTTTTTTTATTCGAATTGGAATCAAATACTCCTTGCTATACCATGTATGTTTTACAAGAAAAAAATTTTATTTTACCAGTTTCTTCTCGGTGTTGCAGTTTATTTTTCAGTAAGTATAATAAAGCAAGAAACGACGAACTTCTTTAAAGCGCTGAGTACAACATTTCACCGGGAACTCGAAAACCTACATTTACCGAATCAATGTCCCTGCACTGAAGTCAATAGAAAACCCATTTTTCTTAAAAAACGAAAAACGTTTCCCACAAAGCAAAGCCTCCTCGCGTAGCTTCTTCAATAATTCCAGCCTGCACGCAGCAATGTTCATTAATTATGTTCGTAATTTGATCCGGCTGCCTAGAAATCCCACTTTCCTCGTACCTCAGACCGAACACAAAGACTCTAATTAATATTTATATTCAATGAAGCTGCTCTCTTAATGAGGAAATAATAGGAACGTGAGTTCCCATTACCTCCCCTCCTCCCATTACCTCCCTGGCCTGGAAACATCGCCAAGAGGACGAAACCACAGCGCTACGACCTAAGGAAAAGAATTCACAACTCCGTAAAATCACTCTGAATCTTCAACGGAAAGAATTTTTGGTTGAATTGGGAATGCCCCAAATTGGTCTCCATTAAACAAAAACTGTTTCTTATATCTGGGAAAGAAGAAGAAAGTAATCATGATCACATATGGCTCTTCAATACGGCATTATCTTCAAAGAACATGGGGATAAATGTTTGTTGAGGGAGACACCATTACCAATTGTAGTTCAGAAATTGTCAATTGACATTCAGAAAACATCACTTGTATTTCAGATCAGTCGATTGAATTTCAGAAAACATCAAATGTAATTCAAATAAGTCATTTGAATTTCAGAAAATGTCATATGAAATTCAGATTAGTCAATTGAATTTCAGATTACATCAAATGTATTTCAGATTAGTCATTTGAATTTCCGAAATCATCAATTGATTTTCAGAAAACATCAAATGTAATTCAGATAACCCACTCAATTTAATTTGAGATATGGTCAATTATATTCCAGGAATGGCAATTTGAAATTAATTTCATGCGCATATTGATACCAGATTGCATTTCAGAAAAAATCAATTGTGGGTGATTCAAAAATAAAACAATGTTGATAAATTAACCTTTTACTTTCACGTGAAACATTTAATTTTTAACACAAAACTCGAAAACTTGAAACCATACAGGCATGTCTGCCATCGCAGTTGCATCTTAGCTCGATCAATAATATTTTCCTGTATGTAAGTCTTTTTTAAATAACCCCCGGTGGCGCACTGTTTGGAATTCTGAGGTTTGTTTTTATGTTTTTATTTTCGACCATAAAATTTCAATTGGAATGAGCATGGGAGAATAAGAGCTCATCTGCAGCAGTACTGCTACTCTTTGGGTGATTACGGTCTCCAATCTCAAATGGCATGCAGCATTATCACAGACGATCACTCAATCTGTTAACATGTTCCTCATATCTTGCCACTGTTGCAACAAACCCTCAACCCATTCATCTGCTGAAAGCGCTGTGAATTAACCTCGTAGTCTCTCCATGGCTAATACACCAGCTGCAGACACTGTTGTCAATGGCATCTCCAATTGAATATGTTCTCAATTTGACTAATTTTCATTAGGTGTTATGTGCTTCCTGAAGCTACGGTGTTAGGTGAGGAATCGATTAAGAAGATTCAGCAGCAGCAGATTATATTGGATTTATTCATACATGGAAATATACCTGATTGGATGAGATATATGATTGATGATATGATGACCATTAGATAATGAGGAATATATCTCAAAACCTGACTTAAATTCCAATAATATTCGGACTTTCTGAATCACAAATTGAGATTTCTGAAATACAGTCGACTAATCTGAATTTCATATGACATATTCTGAAATTCAATCGACTCTTTCTGAAATTGAAGTGACTAATCTGAAATACAATTGACGGTTTCTGAATTACATTTGGAAATGTTTTAGTTACTATTATATCGAGTACTAAGAAACAAAGTTTCAATGTTTTCGGAGGTTATTGTAGACCTCATAATAAGTTGAAAGATTAATATATTCACCAAGAAAAATAAGGCATATTAAGAGCTTCGAAATCTTCAAACAGGAATTATTCTCGGTATTGGTTGAGTGTGAACAATGTTTATTGTTTTAGTTCATAGGATTTTTTCATAGATATCATATTATGGTTATTTTATCGTGACTTATCAATCAATCGATCGTAGAGAGTATTTTGACTTGTTTTCCCTTGAGATAGAAAGAGTCTTCCGTCAACCTTATTTGCTGTGGTCCATTAGGAATAATTCCAACTACAACTGCGGTAGGCATCTTCAGAGGATTCTTGGTCTAAGATAATTCCTCGAACGCTGAATTTCTGACACTGACGTGTTCGAACCGGAAGTTTTATCTACATCCCGGTTAATGGCAGGAAAAGGTTGTGAGTTTACTCGTGAGATGAAAGTAGGCCCATCGCTTTCCCTTCGTATCGGTTTGAACTTTGTTTTTTTCTCTGTTCATGTTGTTTTCAATTTTGGTAAATTTAAATGGCTTCGATGGAATAGTTACTTTTGATATTCGAAATAATCTCCGCCTTTGAGAAAACTATATCCAACCAAAAACATTTTCATGTAAAATTTTGCCATTTCCAACATTGTCGAAAAGTTATCTGATCTCATGTAGAGCCAAGCTGCTAACTCTACACTCTTCAACTTCACAAGTCCTTATTCCACTAACTCTATGCCTTGGTCGAAATAAGTGACTTGGCCGTTTCTCTTCCGTCACGTGAGCAAAAGGTGAAAAATTCATTCGCTGTTCAAAACTTTTCTGTTATACAATAGTTCTTTCTTCTTTTAGCTACGAAACGGCCAAGTCACTCATTTTGACCAAGATATAGAGTTTGTTAAATAAGAAATCGAAGATAGAAAGTGAAGAGTTAGCAACTTGGCTCTATATGAGATCTGATAACTTTTTGACTATGTTAGAGATACGGCCTCGTCTTGGCAATATTTTACATGAAAATGTTCTTGGTTGGATTTCAGTTCGTTTCATACGTTGCTTATGACAAAATCCTTTTATTTAATTCTTTTTTTCCCGAATAATAATCAAATACAATATAATTGTGAGATCTTTTTCAAGTCAAACCAATTCACAATTATTCATGTTCAAAATCAACAAAGTACGAAGTATAGAAATATACCTTTACCTACCTAGCTTCAAGCTGCGATAGTGATGTATTTGAGAGCTGCCATCACAATCATTGTATGAAGAATAGTATCATTATACAATGATCACAACGGGAAATTGCACAATGGAAACTGGGACGGATGAGTCACTTTAATCTTTGCACATTTGATAACTTTACTACTGGCATTATATCCTGAGAATTTTTTTCATCGACTTCATTCCAAAGTCAAGTTGTGAGGGGTTCAAAAATGCGACGGAACACTTCTTAAAAAGAAAGGTAGTACCCTGACAAGGCGCTTAGCTTGGATCGTTTTGGCAGGGGCACTACCGGTCACAAACTGCAAGATTTTTTTCAGAGGAATAAAGTATTCCTTTTCAACCTCGACCTTCAGTGTTGTAACCTTCAATGCCTGTAGCATCATTGAAGTCTCAGGCATGTTTCCTCCGACTTCAAATTTCTTTATAAAACCAACCGCAGCCACGAATCCTTTATGCCCTGGGGCAACCCCTCCCACGAGTTGAAACATCGCCGAGATAACCGAAACAGAAACGCTTCTATCTGAGCGAAAATTCCACATCTTCGTCAAATCCCGAAAGTTCGAATGAACGGATTTCTTCGGGGAAAATTACCTCTGAATTTTCCTCGCGGTCTGAACCATCAATATTGGATTGCGCGCTGCTCCCGAGAGGCAGGTGGATTGTAATTTAAATGGAGGAGATACGTCTCCTGTCAAAAATTAAACTCCGAAAGTTTTTCTGACTTAATTTCCCGCGTCGTGTTGTTGCTCGGAAGTTTCCAGAGTGCTCTGCGAAATTTTCTGAATTTGTTGTCGAAAAGGTTTATAATGGATTAGGGCGGATTCAACAGGGGTAAATATTGTTCGCAGTGGCGTATCATCGGTGTAAGAAATAATTAATTTTCGTTCCTATAGTCCAACGTTGAATGATTCATGAGTTTCGTCTTCTAAGTTGCTCTTGTCTAACCTCTTGGTTAGTTCATCTACCAAGGGAAATGCCAACTCGATAGTGCTTTCAACTATTCTTGTGTTAAAACTGAAGTTTGATCTTTCCTTGTTCATCTCTAATTTACGTTTACCGCCATCTTGTTCAATTTTGAAGCAAACTGATTCTACTCAAATAGGTGTTTTCAGTCTCTTCAAAACTATCAATATATAGCTGACCCAACAGACTTCGTACTGCCTCAATCGATAAAATATTGAAAAAGTTCTCTCTTTACCTCTCAAATGAAAAGAATCCTTTTGATGTATGAATAACAATGTACATACTTATTTCAATGCAATAATTTTTTTGTATATTTTGTACTTTTTTGTATTCCACCTTATATATTTCTTTCTAGAAAAAAAAACAAATGGTTAGTACAATTTTATTCATCTCTAAGGCAGGCAACCTTATCTAATTGCCAATTGCTACAATGGGTCCCAATACAAGATCACCTACGCTCTTTAGTTTCTGGGATAGGAAATGATCCTAAACACTTCTTGGCCAACATTATACCATAATGGTTTATAATAATATTAAATTTGCTTTTTTATTTACCGATTGACTCAGTACGAAGTCTGCCGGGTCAGCTAGTTTTACAATACATGTCCACACAATACTGCTGCAACAATCGACGAAATGTCAAGAAATAGTTATCAGTATTTCAGCGAACCATCAAACGAAATTAATAGTAATTCATCGAGCTCACTTTCTTAGTGGTTTCTTGGCCCAAAATCAAATAATTCAAATTTGTAATAAGTAGACATTTTAATTTTTAATAAAGGTACTCATCATTCAATGGATTTATCATCTTGATATTGAAGTATGTAATATCGATCATCACCTCTCCAAATCATTTGCGGGTATTACAGAGCACTGTATGAACGGTGTTTTTCATATATTCGTTGTAATTCTCCAGTATTGCGACGCGTAAGACCAATATCACGCGTTTCCAAGTTTTCACCTACAATCACAATTGACACTTCGTCTATTGTAGGGGAGTTGAATTGGCGTCATATGCTCCAACAGGTCGTTTATTTGCTCTAATCACAACCTTGTGATCGTCACTTGGCATACGTTCCAAAGCAGTTCTAAACAATCGAACCAATGCATGTTGTTCATGAAGTAGTTGCTGCAGATCTTGAAGAATTATTCTTCTCACATCTGCATTAATTGATTGACGTTGATCATCCATATTGCCTATATGAAGGAAATTTGGAGGATTTTATGATGTGCATCTTCAAGTTTTTGTATTGATCCAATTCGATGGTGAATCTGGCCTTGGATTTAAATAGCACAAAAGGAAGACAAAATAAATGATTCAAAATCATTAATGTCAATATCATATTCTTACCTGGAATATTCGATTGAATCCACGTCCTGTAATTATATCTGCTCCAAATGAAGTCATTTGAAACACCCATTGTAATTTTGAGTATTCGATAGAAAATGTCAATGTTTTGATTCAGACGTTTAGGCAACTCAAAATACACAGTAATTGTCTACATTGCCGTCAGAGATATAGATAACTATCTATAAGATATAAGCAATAGTAATTTGCTGGACAGTCAGTTATAAATATTTTTGTATTGGGAATAGCAGCAACTGATATGAATACTCTTTTTTTTTACTCGAGCTTTCGAGATTTATTTATCTCTTCTTCAGGAGAACTACAAAAATATACAATAAAATGAAAAATGTTCAGGTATAAAATGAATTCATGAAAAACTTACGAAATTGAGATTGTACAGAAAGATGGAATCAAAATGACTGACATCAATAAATACGGAGAATAATTATGGTAAAATATAAATGTTGGGAAAGGAAAATATTGAAGCTTGTAAAAAGTTTTTCATGACATGGAAAGTCGAATTGACAGCTAATTCATAACTAGATTCAGGAAAAGTTAAATCCGAATATTTTTTCAACACTGATGCCCACTTGCACCGTTTTCTGGTTAAGGCACCCTTAACTAAGACGTCCTTAAGTTTTGAGGCATGCTTTTCCCCGTCTTAACTGATCAGATCTTGCACCACCTATTTAATAGAAACGACTTTGTTGAGCACGCGCTAAGCAATGAAAAAACTGGCAACAGCGTATAAATCAGTGAATTTGTTTGTTTTGACATAGAAATGCGACTTGACCATATGGTTTTGTGTCAGCACTGAGCACAGCGAAGTAAGAAGAACACTCGAATTCATAGACAAACAAGATAATTTGTCTACGCATTTTCAGTATTCTGATTCACAGAACGACATATACTTTGAGCCGCTGACGAAGTGGCACAGTACAAACAATTTTTTTTAATTTGAGCAAATGATTTGATTTGATTTCAACAATTCTTTATTCGTAACTTGCATGACATAATTCTGCACCTGCGGAATATCATCGAAGTAATACTTTTCATATTCACAAGAGTAAATAGTACCTGCAGAATTAATAATTGCATGGGTACAATCAATAGCTCCAATAACACGGGGAAATCCAGCAATTTGGTAAAATTGGGTTTCGGTGGAACGTAATTCTGCTTCTATCTGAGGCATTTTTATGAATACTGAAACTCGAACAACTATTCTTGATACTGTAGATTGGTGGATTTTCATCAAATCGGCTACAGCCAATAAATGTCCTGCTCATGCGTAGAGTCGGAGGCACGTAAGAAGTTGACTCATCGGTAAAACACTCTGATTTCTACAATCATCAAGGCTTAAACTCCCTTCTTTGAGGTTTGGCATCATCATACATAAGATTTGCACTTACATATCACTTGCCAATTCTGAATCATCCTCAATTAATCTCAGCAGTTGCAGAGTAGTTTTTCTTGGTCAAACGAAATCGCCGAAAAAATGAGAATTCGTCCATATCATGGTAGTGATCGGCCTTATTAAATTCTAAACTTCTAGGAAAACCAAAGTCAATGATATCTAATATGTCGAAATCATCCTCATATAGATCATCGATTGCATTTAATAGAAATCTATCCATAATAATTATTAAATTCACGCAATCAAAAACAACACGTCAAAACTGAAGTTCGTTTTTGACGTTTGAATATTTGAGACGGGTTAAAGTCTTGTTTAAGCTATGAATATTCGCGGCTCAAAATAGTCATAACTTATGTGGCACTTAAACTGCGGTGCAAGAGAATCGGCGACTTAAACCTGACTTAGAATTTGAGTTGGACGTAAGTCAGACATATATTTGACGGTGCAAGTGGGCATAAGTAGAATTTATGGAATCTACCAAAATATTTATAACTATCTATATCTATGATTGCCATCTATTGGCGATAATAATAATTATTAATAACACATGAACATACATGCGTTAATATCATTAGAAAATGTACCGTAGCGACACCTATTGGCGTTTTCCGCAAGAAGGAAAATTATTTCCTATCTTTTTTTCCATTTCATGAAATTTTTCAGAGTTTGAATGTTTTTTATGTTAACCTCGTCGTAGAGGAATCCAACAGTAATTCTTTCATAACAAACAGTTCATCCAATCTTGAGTTATAAATGATGTAACCAACAAAATGGCCGACTTAGTTCGATATTTCAAGATTCCATTTCCATGTCATTTCATACTTTCATTTTGTAGGAAATATAAATACGTTTTGGGTTATATAGAATCTACAAAAATATTGATAATTCTCATTAGTTTTACTCAATTAACGAGTGAATTTGATTCACTTTACTTATGTGGATTCTTCTTAATGTATTCTTCATTATATTGTCAAAAATCACATAGATTTCCAGAATTCTCTAGGTTTCACACATGGAATGATGCATCAAAATTGAACATTTTCTGTGGTAATTGAGACTGATTTTTGATCCACCCATGCTCACTTCAATATTTTGATCAGTTCATTGCATTTCCCCATTGTTAATCTCTATTAACATATAAATAATTACTGTTCTCGAGTTTCAGATGAATGAATCTCCGTACATGTTGGATAAACCCTGGATCTCCTGCAGAACACGATGTGAGCTTCGCTGTTATGGTTCAACGGTCAATTGTAATATACATGCAACTGATTGACAATCTCTCGTCTTGGATTCACCATTGAAGTTCTTTTCAGGTAATGATGAACTCAATCATTCGGTAAGATCTACTATTTATAATCCTGAAATCTCGAGTTCATTCATCTGATTCTACTTCCAACTTTGATCTGGAGCCTTCTGCTTCTTTCAAAACCAACGATTAGTGATTTAACCTCATGTAGTAGTCCCGTTTTGCACCACTAATAATATACCAATTATATCTTCTATTTTTCTGATGGATGTTCTAATTGTGCTTGCTCGTAAGCAGTCATTCTTACTCTGTTAATGTTGTATTCATGTATGAATTTCGCACTCTCTTTCGGAACTCAACATTGAACACAATATTTCCGGTAAAACCTAACTTTATTTCGACGATCTTATACCGTCGGGACAGAAAAATCGAAGTCTTGTTCCCTCGTCTGTCGCGACGAAAGTTCATTTCGTCCCCGTCATCTAATTGAATCCGAAAGCAAAGCCGGGCTTATTAGCATTCTCGGAAGTTGTCAACTGGGCCAGGGCGCCCCAGGAATCGATGCCGGGCGTGCGTCAACCGACGTCCTCTACGCGAAAACCCAATTAGAACTTGTCGAACTGGATTCGATTATGGTAGCACGTGTCCGATTCTTCCGACGGATCCGGATGGGATCACGTGGCCTGATTTGTGTGCTTTGGGGGCGGGGGGGTACGTCACGGTGTTAATCGGCGGTTCGTTCCGTAGAGAAATGAGGTTTTGGGGGTTGCTTTTAGCAGTGGAATATTTTGGTCTGATTCTGAATTATTGTTTATTGTATTTTTAGTCAATATCACTATTTTATTTTTATACACCTCTTAATAAAATTTTTGAATACCTTCGTGGATGAATAAACCTCAAAAAGGGTAAATACGACTTGTTTTTTTAGACCTAGTAGTTGGAATTTCATAACGACGTGAATATTTGATTCCTACTAGAGTGAATAGCTGCTGTTTGACGTGATGAGGAAATTTTATACAGGGTGTCTGAAACAGGGGTTCATAGTGAGTCTCAATGAAACTATGAAAACTCATTTTTTTCAATATAACAATATAATTCTTTAATTCCGATTGATTGCTCGTCAGAGACAAGATAGAATGTTCCGAACATTTCACGATCAAAACCAAGTTTTGCTCAGTCGAATTTATTGTTATGCTCGTATTTTTAGGAGGCCCGGTTAGCAACTGTCATTTTTACCTTTTTTATGATGATCAAATAATCAAAAAAATCTCAGTTTGAATTTATCACATCCATTTTTTCAACAACAGAAAACAGGAATTTAATAATACATTTATCAATTCTTCTACGAACTCCATCTGCTGTAGGTGTTCAGGTGAAAATTACAGCAGTGCAACCCGCACCCCAACCTCAACCTTTTTCTTCGAATGAATGCTATTTCTATAAACTTCTCATTTTATAACACCTCATGAATGAAAATCAAGGAGCTTAAGGTCTGGAGAACGAAGCGGACAGTCTAATGGACCATTCAATCTGAGATCTTCCTATATATTCCATAAATGAGGAACATATTTAATACATCAGTGTTAACGTAATTCCGATTTTGCATAGTGCCGGATTAATGAAACAACAAGTATGAATGAGAATTCTTACGAATGCATTATGAATGAGTTGACGTATTTACTATTGACAAAGACCATTCAAAAATTTTCTCAATATATCTATTATTAGACTAAGAAACCTGGATTCATTCTAGAAATTCGAATTTTATTCAATAACAGCAAACTTCTGCTTTTAAGGGTATGAAGTATTTGGCATACTCCTACTAATTTCTGACGAGCAATCGATGGAAATTACAGAACTATATCAGCACCCCAGAGGTAAGAGTATCAAAATTGGACAAAAGAGAGATTTTTCAGTTCGATTATTGTTTCAAAGAATGTTTACTGCCATTATCTGGCGACTTGATATACCTAGGGAGTCAGAAATGTGTTCCACTAGCTGGAATTCACTAATGTGAATCCAATTTTGTAGATAGGTCATGTCTGAAAAAATGTGACCTAACACACTTTACCTCTGAGGTGCTGATATGGTTTTCATTCGAAAAAAAATCAGATTTCATTGTTTTATTAAGGCTCACTTCGAAGTCCTGATTCAATCAACCTGCTATAAAACATTTTACCAAAAAAACGTCTAAGTCACTTATTTTGTGGTAGGTGTACAATTTGTGAAATACGGTGTCGTGAAGTTGAAGGATGTATAGTAGGCAGCTTGGCTCTACACGAGAACTTTTTGACAATGTGAGTAATTCGATCTCGTCTTGGCAACATTTCACATGTATATATTTCTGGTGGATAGGAATGTCTGAAATTTCAAAGCTGTGAACATTCATTATTGAACGAAATGAACAACATTGATCATGGTGAAACCAATCTCCTAATGCATATACCAAACTAGCGGATGATATATCGATCGATAATATATCTATTCTGATCTGGAATAAAATCATGGACATGTAGGAATTTCAATGTTAAATTTGAATGAGCTTCGAGTCTAGTACAACAGTGGACGAAATAATAGACTGGACTGTTAAAATGGCAAATGTCGCCAGGACTGAGGGATATCTGATAGTGCCGCAAGTTGCAATTTGCAATTCACATATTAGTCGTTAGTCGCATCCAAACGAGAGATGCGATAGGTAGACTGTTTGAAAATTCCATTCTTTTGAAATGGTCTTCTAAAAAAATTTCTTGGGTGGTTCGCACCTTACAATATCGGTAACCATCTCTTTTCAAGATATTCCGAACAGTTGTCTGCTAGAACAAGGTGCACTGATTTCAACAGCTGCACACACATTCACTTCATTCGTCAAACGACTTTTACTGATGGTCTTCGGTGGTCTATCAATCCTGCAATGGCGGCATGTTTGTAAACACCAACATTTCTCCAATTTTTCGATCATTTTGAAGATAGCTGAACATGGAGGTATCGGCCTTTCTTCAAAGGCGCATATAAAAGGATTTATTGTCTCCGCAATAAATGACCACCGAAGTATCATTTTATGATTTGAATTATCTCTTTAACCGCAAACATTTTGATTTACGCGAATTTAATTTAGTTTCGAACAGTCTAGCTATCGCATTTCTCGTTCTGATGCGACTAACGAGTAACGACTAATGTGTGGATTTCAAACAGCAGCAGAGATCTCCCACTCTTGTCGAGATTTGCCATTCCAACAGTCCAATACCTTATTTGTTATCGAATCGCAATGAGGTTTCCATTATTCCACTGTTCTGCTAGACTCGGAGCTCATTCGAATTCAACATTGAAATTCCTATGTGTCCATTATTTTTGAAACATAGATGAATTCAAAATAGTAATCATCGAAATGAATACCATTTTCAATTCATCCATGTTTAAAAAATGTTCTCGATGTGGCCTCCGTAAAGTCAAGAATTTTTTTATTTTTGTCCATTGTTTTATTCCAGATCTGTTTACGAATACAGAATCATCATATGGCATCCAATCAGCCCCCATTGCTTTGTATTGAATATTTGCCCTCTTTTCCGAAGTACCCAGTTAACAATGTTTTCGATCATTTTCAAAAATGTATGCTAAAGTCTGTTTGAAAAAGGCTCCCCCTTTCTTCCACACGAATTCAAAAAGATCCAACAACCACCCCCACCCTGCTCAACTCATCCAAGATAACGTAAAGCCAGACCAAACAAACAAACAGAGCTACAGCAAACACCGGACGGCTAAAAGAACAAGAAGAACAAAGAAACTCCGATTCGGCTCCCTTGTCGAGCACAAGTCCTTATAAAACAAACTTAACGCCGTTTAGACGATCGCCGAGATCGATGGCGGTGTAAAACGGCCCTAATGGAGACGCGGATCTCCAAGGAGCCTCGGCGGCAAGCAGGAGACACCCCAATAAATTCCGGTAAAAATTCACGCGCCGTGAAATGATGTTTTAATCGAAAAACAGCGACCGGAGGCCCGGAATAAATCCGTCGAAATTTTTTGAACCATTGAATCTCGACCGAATTGAATCATTTCTGCGGCCCCGACTTCGGATGACGCAGTTGCTCTCGCTCCGCTGGGCCCCTTAATAACGGCGGGCCCCCAAGAATATATCGGATACACTTTGTATTTTTATGAGGTTTTTATGCGTTGTTTTTTTTTTTCGGTCGGGACGGACGGGCGAGGTTGGGATTGCGGAGTTTTTCGCTCTAGTTCCTTCGGTTCGTATCGTTTCGATCATTATCGAGTAAAGGGGTGCACAATTTGATGTCCTTCGCGAAATCAGGAGAGAAAGAGAGAAATATACTGCTCTACAAGAATTGAGAATTTTTTTTTGTATTTGTAATTGTATTTTCCATGCATTCTGGGTTTCTGTCTTCATAAGCTAGTTAAAGCTTGTGCGAGTTAGAATATCGTATTCAATTGTTTTGAGAAGTATGCAATCGTCGTGAATATCGCTGTAAAATCATTTTCAACTGAATAACAACCTGAATAGATCCAATTCAAATCAGTATGAGACATTTCTTTAATCTAGTTGACTTTTTTCTGAAGTTTGGTTCTTTGCATATGCTTCATGAATGTTCTTATTTCGAAATGGAGTTAGTCTATCAACAGCTTCGATTTGAAACAAGCTTTCCTAAAATGCCAAGACATAAATTAGCAAACGCTGAGGCTAATAGGGCTCCAAGTCAGCCAAAGTTAATATCTTGACTTTCGAATAGGTTCAGGGAGACACGTTTCGTGTTGGAAAGACCAAGGCTTGATGAGCGACAAAAAACAATGCCTTCTCAGGATCGTTTAATCACGTGTAGAATGACACTGAATATTCTTCAAAATGCAGATGAGGTCCAAGTTTCCATCGAAACCATCAGACGACTTTTAAGAGAGGTAAATCTAGGTTCTAGACGTCCATTAGGAGGAGTTCCATTAACACGTGACCATAAGCGTTAAAGACTGGAATGGGCAAGGCAACATATCAATTGGAACGATCGATGGCGTGTTGTTCTTTTCACTGATGAATCCAAATATGGACGATTTAGAGATTCTCGAATAATGAGGTTATGGACAATCCCATGCATACCCCGTAATGGTCGCTAAGTCCAAGAAGTCCATCTATTCCGAGAGGGAAGTGATAAGATATGGGGCGAGATATGGATCAACGGGCGCACTGATCTACAAATTTTTCCTAGGGATATGACCGTTTAGCACTATAGGAAGCATGTCATTGACAAGTTTTCAAGCTGCTATTGGTGAAACTTTTCAATTTCTAGACGATAACGCCAGACCTCACCGTGCAGCCATATTTGAGTATACGCGCGATGAGCTTGGTATTCCTTATTTTTCAAAACCTCCGCACTCACTAGATTCGAATTGTATAAAACATGTATGGGATTTGCTCCGAAGAAGATTGGATAATGATCAACTTATCCCAGAATCCTTAAATGATCTGAGAGAGCTTCTGCCCCGTTTATGGATCCAAATTCCTCAAGAAATGTTCAAAAACTTCGTGTGTAGTAAGGAAAGAAGATGTCAAGCTGTTATTGATGTCTGTGGAGGCCATACATTGTATTGATAGTCTTAAAATGCTTAAATTCTCTGGGAATGAAATTTCGTCATTTTACTCGATTTTTCCCAACCACACTTCATACGCTTCAACCTCAGCTAAAATTAATTTTATTTCCAGGAAATTGTTATCATAATACTATGAATTTTCATCAAAAAATTCCATTTCAACTATTTGTTTTTGCAATTTGAGTCAATATCTCTAACTCATGTATAGTAGTTTCTTTGTTTTCTGAAATTACGACATAAGCATGTGAATTGATTTCATTCATTACCATGGGGTTGTGACTCCTAAAATGAAAGTAACTGTTGAAAATTGAGCATTGCACCCCTCAGACCTCATCAAATTAGTCTCCTCTATTTATTCATCAGCTGACAGATAAACTCATGTTCATTAATTGAATCAATTTGCCTCTTTTGCAATCCAGCTCTGCTCTTGTGCAAATCTTGTAAATTAGAATTTTCAGAAGGTCACCTCGCTTAGTAACTGCTCATCTCGTTCATTTCTTGGAGTAACTAATCATCATAAGATCATGACAATCTAAAAAAAAAATCTGTGAGATCTCTATTGCGTTGAACTAATGCATTTGACTTCTCTAAGATATATGAATAAATAAATAAATAACTGTATTTAAGGCCATTGACCTGATTCCTTCAGCCCAATGAAATCAATCAAATTACAGTCATGTTACAAAAAAAGAATATATGAATATGTAGATGTTCATGATGTCGCATCTTGATTGCTTTTTAGTTTTTCTAGAAGTGTACTGGTAGGGAATTTCCTATGTGGATTACTGACTGGCTCACAATGAAATTGCTGAAGAAGATATATATTTTTTTATATTTTTACAGATATTTGAAAAAACTTTCTTCTATGAGAAATCTAGGTGTATTGTGCCATCTATTGGAGCATGTTTCGCTAGTACAGATTTTTCTGGTTGATTGAGAGGACAGCATCACTCGTACCGTACTTCTCTGGGGTCGAATACCTAATAGAAAATCAGCAGGAATAAAGTAGGGAAGTCTGTAACGCTTATGTACAGAGCGCACCGACAAGTGAGGAATCGGCCCAATTGGCAAATTCGCATCTGCAACGTCAACTCTGCAATGTTTTCGCGGAAAAAGGTCCGCAGTTCTTCGTCCAGACGGCATTCCGGGAGGGACGGTCGCGAACTTTATTAATTACACGTCTGACTAATTAGAGAAACGTCCGTCGAAAGAGACCTCACTTTTTACTAATTAGAGATGAGATCAGTTGACGGGCGGCCATTCGGCCTCACGCATTCCGCTGAATTAAATTCATTCTGATGGTTTATTTCTTCCGTCGGAGTGCCTCGCAAGACGTTGGACAGGCTGAGTGAAAGCGTCAGAAATTTCATTCTTCTGGGGGTGTTGTTTTATCGCATTCCATTAGGTTTATTCGCATGGGGGTAGGATGAGGATGGGGATTCTGGGACGAACAGCGTTTTTCAATGACGATGACAAGGTTTGATATCAATTAAATGAATTGGGAAGGAAGAGGAGTTTTGCGAGTGTTACTGTGAGCCTTCTTGAAAACAATTCGTTTTTGCTGTTGAGGGGTCTGGATGTTGTGCCTTTTCAGAAATCTACCAAGTCTATATGTGACCTTGGGGATGTATGGTAGGATGGCTCTTCCATTGGGGGAGATTTTTGATGTGTTATCATCACGTGTGGAAATTTTTTGTCCTTTTGCCCTTTGAATTTCCCCAGAAATTCCGGCTCGCATAAACTTCAGGCTCTCTCTACGAGTGTCACCGATAGAATTATATAGATAAAGACTTTCACGACCGGATATACTGGTATTAAAAGAGTCTACCAGGCTTATTGGCCATGGTTCATTAGAAATAATTTCGCCTAACGTTTTGCCTACAACTTCGGTAATTGGTAGGTAGAGTATTCTCGGTCTGAGATTATACCTCGGACGCTTAATTTCTGACACTTTGTTCGTCAGAACTAGCTTTTTTGTAAAAAAAAAATAATATTTTCAAGCTGAACTAACTCAAGCAGCACCTGATTTTATTGGTTCTTACAGAAGTACTCAGAATATACATATTATAATATATGTTAGCAATTGTTAAATTTGACAACCTTGTTTATTTGATGCTAATGTGCGAATGTAAATGTAAGAAGAATAACTCTATGATTTAAATGTCTACCACACTTCTGTATTACGAGAGCTACGCCGACGGGGAGAAGCGAGAGCTCTCTCTCTCTCTTTCTTAGCGTAACTCTCCTGAACAGAAAGTTGATTCAGATATCTCTCTCTGTGTACCGAGACCACGTGTTGTATCAAAATAAAATACTTTTTGCCCACCGAGTCAACCTTACTTTCCTATTCCTTCGTCTATTCAACATATATAATTTTTTCAGTTGCTGCAGAATAAACACCATACTGTTAAGAATATGGATGGTAGTAGGGATACCTCTTCTCTCCATAGTTCACGTAACAAGTATTTGCAATTTCTAACAATCAGATACGACTGCAATGTTCAGACGTTTATGATAACACGGTATACCTACCTCGGACCCCAAACCTCTATTATTACCAATTTTTCTACAGATAACACTATAATAACGTGAATAAAAAAAAGCAGACTTATGCTGAAATTTGTTCTATTATCACACAAGTGAAAGTAATTAGTTTCCACATACCTGTTCATAACTGGCAACCCATAAGTTCGCCTGCGTAAATATACTGCTCCACAAGAGTTAGGGATATCGTATTCAATCGTTTTGAAAAGTATGTAATCTTCGAGAAAATCGCTGTAAAATCATTTAAAAGTCGGTAACAACTTGAATCGATCCAATAAAAATCAGTATGAGACATTTAGTCACTCTGGTCGCATTTTTTCTGAATATTGGTTATTTGCATATGCTTCATGAATGTTCTTATTTTGAAATGGAGTCAGTTTATCAACGGATTCGATTTGAAACCAGTTTTCTGAAAATATCAAGACATAAATTAACAATAGGGCTATCGGAAAGCTACAGGGTGGCCTACCACAGGTTGTTGTAACGGAAAGGCTCTGAGTCAGCCAAAGTGTGATATCTCGACTTTGGAATAGGCTCAGGGAGACAGGTTCCGTGTTAAAAAGACTAAGGCTTGGTGGGCAACGAAAAACACTACCTCCTCAGGATCGTTTCATCACCGTTTCGGCGAGAAGAAAACCTAGTTTTACATGTTGAATGCTACGGAATACTCTTCAAAATGCAGATGGGGTCCAAGTTTCCATCAAAACCATCAGACGCCGTTTGAGAGAGGTGAATCTAGGTTCTAGACATCCATTAAAAGGAGTTCATTAACACGTGACCATAAGCGTCTAAGGCTGGAATGGGCAAAGTAACATATCAATTAGAACGATCAATGGCGTAGTGTCGATTTCACTGATGAATCCAGATATGGACGATTTTCAGATCCTCGAATAATAATGATAATAAAAATGGGTTCTTTATTGTCATTTTTTCACTACAACAGTAACAAATTGAAAATAAAACAATTCAAATACTTCTATAACAATATAGAACAAAGAGAAAAGAAATCATTGAAGGCTGTGCCTTGTCGTATATTTACGAAGTCTCTGAAATTTTACGGAATACTATTGAAACATCGCGGTGCCAAAAAAATTAATGATCGTTGTCCTACTGTTTTTTCCATTTCTGGCACCTTCAGTGATCGATGAGAGGTTCTAGTGTCATAATCATGTTTTTTGAATGATCTCTGTTTTTGCTGCATTTGGTAAGTGATCAGTCTAATACAAAATAGCTGACTGATATCACAGAGCCCTGATTTATAGAAGGGTATGGACAATCCCACGCATACCCCTTAATTGTCGCTATGTCCAAAAAGTCCATCCATTCCGAGAGGGTAGTGTTATGGTAGGGGCCGGGATATGTTTCAACGGGCGCACAGATCTACACATTTGTCCTGGGAATATGACCGCCTTACACCATAGGGATCATATTATTGACAATGTTTTGCTAAATTTTCACGTTGCTTTTGGTGAAACTTTTCAATTTCTAGACGATAACTGCAGTATAAAATTTTCCTATTGTCATGATGTTGCAAAATTTCATGAAAAATTATTTTTCAAAGAATAATTAGAAATATTTCATTCAGGATTTTTTTTAACAACGTGTTTTCATTATGTTGTCTGATATACGAAATTTATTTCAAAATAGGTTTCATTCTTTTATCAGCTAAGTGAGGGTCGATGTAGGTTCGGATCTTCTACCATTACGAGATTTAAGATTATGTAAAGAGTCAAATTAGTGCAAGAAGCATTCCTATTAGATTTAGATTTTCAAATGAGTTGGCTCCAGAGATGAGATAGGACTGGAAAATGGAGTAGAGATACTAAATTGTCCCCTTTGACTTCTGGCCAACCCCACACCTTCAATCTGTCAACACGGGGTCGTCAATCTTCGACATACGTCCCCGATTACCGAACGTATCCACGCACGTAATCTCCGGTATCGCCGGAAACGCACCCAGTCCGACAAAGGGGCGAGTTTTTGCGTCCATATATTATTCCCGAGCCCCGGTAATCGCAAATAGTACGGGGGCCGGACGCGGACAACTCGGCCTTTTCAAATATTTAACGAAAGACACAATCGAGAATGACGTATGTCCCGGCTAAATCGCGGCAGACATGTTTGCTAACGAATGCGGTGCCAGATATTGCAACTCCAACGTCTATATATTATGAGCGGGCGTTCGGGTTTCGCAAACACGGGAAAGATGGATGTGCTCATATCACGGTTTTTATGAACGCGGGCGTTATCCTCCGCCCACCTCCCTACGCTTATGGGACGGATGTCAGCGGGATTTTAGTCGCGACCAAATTACCGCCTATATACAGAGAGAGTTTCTGACCTGTACATATATTCTAACTATAGATTCTTGAGGTCAGAAAAAATATAACGCTCCACAAAAGATAGGGATATCCTATTCCATCGTTTTGAAAAGTATGTATTCTTCGAGGAAATCGCTGTAAAATCACTTAAAACTCAATAACAACTTGAATCGATACAATAAAAATCAGTATGAGACATTTCGTCAATCTGGCCGCCTTTTTTTTAAGTTTGGTTTTTTGTATATGCTTCATTAATGTCTTTATTTTGAAATGGATTCAGTTCATCAATGACTTCGATTTAAAACGAGTTTTCTGAAAATTCCAAGACGTAAATTAACAAATGCTAAGGCTTATAGGCCTATCGGAATGCTACAGAGTGGCCTAACTGAGGTTGTTGTAGCGGAAAGGCTCCAAGTCAGCCAAAGTGAGATATCTCGACTATGGAATAGGTTCAGGGAGACAGATTCAGTGTTGGAAATACCAAAGCTTGGTGGGCGTCGAAAAACAATACCTGCTCAGGATCTTTTCATCCTACATATAATCATAATAATGAAAATAATAATAACACTTCATTCACCCTTTTCAGACAAATTGAATTTGTATAGGATACATTAATAAGCAACAATAATAAGATGAGAAAATATGTGAAATTGAACAATAATTGAACTTAAATACTCATTTTTCTGTAAAAGCATTGCTCTACTAGGAGTGATTTTACTAGTCTTTTGAAATATTTGTGATCTAAAGCCTTCAATCTATCAGGTAGATGATTAAAAAGTTTCGCTCCGTTGTATGTCGGAGATTGCTGAAATTTTTTTTGTACGATGCGTTGGAAAACAGTTTTTTTATTCCTGGTATGATATTCATAATAATTAGAACATTTCATCATCGTGTTGAAATTTTGTATATACAGGGTGAGTCTTTGACTTGTTCATATATTTAAACCGTAGATTCCTGAGGTCAAAAGAAACACTTTTTTCATCTTTCATTTTTTCCGATTCGTCTTCGTTGAAAAGATACAGGCTGTCGAAAATCCATAAAAAAATTTAATTTTCAGTTATATTTCGCAAACGGATCGGTCGAATGAAGTGATTTTCGGAATATGGTTTTTCGTCAACGTGATTGATCTATCCTCAACACAAAATTCCACTAACATCCGCCAGTTTCTCAATCATGACCATAACATTCCATAAATTCACCAGAAAATCAAAGAGTCTGATTGTAAACAGTAAATTAAATATGAGATGAATATTCATTCATCTTGGAATATAAAAGTATTCTTAATATTTTCTTGTACAACCCGCTGTTTACGAGTAATTCCATATTGAAACAAAAAATTTTTCTGAGAAATTCCATAAATTGGGTACTTTGGCTGAATGTAACTCTGTCGAAAATATGCACAGAATTCAATTTTTGCTAGGTTGTCACGTTGAAAATCATCACGTTTAAATCCGAGAATTTATGTTCTGGAAGGACAAGGTTATTATGAACGGAAAGGGAAACGTACTTTGGAAATTGAGTTAAATTAATGAGCTCACCTCTACTTCTTCGATTTACATCCTTATTTATTCCAGCAAATTTACACACTTCTTTCTAAATACCTAATACTTCAGGCAAGTTACATTTCTTAAAGGGGATTGTTCGTTAGAAGCCCTAACTTCCCGTTTTCATTAAAAGCCAGAATGAATGCTTCACCCAGAGAAACTCATGATGGTGTCTCGTGTCTCTGGCATTATAAACCATGATAAATAATGATTACATACTGAAGATATAGGTGATAGCAAGCTGAATACTTCATTATCAATGATGGAAAAGAAATCAAGAGAAGAATATTCAACATTTGCCGCTTACGAAATTCTGTATGAAGTCTAAGAATTCTTTGTAGGTACATTTTATACATTCGGTAATTATTCAGAACTAACAAAATCGTACTTCATCTTTCGTCGAATAGGATTGAAAAAGTAAGTTGACGCTTGTTTTTATTGTACAGTTGGTTATTATTTCCAAGTTTTGAATGGCAGGCATATATTATATCTATGACTATGATATCCATGAGTGGCATAGCTCATTATGAAAGTTTCAAATGGCTATATCTTTTTTTCTAGGCCGAATCGGAAAAAATAGTAAAGAAAAAAAAGTGTTTCTTTTGACCTCAGGAATCTACGGTTGAAATATATGTACAAGTCAAAGACTCACGACGATATACATCGTCAAAGGAGGCAAGTACCCTACATCCTTCAACCCCGCATCCAGCGCAGCTAACACGAGATAAAATCAGCCTCCTCTCAATTTTCGGTTCGGTCCACGATCCAGACCCAGCACTGTCTGCCTTTCCACCGGAACAAAGTTGTTTTCGTTTTAATTTCACTCAATTACCGCACCTGGAAAAATTCAACCGTGACCGAATTCATTAACAGTGCCAGCCTTTCAACGGGAGGTTTTAATCAAAGAATAGCTTTGTTGGACGCATCCCCGTTCGGTTTATCCTTGCTGTTTTGTTCCATCGTTGATTTCACAAAGGTTTTTCTCCTCTCCCCGCTTTCAAAAACGAGCAGCCCTGCAGTTTCGTGAAAAATCCGCTTCTATGGATGGAGAGAGGGCAATGACGATGGCTTCTCTCGATTGGGACGCTGCTTAAATCTTCTATTCATCTTTGATTGCTTGATCCACAATCGATGGAGTCCTTCAAAATATATCCTGTTCCTGTATCTAGTCTTCTTGGCTTATTTGGGATCAAAAATTCGTCCAATGCCAATTTTTGATTTCTTCTCAAAATTACCTTCTCAACGATGTATCACACTTTGTATTTTATATGTGATTTCATGGATAAAACGACAATAGAAATTTCTAATTGAGAGAACTGTGGTAGGCTACGATATTTAGTGTAATCTTGATTTTGGCTTGAAAACTGATGATTCATGAACAATGTAAGATGGCCTGAAAGATCTCCAGATTAAACACCGTTAGATTGCATTCCTTTGGGGGTATTTGAAAAATCGTATGTTCTAGATTTCTTCTCCTGATTTGGAAGATCTAAAAAACAAGACATTTTCCCCAAAATACTGATTTCAGAGAAAAATAATTGGCATAGGCATAGGCAATAAAGAACTGTTTAAAACAATAATAATTGAATTTTCGTAAACTTCATACTCCAATGAGAGCCATCTTGAATATTGTTGACCAAAATAATTATTTATGATATAAGTGTTGAAAGTGACGTTTCATTTTGTTTGTTGGTGAAAAAGTTAATGAAATGGGCGGATCGAATTGAACAATTTCACGAACAAAATAAAATCACTTTTAACACAAATACCATATAATGTTTTTTGTACAACTGCCCTATTCTGATAATGAAATGGTCGAATTTGCAATACCAATAAACTGCATTTTGATATTCAAATAATCAAATGGTTGTTGTAAATGGCAAACGGTGCCAACGTTATGATTACTAACAAATGAGAAAAGACGCAGTCATTTGAATTTCGTTCTTGTCCAATTTTCGTCTTGGATTTTCAACTGCTTCATATGTTTGTTGAGAGTTCACTTATTAATAAAAGTGACGATTTGGTTGTTCCTCTGGATATTGAAGAGTCTGCAAGAAGAGCAAATCAGGAAATCCTACCTGAAAAATCTGTTTAGCAGTGTGATATTGCATATTACAATTTCCTGGCCTGGTGTAAATGGAAAAATGTAGAAGGGAACTTCAGTGAAACTGTTTTCCTGGCATACTTAGAAGAAAAATAAAAAATATGGAGTTAATCAATTTTGTGGAGCAAAGTTTCAATGATAAAGTCAAACGCCCTTGTTGAAAATGGTGTGGATGTTAGTAAATATTTTAACGGTGAATATTTAAAACGGAAAAGTGAAGGATATCTTCCCAAAAAATGAAAAATTATCACTCGTGAACAAGTTGAAAAGTTTATAAGGGAGGCACCAGGTGAGAAATACTTGAAGGTTAAGGTTGCAACTATTTTCTGATCAATTGGAGCCTGTCGTGAAGAATAATTGTGTAATTTACCAGTGGAAGACATCGAAATAACAAATAAATCATTGGTTTTACAACTTCCAAATACAGAAACGAAAGTCAGTCGTTATTTCAGTATTATTGGAAGTATGTAGACTATTTTCATGAGTACTTTGCACTGCGCCCATCCAGTTGGTATTAATACATTTGTGAAAATTCCATCTATTGTTGCCGAATTCTTCAAACTGCCATCACCAAAGCAAAATACAGGACACTGTTTTTGAAAATCTTCCTCTTCATTGCTAGCAGAATCAAGAGCAAATATTACGGATATGAAAAAACATGGTGGATGGAAGTCTACGACGGTAGCTGAGGGCTATGTTGATCATTCCAATGCATATAGAAATGTCATTGCTGAAAAAATTCTCCCACCTCAACAGATTTTAGATCATCATCATCCAATAATGTACTTTCGGTTTCTACAAGTACTGATGGTACTGAGGATTCTGATAATGTGTTGCGAAGTTCCCTGACGTCAAAGCATTAATGTTAGTAATTGTTCTAGTTTAACGATTAATATGAATGTCCATAAGTAATGATTGTTAAATATCGATTATAAAAATTTGCAATTGCTGAATTTTTCTCATCTGATTTCATCATAAGAAAATGGAGTGCTAAAAATATTTTTAACACTAATGTTAAAAATATTTTCCACGTGAATAATCAATTTTAACTTTCCTTTTTGTCATCAAGAGTGTCACTTTTAATGGCAGTCATACAAAGAGTTTTCTTTAGAAATTTTCCACCTAGAAAAAACAACACGAAACACATACAAAATGCCAATATGGTGGCTCTGATACCAGTTTAGTCATGAGATCTCTCTACTATTCTATCTCAATGATTGAAACCTTCATCAAACCATACAACATCTGATCCCGCCATCGAGCCATCGAGCCCTCAGGGATATAAGTCACCGTCATCTCAACATATCTCAACTCCCTGACGCGGTAATTAAGCGGGGTCGGCCCTCAACCCGCCCGGATTTAAACCCACCTGGATCGCGTGCCGAAAGATCGCTCGTCTCGCGATCAGACCTGAACGGGGCAATTACGTCGGGCTCGGATTTTCGTAACGGCTAATGAAGGAGGAATCAGAGACGTTTACACCGGTCCCGATCGTCTCCCCTGCCTTGAAACAATGCGTTCGGATGGATTAGGCGAAGACGTAAAGCGATTGAGGGGAATTGGGGATGCCGATTGATGCTCGTATTCATACCGACGACTCATTACATCGGAGAATCGGTTGGTTGTTGGGGGAAATCGTTCACGGTGATTTCTGGCGTTGTCTCTGATTAGACATTCCTTTCTGGTTTAGATAACGAATGGCCAACACAAAATTAACAAAAAGATTTTCCGGATTTGCAATGAAAATGTGGAAAATCGCTTGGACCCATCAATTTGTGATTCGCTCTTTGTATCCCTGTAACTGCAAATCCCTTCGTTTGCGGCCTTGAGGATGAAAAAAATCTCAATAGCTTAGCTTCCAATACAGGATGGTTTTCGACATAGATATTTTGATCACTTTTGTGAAAAAAAATACTTGCATCTAAGATTTTACCTTTAAATCAATCACTCTTTACATACTGTATCATATGCAGCATCGTTTTTGGATCTCCTCGAATAGCTAGTTTGTTGTAGAATTCGAAAAGTTTGCAAAAACCGACTATTTAAGTACCAAAAAATGGTTACATAAAAAAACCTTCAAGATTATTCTCTCGAAATTTCAATCATTCACCCCTTACTATACTATCTATGAATCACCAAAGAAAAATGAAATTTAAACAAGTCCTTCTGAATGAAGGGTTTAGCAGTTTTTTTGTTAGTGAGTTTATACAGGGTGGCCATTTGAAAACGAAACAGACGAGATTACAGACGAAATAAATTTTTTCGATAGAAATGCTCAGACAGGTCGATTTCTGTTTCGAGGGGGAAAAGTTAAGATGTAGGTTACGGAGGCATAGCGCTTCAACCCTTGCTACTACAACCCTCACCCACAATTTTTGAATAGGAAAGATGGGTGAGTGATACCTCATTTGAAAGTTTTTTCACAAAAAAACACTACAAGTGCCACGAAAACACCACTTCATTTTCCAATGCTTAGTGAAGAATATTTCGAGAACTGATGCATAAAATGAAAGAACAAATACTGTGCTGAAATCAGTATAAAAATACCTTTCAAATGAGGTATCACTCACCCCATTTTCCCTATTCAAAAATTGCGTCCGTAACCTACATCTTAAGTTGTCCCCCTCGAAACAGAAATCGACCTGTCCGAGCATTTCTATCGAAAAAATTTATTTCGTCTGTAGACTCGTCTGTTTCGTTTTCAAATGACCACCCTGTATTTCGAGAACTAATGCATAAAATGAAGAAACAGTTATTGTGCTGAAATCAGTATAAGAATACCTTTCAAATGAGGTATCACTCACCCCATCTTTCCTATTCAAAAATTGGGGGAAGTAGCAAGGGTTGAAGCGCTATGCGTCCGTAACCTACATCTTAAGTTGTCCCCCTCGAAACAGAAATCGACCTGTCCGAGCAATTCTATCGAAAAAATTTATTTCGTCTGTAATCTCGTCTGTTTCGTCTTCAAATGGCCACCCTGTATTTCGAGAACTAATGCATAAAATGAAAAAACAATTACTGTGCTGAAATCAGTATCAAAATACCTTTCAGATTAGGTATCACTCACCCCATCTTCCCTATTCAAAAATTGGGGGTAGTAGTAAGGGTTGAAGCGCTATGCGTCCGTAACCTACATCTTAAGTTGTCCCCCTCGAAACAGAAATCGACCTGTCCGAGCATTTCTATCGAAAAAATTCTTTCGTCTGTAATCTCGTCTGTTTCGTTTTCAAATGGCCACCCTGTATATCCTTTCATATTCACAGAATCAGAAGTCTCTCCCCACATATGGACTTAATCATTTCACGTTCTCAGATGATATTGAACACGTCGAAGAAGGCTAGTGAGAAAAACGATCCTCATCATACAATCCCCGATCCCTCCCGAAATAACTTTCCTTCTTCCCCATTCATTGCTGGAGGTCAGCAAATATTCAAATACGTGCGGCAACAGCAATATCAATATCGACCGTCCAATTTCTAGCGCAGCCAGCCCCAAACGCGATATGGAGATCTCAAAACCCCAGATCGCATCATTCATACCGAAAACTTCTTGCCATTCCTGCCAGGCCTTTTTGTCTGCCCAGCCATTAAATGGCATTCCTGCCCTGCGCTACGGAACCCAACGCGGAAGTTTGGCATTCCGGGGTTTCGTTCACCTAGCGGCGTTTTTCGCGAAGCGATATTGGGAAATTCCGATGGGAGAGGACTCTTTTTGCGGATATCGGATGGTGGATTGTCCTTTGATACGTTCCGTTTGTTTTGGCGGCTTCATTTCGGGTCCCGGGATATCAAAGTACGGTAAATATTCGTCTGGTATGCTGTGCTCCGAGGCGACAAGGTCGATGACAGATTGACGTAGCGAAAATTTTCCGGTCGAGGTTGTCAAAAGCTGAATTCATACAGATCTGTATGAAAAAATAGAAAGATAGGATAGTGACCGATGGTGATGTAATAAATGGGGAAATTGGTAATTTCCTCATTTAACACTTCAATGCTGAAACCTCTTAATACGTCACTGTATCCGAGGAATACATAGCGGGTTCACATCTACGTTATCATCATTCAATCATCAAGCATAAAAATAAATCCGGTCACAGCCCAGTTGTTTATTTACCTACGAGACGCAAAGAAATCAAACTGTGACAAAAATGAAATGTTGACCCCGTCAGCATGAACATTCGGAAACGGTCGTCTTCGAATGATCTTCAAGCTCATGAAAACTAACACTTTCACACTTAAGAAGAACAAACGACGGTATTATTCATGATTATGAGTCAAAGAGTGTATTCAGATCCGTGGAACTTGAAAAGGCCAACTGGCATCTTTTTCGGATACTCCTACAAAGACGAACAACCTTCACAAGGGAAATCTTATTGGTCAATGGGAGGGTAACAACAAAGATCTTCCCTGGAAGAAGGCAATCTTTGAATATGGTACCTCTCAAAAAGGTGCAGGAAAAAATTCACATTCGGTGTTCATATCGAAATTAGTCAGTATTGTTCGGAGATTAGAACAGAAAAGGTTTTTCGACGTGCTCACGGGTAGTGACCGCGGAGTTTGGCTTGCTCGGTTTATTTTTGGGCGTAAAATAGAGCGGAGACTTGTAGATTTCTCGAGAGTAATAGGTAAAGTGTTAGGTCTTAAACGAAGACGTGTTTTGTATTCAGCTATTCCGGGAATAGTAGTGAAAAGGGTCAATTGAATAAGAATTTTGTATTTTAAAGTCACGTACTCGTCGGAATATAGCGAAACCGAAACGGAAGTGCGTGTAGAGAAAACGGTGTACGGAAGTTCGGCAAAGAGAAAGCATGTCTTTGTGGATTTAGTGAAGGAAAGCAGATAATTAGAAAGAGATCAAAAGGTCAGAATTTTCCAAGTTTATTTGATAAGGATAGTTGAGTCCAAAAGTCTTGTCATCTCTCATCTCCTATCAGCTCACAGCTTAATTTCTTAGTATTATGTTATTTTGGATTTTGCGTAATTAAGTAACCCAGGGAATAGGAAAACTTATATTTTCTTTATGAAATTTTCTTATACAGTCTGCGGTACAGACGTAGGGATCAATTTGTTACTTCATTATATTCTGTAGGTATTTTGGGAAAATAGATTTTTTAGTTAAGTTACTTCAGTGGTTTCAATTATGCCTAAGACTAAGAACTCTCTGGAAGAAAAATAACACTAAGACCTTCCCATTTCTGCAGAAAGTCGTACCCACCCTCTCTCCGAAGTGGAGAGAGCCCAAATGTGGTGTTTTAGGTTGACATGCAGCCGCTTTTTATACGAAAAGGATAATGCTCATGTAGGGGTGTCTATTACAGTGACTCTGGCCTTGGATCTAAACAACAGAAAGGGAAGACAAAATACGTGATTTGAAATCATTAATGTTAATATTATACTCTTAACTGGAATAATGGATTGAATCCACGTCCTTTAATTATGTCTGCTCCAAATGTCCAAAAGTCATTTGGAAACACCCATTGTATTTTTGTGTATTCGATAGAAATTGTCAATGTCTTGATTCGGACGTTCAGGCAACTCAAAATACACAGTAATTGAATTATTCACATCATAGATATAAATAACTATCTATATCTATGATCACCATCTAATGGCTATAATTAGTTGTAGAATGGGAATTTGTTCAGAAATTTTCCGTAGTGTTCAGAAGTAATAACAAATGGACACAGATGCGTTTATATTATTGAGAGATAAGCGCACCTCTTAGCGTTATCCGCAAGATGAAAAATTATTTTCTTTTTTTTTCTATTTACACAATAATGTATTTTATGTTAACCCCGCCGTACAAGAATCCAACAAAAAATCTTTCATATCAAACAGTTCATCCAATCTCGAGTTACAAATGGTGTGACCAACAATATGATCGACTTATGCCCACTTGCTCCGTTTTCTGGTTAAGGCACCCTTAACTAAGGCTCCCTTAAATTTTGAGTCATGCTTTTCCCCGCCTTAACGCATCAGATCGCATATCGAATAGAAACGACTTTGTTAAGCACGCGCTAAGCAATGCCAAATCTGGCAACACTGTATAAATCATTGAATTTGTTTGTTTTGACATAGAAATGCGACATGACCATATGGTTTTGTGTCGGCACCGAGCACAGCGAAGTAAGAAGAACACTCGAATTCATAGACGAACAAGATAATTTGTGTACGCATTTTCATTTTCAGTATTCTGATTCACAGAACGACATATACTTTGGGCCGCTGAAAAACTGGCGTAGTACAACCAATGTTATTTTCTTTTATTTGAAGCAAATGATTTGATTTGATTTCAACAATTCTTTATTCGTAACTTGCATGACATAATTCTGCACCTGTGGAACATCATCGAAGTAATACTTTTCATATTTACAAGAGTAAATAGTACCTCAAGAATTAATAATTGCATGGGTACAATCAATTGCTCCAATAACACGGGGAAAGCCAGCAATCTGGTAAAATTGGGTTAGGAAGGAACGTAATTCTGCTTCTGTCTGAGGAATTTTTATGAATACTGAAACTCGAACAAATATTCTTGATACTGTAGATTGGTGGATTTTCATCAAATCGGCTACAGCCAATAAATGTCCTGCTGATGCGTAGAGTTGGAGGCACGCAAGGAGTTGACTCATCGGTGATACACTCTGATTCCTACAATCATCAAGGCTTAAACTCCCTTCTAGGTTTGACATGATCATACATAAGATAAAATAAGATATGTACTTACATATCACTTGGCAATTCTGAATCATCCTCAATTGATCTCAGCTGTTGCAGAGTAGTTTTTTCTCGGTCGAACGAAATCGCCGAAAAAATGCGAATTCGTCCATATCATGGTAGTGATCGGCCCTAATAAATTCTAGACTTCTAGGAAAACCATAGTAAATGATATCTAATATGTCGAAATCATCCTCATATAGATTATCAATTTCATTTAATGAAAATCTATCCATATTAATTATTAAATTCACGCAATCAAAAACAACACGTCAAAACTGAAGTTCGTTTTTGACGTTTGAATATTTGAGACGGGCTAAAGTCTTGTTTAAGGCATGAATATTTGCGGCACAAAATAGTCATTACTTATGTGGCACTTAAACTGCGGTGCAAGAGAATCGGCGTCTCAAACCTAACTTCAAATTTGAGTTGGACGTAAGTCAGACATATATTTGACGGTGCAAGTGGGCATTAGTTTTATATATTAAGATATGAAAAATACTGCGCCTAACTTTGAGCCATGAAGAACTTCGCATGATCAACGTCAACTCTCATTGTACACCCGGTAAGTGGAGAGTCTAATTTCCAGCTCCATGAAGGCGCACTTACCAATCAGATATACAACCTTCACCGTTAATAAAGCGTGACCGAAGTCATCAGCAGTAAACGGAGACTATCCCAGGCTCGTCTGAACGCCAATAAAGATTCCCCCTAAACCAGAGCCCTAAAAGAGCTCGCTTATCCATCTACGTTGGAACTATCAATGTTAAGGGAGACCTGAGAGGGTAATTCATCGTCCCGGAACAATTCCCAACTTCAATTAATTCTTCATAAAAAGGAATTGAACAACTTTCAGTGCCATTTCGTGAACAATACCGGTTCGGAACAGTTCGGAGCAGACACGCGACCGCTTCGGAATCGCATGTCTGATATTAAAATAAAGCACGAATTGATAACGGTCTCGAAATAATGCCCACGAACGAAACAGAAGGGCCGGGACATTAGCGGATTTTGATTGAGAAAAATTATCCTGCCAACCTACGTGCGCCGCAATTAGGAACGCATCAGGGACGACATCTGGATGATAGAGGTGCTTAGCGATGTCTTGTCAAAGATGATTGGGGTCCTTCTTCTTTATGATGAATGGAAGTCGGTTAATGTTCGCATGAAAAAAACTGTTCACGTATGTAATCGATCAGGATTCCAGTCTGAATAGTTTTCAGGACGTTCTTTCAAGGATCTGTGCAGGAAAACAATCAGGTGAAGCTTAAGCTTCTTCGTTTTGATTCCTAGAAGAGTGCATTATTGAAATCTGAGATTATTGAATATCACAGATGCTCATTGTTCGGACATTTCCAAAAAGTTTTGTAATGCAACATTGGAATGCTTGAAATGTGGCGAAGAACAAATGACGGCTGAATATGAAAAGCCACTAATGACGGCTCTAAATGCACCAACTACACGTATGAAAAAGACCATAAGAACCTCAGTAGCCCGTAAAATAAAGGGATGAAAAAAACTGAAATTTTGAGGTGTGCACCACTTCACAAAGAAAACTTGTCCGGTGCCCAAGAAAAAAGAAAACCGAAATGATGAACCGATGAGAATTCACTGGGAGAACTCACGTACAGGAACCAAGTAAATGGAGAAAAACATAATCAAGCGAAAAACCAATAATTAACCAAACCTAACCCAATCAAATTTGTCAATCTGCATGGAATGTATCAAATTTTTTCAATAAAGATCTTATTTCTGATCCTTCTATCAGAGTTCTTGGTTTTGACAGTCCCAGGAGAATATGGTCTGTTTTAAATCGCATTAGAAGAGGTCATGATCGATGCAACAGCATGTTCTTCCGATGGAATTCTGTTGAGAGCCCTAGTTGTGAGTGTTGGAAAAATGAGGAGACTATGGAAAATCTTATGAATTGTTGTTGTTTATAAATTTCAAGATTGTTTCGAGGTTATAAATAAAGTAAAAAATGCACGTCAAAAATGGATGGTTAATTTCGAAATAATTTGATTCATTCTAAGTAATTTTTTTTTTCTAATTTTATCTTTTTTCATTTCAGATTAAGAATTGCTAGTCGTCTTGTGGAGAATCTGTTTATCTGAGCCCATCGACGGACAACATGAAGATGAGATCACATTGATGTCTTCCAAGATTTTCCTGATATTTAATATTTTAATTAAGCAGGGTAAGGGTTTTCTCAGTGAATCATAAGAATATACATATAATCTAATAATGATTGAGAAAAATTATTCTGCCAACTTAAGTGCCACATTCAGGAATGACTCAGGAATGACATCTGCATTATAGAGGTACTTCGCAATGTCTTGTCAAGGATGATTGGGGTCCTTCTTCCTTATGATGAACGATGGTTGGTTTAGTAATGTTCGCATGAGAAAGAACTGTTCTCCTATGAAGTCCAGGCCTCCAGTCTGAATAGTTTCTTCACAAAATTTAATTCAGTTTGTGAAATCTCAGCAGTGGTTGAGTCTCACATTGAAATCCCAGATCATTAAATGACATTCCCAAAAGTAATGTAATATAACATTTGAATGCATGAAATGTGGCGAGGAGCATATGACTGCTGAATCTAAGATACTAATAACGACGGCTTCAAAATTCTTCCAAAATCGTGGTGTCCACGTAAAAAGACACAAGAAGAACACCAAGGAAGAAACTAATACTTGATAGATGTACCACTTTCCAAAGAAAATTCATGTCTCAAGGGTGTCAAAGAGCTTAAATAGATAAAGTTAAAGTCAATAGAGAAAAACACATTCAAACGAATGACAACCCGAAACCAACAAATATAGAAGAGGAACTAGCCTCAATCCTAGAAAGGATGACAGTGAGTATAAGGCACCAATACTCTATGAAGGTTTTCTTAAGAACCTTCCTTTCCCTATTATCCTTAATGAGATGGTGACAGTTTCTCCGAGCAATCGTCTTCACATTGTCTAGGTACTCATGCCTGCATTCTCGAAACATCGCAAAATATCCCGAGGATGTTTGTGCTATCTTGGCTTGTAATATGAATAAATATAGTATGTGTTTGGCAAAGAAATGTTTGCTCTTTTCCACCACCGTACGAGAAAGTGACTCTTAGCGACTGTGAAAAGGGTTGTATACCCACGCTTGTACAAAAATGCAATTCCCACCCTCCCAGCCAATAACCCGAAATCGCCGGCTGAAATTCAAATTCGACGCATCGAGTCCGGGAACAGATGTAAAAAAGGCCGTCTCTAATGAGCAATATTTCACGGCACGTCCCGATGGACCCGGAACGGAAGAGCATCTAATATCCCCCGTGACAAAACGGTCTGATATATTTAGTAATGTGGAAATATGACCCCTGGAGAAATTTCAACAAACACCGTAAATTGGGATTTACGATGCACCTTTCAGGACGCGTATGGATCAGCATCCCGTTTTTCGCAGATATGATGACGGCAGTTCCGGTCCTATTTCATGCTTTTCTGACACGTCTTTCGCGTCAACTGCGGCCCGTCAGGGAGGGCCATTTCACCGAAAGGATATATGGGACGATGCCTTGTATCTTTCTCGGTCGCCACTTCCACCTGAGAGGGATGCGTGAGATGTACAGGCTGAACGCTGGAGTACTGATAGGAACTGACAAACAACATCAAAATCCGTGTAGATTTTTTCAAAAAACAATTGGGAGCAGGTATTCATTGAAAATTTGGTTTCTTAGACAAGAACAGATGCTGAATCTTGTGACATAAGATTATCTCAAAAGATGTTTCTGCTTTCTTCACTGGGTCGTAAATCCAATGAAGTAGCAGTGCGGAATTCAGTAGTTTGTAAGGCTACTGAATTCAGGGTTGGTTTAATTGTAGAGGGTCGTAAATCCACTACAATGAGAATCAAACACACAATTGTCGGTATATATAAAGAAAAATATTTGCTGACAAAGACTTTTCATCATCGTCTGACTCGTAGTAGATTGCTGCAATTCGCTACTACGAGGTCGTGACGAAATGATGATTGATGAAGAAACTAGGTCGTATGTGGAAATTCCATGTGAGTGGGTCATACAGGGTGGCCATTTGAAAACGAAACAGACGAGATTACAGACGAAATAAATTTTTTCGATAGAAATGCTCGGACAGGTCGATTTCTGTTTCGAGGGGGACAACTTAAGATGTAGGTTACGGACGCATAGCGTTTCAACCCTTGCTACTACAACCCTCACCCCCAATTTTTGAATAGGGAAGATGGGGTGAGTGATACCTCATTTGAAAGGTTTCTCACAAAAAAACACTACAAGTGCCATGAAAACACCACTTCATTTTCAAATGCTTAGTCAAGAATATTTCGAGAACTAAGGCATAAAATGAAAAAACAATTACTGTGCTGAAATCATTATAAAAATACCATTCGAATGAGGTATCACTCACCCCATCTTCCCTATTCAAAAATTGAGGGTGAGGGTTGTAGTAGCAAGGGTTGAAGCGCTATGCGTCCGTAACCTACATCTTAAGTTGTCCCCCTCGAAACAGAAATCGACCTGTCCGAGCATTTCTATGGAAAAAATTTATTTCGTCTGTTTCGTTTTGAAATGGCCACGGCGTCCGAGCAGCGGATCACAAGAGTCTCGCGTCTAAGATAGTACGCTCAGGAATGACCGCGATCGCATATCTCCCAGCGTCGCCTTCTCGATCCGAGACGATCCGGAAACTCCCGAGATTGAACCCGCCAAATTGGAACGTTACACTATTTTGACTAACCGACAAGTCCCGTATTACCCTTATTAAATAATCATTGAATTCATCCGCTAATTTTGGAGCATCTTCATATATCAAATTCTCTCTATTACTTTTCCCTGTTATCTCACTACAAATTGCCCACATAGAGTATGTACCCAAGAAAAACAATTTTGTTCATCCTCAAAAACCCCCCCAGCTAAAGCATACCCCTTTTCACTCCCACCGATCCCCGAGACTCCCCGTACGTCTGATTCAATTGCCATCAGCCGAACGCGTTCTGACAGCCGCCGCCAGGAATCTCGTAAATTCCCGCCAGGGGGCGGCAGCGGCAACCCTTTTCTTTGTCTTTCCGATTGCGAACGGTTCGAGCACGTCACAGCATGCTAAACAAGACAGCTTTTCGACGCGCAAACAAATACACTTGTTAGCGTGACGTGCGTGTCGAACAAACCGGTTTAATGAACGTCATTAATATCGCCGGTACACAGAAACGAGACGTTCCGAGCACAGATATCTGGCAGGGAACAAAGGGGAGCACAGAACACGGAGATGATGCTCCTGAGACGGTGGCATGGCGTGTTTGGGGATTAGAACAAGGGGTTGTGTTGTTGATTCGATTATTGATCATTGGCTGTGATTCATTTGTCTCATCTTTTCTGTTCATGTTGGATTATTACAGGGTTGGGATAAGGTATGGATTCGAGTAAATATCGTTCGAAAGAAAACGACAATATGTATGAAATTTTGAATGAGTTTTCACACTATCACCATATTCATATACAGGGTGAGTCTTTGACTTGTACATATATTCAAACCATGGATTCTTCAGGTCAAAAGAAATACTTTTTTCTGTTATCATTTTTTCCGATTCAGCCTACATAAAAAGATATGGCCATTTTAAACTCCCATAATGAGCTATGCTTCCCCTGGAAACATGACAATAAAGTTTTTCTGAACATTTGATCTACCACCTAAGCCTTCGAGAAAATGTATCAGAAATTTAATCCCCTGAATTTTTTGATCAGAGTTGCATCCAGGCAAAGTAACCAATTGTTTTAATTTTGCTGATATAGATTTCTTTGAATCATAAATAACTCGAAGAATGCGCATTTCACGAGATTTCATGAAGAATACTTTCATTTTCCAAAATAGCCAAATATTCATCAAATAGCATCCAACTTACTTACAAAAGTTGTGTCAATAGAGTTTCTGGTATAATTATGGAATGTTGTGGTATATATTGGTCATAATGAACAAAATATAACATGTGAGTGTAATTTCGTGTTCATAGAAGATTTGCCACATCAATAAAAACCTATATTCTGAAAATCATTTCATTCGATAAAATCAATCGCGAGATATATTCGAAAATTACTTTTTTTAAACGTTTTCAAGAGCCTGTGTCTTTCCAACCAAACCGAATCGGAAAAAATGGAAAAAACAAAATATGCTTCTTTCGACCTCAGGAATCTACCGCTGAAATATATGTTCAAGTCAAAGATTCACCCTGTATATTCTTTTGATTCAGAGAGCTAAAATAATACAATACTTATTGAAATAAAAAGGCTATTGCAACACAGAAAAACCATACAGGTCTGAGTAGGATTAAATGAGGAGAGGGAAAAGCCTCAGCTGAATTAACCCTTACCTTAACCATGAAAGTTCACTAAAAATATTAAATATCCGAGAAATCGTGAAAGACATCAGGGTGATCCAGGAGAATTTCATGTTTTTCTGCCATACGCACAGAAAAAAAGATTCTCCATGAAACTACTCTTAATTCTCAATCTGCAATGAAAAAAGATAAAAGCAGAAAAGAAACCAATTATTTAGAACAAATTCAATTATTTCGAAATTAACCAGCCAATTTTGAAATGCATTTGTTACTTTATGTATAGCCTCGAAACCTTCTTGAAATTTATAAATGAGACAACTATTCATAAGATGTTCTATAGTCTCCTCATTCTCTCCACACTTACAGCTAGGGCTCTTAAATGAATTCCATCGAAAGAGCATGCTGTTGCATCGCCCATGGCATGTTCTGATACGAATCATAACAGACCATATTATTTTGTCAAGGTCAAAACCAGGAACTCTGATGAGAGGATCAGAAATAAGTTCTTTATTGAAAAAATTAGATATATTCCATTCAGATTGCCAAATTTCTTTGTCCCTTCTAATCATATCAATCAGAAAATTTGACTAAAAAGGTTTACGCGACTTCAATCTGGATACCTTATTATCTGGAATATAAGTGAATATGGAAAATGAATTTGGAAATGAATTGAATTTGTACAAAAAGTTCAAAACTGTTGTCTCTCAGCGAATATAGAAAGGGACAATATTTGAGAGGACTGTTAACCAAGGAGACTTGACAGTACCAGTAATCTTCATAAAACAATTTAGTTGAGCTTCAATTTTTTTTTTACATGAACACTATTCAACCTAACAGGGCAACAATATTCAGCAGCAGAAAAAACCAAAGCAAGCGCTGCCGTACGAAGTATTCTTGCATCAACGCCCCATGAGAAACCACCTAGTTTCTGAATTATATTTTCTCGAGTTTTAAGCTTCAAACGCAGATCATCTAAATGAGCGCTGAAATTTAGAGACTTATCAAATTTGATTCCCAGGTATCTAGTATTGAAATTATGTTTTAAGGAGGAAGAACAGAAAGTTACACTCAATTTTCTATATTTCTGATGATGATTCGAATGAAAACACGAAACTTCGATTTTATTTTCATTCGGGCACAAACGCCTTTTTAAAATATAATTTTTCATTATATCGAAATCTACGGAAAGGGTACTTTCTATTGTTTGAAAATTAGAATGATGGAAAACCAGCTCAATATCGTCAGCATAAATAAATTTTTCCGAAGAAGTAGTTGGTATGTCACACAAATATAAATTGAATAGAAGAGGTGCTAAAACTGAACCTTGTGGAAGACCATTATTCAAAGTTTCAAAATTACTAATATTTTCATCGACAAAAACTCGGAACCTTCTGTCGGATAACATATTTTCTAATAGTCTGACCCTTTTTTCCACATTTTAAATGATTATGGAGTCTCCATCTTTCCATACTGAATAATATGCAGCTGACAAAGCAGGGACACTATCCCTGTTTTTAAGTTTTTATTGAATCCTGATTCAATAAATGTTGTGAGACTAAGAACCCGATCGCAACAATTCCTATTTTTCCTTAAATATTCCGATAGTACAGAAAGAAATAGTGCTACTTAATTCTCGTATAGATACTTCGTTTTGATGTATTAGTGTAGCTCTTGCCGCAGTCACAAGATATCCAGTGGCTTGTGAAATTGGATCAACATTGTCCTTGGTAGTTCTGAGAAGTTCGCCAAATTTTCGTGTTGTTTTGAAAATAGTCTCGATGTTGTACCTTTTCAGTATTCTTCCAATTCTATCTCGAACTTAGGAATTCATGGTGAGATTGCTTTTTCTAGTCTCATTACTGATTTTTCCTGGCATTTTATCCTTAACGATTAATGACAATGAATGTTGTAGATGTTCAAGTTCATCCTCTAGAAATTCTGAATCACATTAACGTCGGTGTCGCTAAACGAGTATTTTGATAACTCCTCTTCTGAGAGTTCAGTTTTTTGAGTGATGTCTGTGCGACACAGATATTCTCTCATGATTTTGATTGTACACCAGTAAAAGAAGACCAAAATTCTCATTCGTGACTTGTTTTGGGCCTCACTCAACGGTACCGTCCACAAATGAAACAAATATTGTAGTGGATCCATTGAAACTCATATTAGTCGTAAAAGTAATCTGATTAAAATTGACGACAGAAAAAAACTTTTGTTGACGCCAATACATTCGGGAACTGTATTGCTCAGATCATTTTGTTCCGTAATTGATGATTATATTTCATTTCCTGTTCGTTCAGAGCCTGAACAAACATTCACAAGCCCGTATTCCTCATAAGCGCACAAACGATATTAAACTGAAATGAATTATTATGTTTGCCAGCAGATATGATATCGCTGAAATTTTCCGATAATTCAATCCGCTTCTCTTGGATTTCAATCACAGGAACATGGACGTGTATGTTTCAACGTTATTCATTTTCCATCTGAACATAATCAGCTCGCTTTTCTGTTCGGAATTGAATTATTTTACATGGGAATGGGACGTAGAAAAACAGCTAATTATTGCTATAAAGCTTAGGGCCACGCGCTCGTATAATCGTGTTGGTGTTTCCATATATAATGATGGACCACTAGAGGTTTGTTGGAGCTGTCAGCTTCTATTATTCAACATGAAACTATAGTGCATTAGAGGATGGAAAAATTTGTTTATCATTTCGCATTTTCACGGCTAGATCTAGATCTATAATTGTTGACAAAAAATACATGATTCACATCTAACCCTTGCATCATCAAACATCAACTCTGAACACAAGGTGACGTTGAGACAAAAACTCAACACAATTCACTTTTCAACAAGGACAGTCCTAGCCACAGATTTTGGGAGGGGTGTTGCTGTAATGGGTTTCTGGGTCTTTTCTGTTCATGTTGTCTTTATGTTCATGAATCTCAGTTGGTTTCATGTCTATCTTAGTAAGTTTCGATATCTGAAATAAACTCTGCCTTTCGGAAAACTATATTGGGTCTGATATTAAAAGCGTCTTTCGGGCTTATTGGTCGTGGTGTATTGGGAATATTTTCACCTAACGTTTCGCCTACAACTGTGGAAGGCATTTTCAGAGAATTATAGGTCTAAGATTGTACCTCGAACGCTAACCATAAATAAGGGGTCTCTTGCTTTCTGTTCATGTTGTTTCTGTGCTTAAAAATTTCAATGGCTTTCATGTTCAGCCTGAGATAATGATTTTTCATATTGGATATAATCTCCGTATTTGAGAACTCCATATTTTGTTCATCTGTTAGAGCATGTTCCGCTAGTGCGGATTTTTCTGTCTGATTCAGCCGACAGCATCGTTCGTGCTCCTTAATTCTTGAACTAACACTTCGTTTTTTTGTATCAATATCGACTTGGAAGGCATTGGAATTTATAGACATAAACTCAACATAAACAGAAAAGGGGAATCCCCTTTGGTACAAAGCGCATGATTGCCGATCTTAAACAGAACCAAAATCAAGCCGATACGGAGTAGTAGCGATGGGCCAATCAAAAACCTTCACCGAGGCATCATTCTCAGAAATTCAGCGGTAGAGTTACAATCTCAGATAAAGAATCCTCTTAGAATGCCTACGCAGAAGTAGTTGAAAAAATTCCTAATAGACTATGATAAATATGACGGGAAGACTCTCGGAATGTCATTATATCTGAACGTGAAAGCCTCAATCGATTATTTCATTAATCTTTCTTCACAAAGCTACCATTGTGATTCAAATTCTTCACAGAATATCGAAAATTTGACAGTCATTCTAACATGCCCAGCAAAAAGGAAGAAGATACTAGTCTTAAGGTGCTTTCAAACAGCTACCAAAACGATCATATCTTCAAACATTCTATTTGTAGCAGCGCTGAAGACCTCGCAGATTTCGAGCAGAATTCCTGAGGAGCAATCGGCATAATTTCCACGACATCAATTTTCCCCAGCCTCCCTGGAAAAAAAGCATCCGATTACACCTCCTTCAACGTCTCCTCGCTGAAGACGTCTCAATTACCGCCCGATGTCATCAACATAATTTTTGATGTTTTCGCAGGTATGTTGATGACGTCACATTAAAACAGATGGAACGCCATTATCAAGGCGCGAGAAATGGGCCCGTTGCCCTGGTAACTTATTCGGAACTTGGAGGACGTCCTAATGTTCGCTGCAAAAAGGACCTGTTCTTGAAGTTCGGGAGTTGGCGTAACAATTCAGGTATGTATCAGTTTGAGATCACAACGCAATCACACAAGGACAGCTGAATCCGAGAATCAAAACTGGTATTTGAATGTGTCGGATTGAAATGTATCAACTACCTATTGTCTCAGTTCTCCAGGCTAGAGAAATAATTTCTATTGCTTCAGGACGATGTTGGACAACACTCTTCAGGAATAAATTTTCGGAAAAAACAACAAGACTGAGCAATCAACATCTCGAATCACATCATCTCTATCAAATACGAATAATATAATCAACCATTTCCAATTGTTATTCAGAAATCGTTAATTGACATTCAGAAAACATCACTGGTATTTCAGATTAGTCAATTGAATCTCAGAAAACATCAAATGTTATTCAAATTTGTCAATTGAATTTCAGAAAATAACAAATGAAATTCAATTGAGTGATCCGAAATACATTTTATGTTTCCTGAAATCAATTGACTAATCTGAAATTAAATTGACGCTCTCTGAAATTGAAGCGAATTATCTGAAATACACTTGACGATTTCTGATTTACACTTGGAAATGGTGTAGTGTCAGTATGATATCCAAAGATAATATTTGCGTATAAACTGTGGTAGAACTTCATGTATCGTGATTGAAGTTTTTCAACATTGCTCAATTTGAGGCGAATTAAGTTCCTCTTATATCATTAATTTCTTCTCTCAAGATTAGGTATGTGACAACTATGACACTTTAATTTCCTGAATAAGAATTGCGATTTACCGATTATGGTCGAATGGAATTCATGCCATTTTCATTTCTAGATTAATATTTGTATGTATTTTCCCTCTGCTTTTTTACAGTTATCAATGTTCTTCAATATAACGAGAGAATTATGCGTTATGAGTGTATATACATTTTCACGATTTTGCCGAAAAACATTACGGCAACATTATGGAGAAATTTAAATCGGATATGTTTTGTGAGCCGAGACATCCAATGAGTATGTTTTCATGTTTTACGCTCATAGAGGGCGCTAGTTACACGGTTCGTAACAAGTAGTAATTAAAATTAATTTTTAATATAAGAGTTATAATAATAATAAGAAAAGGTCTTTATTTGTACGAGGTAAGTACATATGATGAGGCGAGGTTTTGCTTTCAGCTATTCTATCTGCAGCAACTACTTCATGAACATCATACATGGGTTCGAGTGTTCAAAATTGCTTTGGAACGTATGTAAAGTGACAATCATAAGGTTGTGATTAGAGCAGATAAACGACCTGTTGGAGCATATGAGCACGGACAAGTTGCTTATTATATGACGCCAATTCAACGCCCCTACAATAGACGAAGTGGCAATTGTGATTGTAGGTAAAAACTTGGAAACGCGTGATATTGTTCTTACGCGTCTCAATACTCGAGAATTGCAATGAATATATAATTCACACCGTTCATACGATGCTCTACAATACCCGCTAATGTTTTGGAGAGGTGATGATGGATATTACTTCAATATCAAAATGATAAATCCATTGAATGGTGAGTACCTTTATTAAAATTCAAAATGTCTACTTAATACAAACTTGAAATAATTGATCATGGGCCAAGAAACCACCAAGAAAGTGAGCTCGATAAATTATTGTTCATTTTTTTCAATGGTTTGTTAAAATGCTGATAACTATTTGCTGAGATTTCGTCAATTATTGCAGCAGTATTGTGGAACTAGCTGACTGGGCAGACTTCGTACTGCCTCAATCGATAAATTAAAAATCAATTTCAAAATTATAATAAACTATTATGGTATAATGTTGGCCAAGAAGTGTTCAGAATCATTTTTTTTTTCCAGAACTTTGTTTCGACTCAGAGATGAATAAAGTTGTACTGACCATTGGTGTTTTTCAAGAAGGAAATATATTAGGTGGAATATAAAAAAGTACAAAATATACAAAAAATTTGATTGCATTGAAATAGGTATGTACATTATAATTCATAAATCAAGAGAATACCCTCCATTCAAGAGGTAAAGAGGGAACTTTTTTTAATAATTCAACGATTGAGGCAGTACGAAGTCTGCCGGACCAGCTAGTTATTCATTAAAGAAAAACTTAAAAGTTTGCAGCAACCAATGAGGTCCCGTGATTTGGATAATGAATCTACTGTTCAAGAAATCAAATATTGAAAAACTTTTTTTTCAGTAACCTAGTAGTAAAACGAAAAAGCAGAAACAATGAACCAGTTCCGGAATTTTTCACAAAAATTGTGATGAACCCAGAAAGTTTTTGGTTATATGAGAAGGAAAGGTAGAGAATTCACTGTCAACCGTTTATTGAACTAGCTAACTGCGGTCTCCTCTGAGATCTGCATGTCCTGAGTTTAATACAACCCAATTATTGAATATAGTAAACAATATTGTCTAAGTATCTGGTTGTGATGCTCCGTACCAACTTTGTTCACCTGTTAGATTATTATTTAGTCCAAGGCTACACAGTTTAACAATGAAAAAACGTAAGTACAGTAGAATCTGTTCATTATGACGCCGGCTATACAGACGAATCCCTCATAATGACGCAAATGCAGTGTTGAGTTTGCTTTCATTCAAAACTCCTTACTATAGGGTCCGAATTTAATGACTTCGCTTATAATGACATGTCGCTTACAATGACATGATTTCAGATACAACAACATAATTTTTCGAAAATTTTTCCGGTTATAGTGACTGCTCCATCGTTTTCTCAAGCCACCCTACCCTTTTTAATGCGATGAGGTTTGATACGATACGAGACATACGCGTGCCGACATGCTTTTTAGTAAAACCCAGTTCCTTGAAGAGATTATTGGTGCTCTGTGGACAAAATGACATCCATCGAAGCCATTTCTGAGTTGTACAATGGTGTGAGGAGCTATTATTTCAAGTCGAAAAAAAACAAACGCAAACTAAAATTTCAGATTATTTTTCTAGAAAATGAAAAAGTTCTTTATATTTAGTTTTTTTGTAAGAGAAGCAATTTTTCATTTTTTTAATGAAGCGAAATCTGAATTTGTTGTTCTTTTCCTAAACTGAATCCAAGAAAAATACCATCAATTTTGATGAAATTCTGCTTTATGACGTATTTTTCATTTCCCCTCGATGTCATAAAAGCGGATTCTTCTGTAGTATACTACTGTTTAATTCTCCGACAACATTTCACAATACAAAGAAATGATTTCTGCTGCTGTCCTTTTTGCAGCGTTCCAGTCCGACTCGACCAGTCATAGAAACGCGTCGGCATCAAGTGCATCCCATATTCCACAGAATCTCCGTTCATTATCATAGAATCGCGATTTGCGTCACGTCTCGTCAAGATGCAGGAAAGCTTTCAGCGTAACCGGGTTTCGGAGCTCGACTTTCAAAAGAATGCGAAACAAATTTTTTTACCCATTCTCGCGAGTGGGAGCCAACATCAAAGGATCAGAGGTAGACATGGGAACGAATTTAACGGCTCTACGGCAGAGCGAAGGACAGATTTCCTCGGCGGAATTCGGCGCTGCCATAAAACAAGATTCATAATTGTTTCTCGCCCCCGTAATCTGTGCTCGTCATAGAAAATAATTGGACAGTTCGGGAGCGGGCCCTTGAACGTCAGTGAACGGGATTCCGTGAAAAATTGCTGCTGTGATGAGTTTGAATATTCTGGGTTTAGGGAGTTTTCTGGGTGTTTACGGATGACGTGGCGTTTTCATTGTTAAATATCTGTTGAAAGTTGTTGGCATCTTTGGTTTTCTAGCCCTATTTGAGACCAGAAGGAGATGAAGTAAAACGCTTTTTATGAAGTGCTGAATCAAGAGTGATATTTCAACACAGACCTCGCCTTTTGAAAGAATATCATGAAATATCTGCGAGCCAATGAATTCACAATGATATTCATTTTAGGGGCTTCCAAAATTGTCGTCACGATGAGATGGCTACTTTTCCTCTTTGGAAAATTATTAAATTCTGTGTAGCGTTGAAAATTTGTTGGGTATTGTTTAAGTATAACATGATTAGTAGTAAGCAGTATTAAGGGGTAGTCCAAACATGGCTCAGTAGCAGGGTCAAAAAGAGAAAAGAGAGAGAAAGGTATTCATTTTGATGTCCACTATTTCAAGTTCATTCTTGTTCCATATTTTTGTTACGATTTTCATAAATTTATAATCATGGGTAGCGGTATAATTTTCGCTATGCAGATCGATGACTTTGGGAGCTCCCTTTATATTATTCGAATGGGAAGATTGACACGAGCGTGTAGCCGTAGCTACGTAGATATCCGCTGGCCAGCATTCATTTTTTCGTCACACAATGTCTCTTCTTCATTTAAGGTTAGAAAGTAATTCTCTAATTTCTAAGTATAGTACAAGTCTTCGAAATTCTAAGCGATTGCTATATTCGGCAAGTCCCTGATATGTTGATCAGACAAATATAACTCTGATTTGGTTGTGGATTTATTTTTTTTAAGTGGAAGAAACGACCGAAAATGCGGTCAATTTCAGATAGACATTCTCTTGTTATCACGTAGCTTGTCATAAGCTGTCTGAAAATGCCTGGTGAATAGAAATACTTTCTTAGATGTTCTCAATTTCTGTCTTAGTTATTCTAGGTATTGTTCGATTCATGTATTACATGAATCAGTATCTCAACCTAATTCTTCTGAAAAAATTACGATGCATTAAACAAACATCGACGTTTCGCACTGTTTCAGTTTCTCTAATATTTTTTTGGATCGAATAATCTGTGGCAGTGCGTTCTTTCTGTACAGGGTTGGTAAAATTAGTGATACTTGAACTACAACTTTTTAACCTTGAGAGATTCAGGAAAATGAATGACACATTACGATGGTCTTTTTAAGAGAAACTGATAATGACATCAACTGGACTCCTGTTTCTTCTTTTGTTCTCGAGTTATGGGACGAAATTGAAATTTCGTCTCCATTTCTGTTTGTGCTAGGATGTTGAAATGAAAACATTATACAGGCACTTTTGTCATAGCAATCCAGTAGCTTACTTCATTTTTTCCCAAGGGGTTTCCTTGCTGAGCTTTAACATAAAATTGTGGTTGTTCTCATGGAAACAATAGTTTAAAATTTCTTAAAAAGATTCGCCATTTTTTTCCCGTTTCAAAAATATATCATACATCGCCCTCAGATTCATTCAGATATCATGAAAAATATAGTTTGTATGTGAAATTTGAATTATTGAGTATCAAGAAGGCTGAATCACAGAATAATATGTCTCTACGCACAGTGTCATTATAATTTTCTGATTGAATACTTGATTCAATTTTGCGTAGTTTGATCTCTGTTCAGAACAAGTGCCAATTCGAAGTCATTAATGCCGCTGAGATAAAACGTTTTCACATATCATATTTCTCATAGTTTTCGAAATTTTCCATATTGTCGAAAATAATGACTTCTAATTCTAATAATTGACAAATGTTCTGAACAGTGGTCAAACCAAGGAGAATTGAATCCAGCATTCAATGGCAAAAAAATAATGCGTAGAGACATATTATTCTGTGATTCATTCTACTTAATACTCAATAATTCAAATTTCAAATACAAACTATATTTTTCCTGACATCTGAATGAATCTGAGGGCGATGTATGATATATTTTTGAAACGGAAAAAATTGACGAATCTTTCTAAGAAATTTCAAACTATTATTTCCATGAGAACAAACACAATTTTATGTCGAACGCTGAATTTCTGACACTGTTCGAAGTACAACCTTAGACCAAGAATCCTCTGAAGATGCCTACCGAAGTTGTAGGCGAAACGTTAGGTGAAATTCTTTCTAATGGACCACGGCCAATAAGCCCAGAAGACTCTTTTCATACCAGTATATCCGGTCGTGAAAGACTTGAACTATTCATTAACCCCAATAATGTTGAAAAATGCGAATGGCATTTTGAACAAGTCAATGTTAACTTGTGATGCGCCTAAAAATCTGCGAAAATATAAAGACGCGCAATCAACTTTTTTTTCCAGGAACAAAACTTTTTGTCGTGTCAGTAAAAAGATAATTACATTCTGAATTCTTTTCCGAATACAATTTGCACCGTGCACCGTTGTAATTCAAGTATCACCAATTCTGCCTACCCTGTACATATGTGTACCTACATTTTCTTTTCTTCTCTCACGTCCTGATTGTGAGACATCAATTCTGATACTGATGAATTTTTTCAACAGCATTTTCTGGAGAGAGCCAAACTTAACAAACCCTTCCGAAGAAATTAATAGAAATGAGTATTTGTATCAATTTTCTCTGATTTTGTGTCAAATCCGTTCATCCCGCCATATCTCATAGAAAATAACAATGTTGAAATATGTCATTCTAGCATTGTTTTCAGTAATATTTATGGATGACAGGTTGGGCTTCTGTCACGAATTTATTAAAAATTTGTCAAATTTATGCATCGAAAACAGTCAATATTTTTCAATGCAAAAATCACTATACGACATTTACGGCAATATTTCATTAATTTCGATAGAAATGCAGCGAAAAGAAAAAATAATGTATGATACTCGTACAGGAGGCTCATTCCAACATTTTCAGGAAAAATAGAAATTGCAATGATCAGGTTCTCAGTTTGACCACATTCATCGAATCGGGTTTCGATAATAAATTAAAAACAGGTTCAGCTTTCATAGATTTATCGTCTTCCTACGACACGGTATGGAAAGAGGGTTTGATCTATAAACTTTATACACATCTTAAATGTGGAAAGATGATTCGTTTATTAGAGAATATGTTGTCGGATAGAAGATTTCGTGTTTTTGTTGATGATAATAGTAGTAAATTCAAAATATTGAACAATGGCCTTCCACAAGGATCTGTTTTAGCACCCCTTCTATTCAATTTATATTTATGCGATATTCCTTGTACTTCATCTGAAAAATTCATTTACGCCGACGATATTGCACTCGCTTTCCGTCATTCTGATTTTAGAAGTATTGAGGAAAATTTAACTTCTGATCTGAAAATTTTGAAAAATTATCTTTTCGAATGGCGTTTGTGTCCAAATCTAAATAAAACCGAGGTTTCGTTATTTCATTTGAATAACCACCAAAAATTCAGAAAATTAAATGTCCTTTTCGGGAACTTTCCTTTGAAACATAATTTTACCCCCAAATACTTAGGTGTTAAATTAGATTCCTCTCTGAATTACAAAGCACATTTGGATGACTTACGAATGAAACTAAAAACGAGAAATAACATTCTACAGAAACTTGCTGGTACGTCATGGGGTGCTGACCCGACTACACTTCGCACAGCAGCCCTTGCCCTGGTTTTTTCCACCGCTGAATATTGTTGCCCTGTTTGGCTCAATAGTGTTCATGTTCAGAAAATCGATGCACAGCTCAATTTTTCAATGAGAATAATTACTGGAACCATCCGATCTACACCTATCCAATGGCTACCAGTGCTATCGAATATAGTTCCTCCCCATATTCGAAGACAGTCTGCAACTTGGAATTCTTGAAATAAATTCAATTCATTTCCGGATTCTTTTCCGATACTTTCCTACGTTCCAGAAAATAGAATTCCAAGACTGAAATCTCGTAAACCTATTTGGTCGAATAACTTTCTGAATTCGAACTTCAGCTACAACGAAATCTGGAAATCCGAATGGGATGTATGTTCTTTATCTAATAAAGATCTAATATCTGTTCCATCGAATAAAGTTCCTGGTTTTAACCTTCCCAGGAGAATATGGTCCCTTCTTAATCGAATAAGAACAGGTCATGGTCGTACCAACAGCATGCTTTTCAAGTGGAATTCGGTTGATAGTCCTAATTGTGAATGTGGTGAATCAGAGGAAACAGTTGAACACCTAATTAATAATTGTTCGATTTATAAATTCCAAGATGGCATTAGAGCCATACACAATATATCAAACTCATTTTTGCAATGGGTTGAAAATTTCAGATCAATTTGATGAAGTATAAATTGAATTCTCTTGCTGTTCTGGCTTTTTTTATTTTCAGGTTGGAGTTTGTGTTTGGAAATCCTTCCTCCGAAGAGCCGTCCCGCTGATCATGATGTCCTTCTATATAGAATATTCAGATACAACAATTTTATTTTATTTTTTTAACGGGGAGACAGGTTTTTTCGGCTGAGGTTTTTTCCCCTGGCTCTATAGTATCGTATGATACTGGTGATGAAAGTATCGTATGATACTATAGTATCATACGAAGAATGTTGTGGTACCCCGTTCCTTTTTTTACCTCAGCTTAGGTTCTTTTTGTTTCAACATTTATTGTATTATTTTAGCTCTCTTATTCAAAAGAATATATATATATATATATATATATATATTCCAACACTCGTTCATTCAAAAACTCGCCACTTCGTGGCTCGTTTTTGAATTTTGAACTCTTGAAGAAATTTCAAAGCCTTCTGCACATGTATCATGAATAACTATTGTGCTCAGAAGAATTCTCTAGCAAAATAGTAAATGGTTCAGAATGCACAAGACTTTAAGGATGCTCAAGGGATCACTGAATTCAAGGGACAACAGTAATCTACGATCGTGGTTACCATAACGATTCATCAACAACGTAAAGACGTTTAATCAGAACCAGAGTGAAGTGAATAAACATACAATACGATAAAACTAAAAAAACTAACTGCACGCTATACTTGGGATAAACCGTTCGCGAAATTCAAGGGAGCACTTTATTTAATGAAACTCTCATTCGCACTCGTCCAGAGCCTTAGGTAAGGCCGGATTAGCAGAGTGGAACTGTATATGGAGTGGAAACGTTTATTTATTTATTCGACCCGTGTAATGCGAAGAGTTTGAACGTCGCCGTTATGGCAGAATCGAGAGATAAACCTCAACAATGGATGCTGTTTGTAGCCGGAGCAGCTCGGGGACAAAGGGGGACTAGTAGCTGGATAAACAGATGGGAAGTCGAGGATCCCACTGATGGAAATTGGGCCGAAGGAACGGAGGGTTTTCCACTCCTGTGATCGTCTCAGGTGGGGTCGATCTTGGAGGTTTTTTGTTTAACTTTTCTTCCGGATATCTTGGCAGACGTGGTCTTCAAAATGCGTTAATGTCAATTATTTCATGTCAATCAAACGATAATTTGAGGCACTACAAAAATGGGGAGGCCACATGAAATCATATTTGAAGAAACATACACTGCGCAAAAAAATTAACGCACATTCTGAAAATCTAAATTTTAATGAAAGTTAACTCTACATTGACTTTACAACTTATTTTTTATGTTCTCTCGGGAAGGTTTTGAATGAAACAAGACACATTAAATGGAAGAAAAATTCAGGATTTCACCGAATCTTATGTGAAAGAAGAGAAAGGAACAATTTTCAAAATGCTGATAAGTGATTTAATACTTGGTATTTCCACACCTTGCGTTAATTACAGCTCGGCAACGACGGTTCATACTCAAAATGAGTGATCTTGAAATGTTCTGATCTAATCCTCCCCAGATTTCTCCGAGTTGGATTCCTAAGTAGTTGGATGATTTTCTGAACTTCTCAAACTTTTATTGAGGTTGTCCCAAACCTGCTCAATCTGATTGAGATCTGGACTTCTTGCTGGCTATTCGAGAGACTTCAACCTCTTCAAGGTACTCCTGAACGATGCGCGCACGGTGGAGTCTGGCATTATCGTCCATAAAAATGAAATTTTCACCAATGTATGGGGCAAATGGCACTACATGCTCTTCAAGAATGTTCCTTATATACTTTTCAGCATTTATAGCTCCAATATCAACGACCACTAGGTCTGTTCGAGCAGTTAAACATTTTCCCAATCGGCCTCTTCCAATGGATATGCTCTCGCAAAATCCAAACGCGCCCTTCGATGGGCTGGGGTAAGAGCTCAAATCATATTCTCTGAGGCGATTTCTTATTGTCTGAGTGCTAATTTGCACCCCATGAGTTTGCTCAAGTTGATTTTGAAGGAGGCGAGCGGTTGCAAACCGTTGTCTCAACGAAGAAACTCTTAAGTAACGTTCTTGAATGGCAGTTGTTACCCGTGGTCAACCCTGTCCTGGTCTTCAGACATTCATACCTGCCTCCCTGAATCGCTGGAACATTTTGGACACACTTGTATGAGAAACTCCAAACCTTTCGGCAATTCTTGTGTATTTCCACCCTTCCTCTCGCAAAACTACCCCTTGGGCACATTCCTCTTGGGTCAAATTTCGTGTTTCGCGTTGCATAGCGATCGAGTGGAGAAAATCAAACGAAATAAAAACTATTGATCACTAGAATTGATCGAGAACAACTGATTTTAGAATGGAACCAATACATTCAAAATCTGATTATATCATCTTTTTTTATTCCTGATGGGAAAAAACATCTGTATTGAAAAAAATCGTTGAAAGTGTATAACATATGCATGCATAATTCAGATAAAAATAATTATCATTGAGAACACCTTCAGTTGTAGGATAAATTTGAGATTTCCATAATGTGCGTTATTTTTTTTACTAGGGTTTAATTATTCTCGAGAAAATTCTCAGTTAATTCCATTAGGTCCTATTTCAAAGCTGAAATAAACTGTAAAGTCCACATTCGTTAATTCTTCTTGAGTATTGTTTACCTTTGTTGGTTAGTATATTTATTTTATTATATAGTAAGTAGAAACGACACCCTGAACTTGTTCAAACCGCTACTCGGTTGAAGGGTTTATATAATTTATTAAGAAACTTCGAAAAGCTATCCTCATTCTCGAATAAAACAGACAATAATAATGATATAACGATTCCGAAAGAATCAAATGAAATATTCCAGACCAAGAAGATATCAACGAAATACATTTACTGAGAAGGTAAAGACCCTAATTAGAAAGATAAAACAAAAAGTTTCTGTCTCATATCGCACGATCATTATAGCCTGATCTTACTCGAACCGCTTAAAAAGTATAATTTTTAATGAAGCGGGGGTTTGGGACAACAGAAAATGCCGAGAAAAGTAAGGCAAATAATTAATGAACAACTTCGTTTTTTCTTTGATAAGTCGGATTTGAATTCTTTGGCCCAAGAATGGAAGCAATAATTCTTTCCGAGCTCGCTTGTGATGTGAGAGGAATTTTCTCTTCTGAGATGGTTTAAGTGAAAAACACGAAAAACAAATTAAACATCATTTGGTGGATGTACATAAAAAAATTTTCATTGATGCTTAAAAATTATTGTAACTGCCTAAAATGCTATTCCGTTCATCTGATGACATTGCTCATTAATTTTTGATGAAATAAAGCTTTTGTTCCAGTCAATGGTAAATAATCAATATCACTCAGTGCACATTTAGTGATTGAAATACTATTCAAAGCTCATTAACTGCAAACTAAATCTTGCCTCAATCGCTACAAGAAATACATAAATTCCTGAGAGTCTCAGTGAATACTCATTTGAAACCACTAATATTAGCATAAACTATCTCATCATTTTAGAAAGTTGATTTTATGAATACCATATAGAATGGAGGAATATCAATGTGAAAGAATGGATACTTATTTAAGGTTCCAGGGAAAGATACTATGATTTTTTTCCTGATATTCTTTATGAAGTGGACATTCGACAATCGAAAAGTTCTAAAGATGTGCTCGTTTATTTTGAGAATTTTTTTCTATCTTGTTTTGTTTTCGAGTTAAAATCGAAAATTCAAATTTGGGCGATTTCAACTTTTGTCATTATCTTCGTTTGTGTTGGTAATAAGATGTTGAAGTGGAAACATTAGACAGACACTTTTTTCATAGCAATCCAGTAGCGTACTTGTTTTTCACAATTGCTGAGCTCTAACATGAAGTTGTGTTTTTTCTTATGGAAACAATAGATGGTTATAACTCAGAAATAATCAAAATTTCTCTTCGTTTCAAAAACATGTACAATATACAGGCCGGCCCAAGTAAGAAAGCACCTACAGACCAGTATTTCCATGCGTAAGTTGTTGAAAAATCTTGGAAGAGGTAATCTTTCAACCCCATTTGACTTCGAGGTCGAAGGTGCATGATCATAATGCTAATCGGAGTGGCAGCCTATATTCGATTCAAGTGACATATCTTTGCAAATGTTCTGAAATTCTATTCATGAATAAACTGAACAATTTCTATTTGGCGTCAAAAGATTAATCTGCCGAAGCATTTCATGGAGCATTCTTTGACACTTTACATTAACAAAAAAAACGACGTTGCTGTATATTTGATGGCCGTAGTGCAACATTTCGTCGTAATCATCATCATCATCATTGAGCCCTTTGCATCCACTGCTGGATATAGGCCTCCCCCAATATTTTTCACTGCCTCCTGTCCTGAGCTGTCTGCATCCAATTCCAAGGATGGAAGGCAATTGGATACAGATTTTTTCGTAATGAACGCAAATAATTATCGCCTATAATGGTAAATTAAAGAGGTTTCTCGTTTTTTTGTCTGCAAAATTTTCACGACCAGGACCGAGTCCATATCTCCAATGTCATTAATTTTCAAATGAACTAGTTCGTCACAACGCATAGCACCTCCAATTCCTAATACTAGAACAACCTTTATCATCAAATATACATTATCAGCTGCCATATCCAGGAACCGATCCACTTCCTTCTTTGTAACAATCCTAGACTTTCTAGGTTTATATTTATCACTTTGCCTTTTCAACAATGCTTGTTATTTTGAATATTTACTAATATCCACACCATTTTTGATATTCAGTTTGGATCGCAACATTGAATACTGTGTGGATGGCTTGACGGTTATGCAAATTTTTTTCTTTACACCAATCCATGAATCGCTGGAATGCAAGTTCATTAACTTGGCGAGATTTGGAAAAAAAATTTCGATATACTGCTTCGGCACTTTCCAATATATCCGCAGGTATATTTTCATCGTGTTCAGGATTAATTTTGAAAGAAGCCTTAAAACTACTACAAAAATTATATGATTAGTACGTCTACTAACGTCTACTTGACAATCAATAGTTACCAACAATACCAGATATTTATGACTACCGACTTGCTGTCGCTGTTATAATTCAAATGAATTACCAAATTATTAATGATTTTTGAATAAAACTAAATTGACTTGGTTGAAGAAAAAATAGTATATATCACACGGATTAAAAGTGGCTATTTTCACTCGCAATTTCGCATTCGCTTGGATGCTCTGCGCTTCGCCTCGCAACTGTAAACATTGCTCCTAAAAAAATTATGCACTCTCAATCCTTGCGTTGCAAATTGGCGAATGCGCCAGTCTACGGAACATTTTTTTATCAAATCTGAATATCTCGAAGGGTTCATTGGACCAGACTCTCGATGAGATTCATTTGTCAGGGTCTTTCTTAATTTGTGGCAATCCTCAGATTAATCAAATTTCTCGAAATTGGTGGAAGGTTCCGTTGAATACATACAGGCGAAGTTAAAATAGGTCGTCAAAAAAACGTCGCTGTTCTCATTTCAGCTTTCTCCGACAATATCTTCCCAGTAGGAAGAGGAAATTGGTTACCCCCGAGCCTTCTCCCAACAAACACCGGTAAACAACTTCCGCGCCATCGATCTACCAATTTCCGCCGGTCATTATCGGGCTCATGAAAAATTAACGGATCCCCCGTCCGAAAAAATCTCGCGGCCCTCGGTCTCAGCCGACAAATTCGTGAGTTAACGACGGCTGATTGATTTGTCAACACCGGAATGATTGTGCCGTAAACCGCGCTCGTGTATTATTGACGCGCGATGTGAATATTACTGTAATTTCCAAGTTGCGCGACGTCCGCCGGAATTGGATGGCGGTAATAAATAACCGGACGCCGCGTTATTGTACAAACACGCCCGGTAATGCAACGATGGATGTGCCGCCCATTTGTTGATGGTATCGATTCGGGCCTTTCGTTTGCGAGATTGGGAAGGTGGCTTCCGCTCTTATGCTGGCGCATCCGCCATTTAGCGACCAGGTTCATACCCCAAGATACATAGATATAAGTTTATTTTCATTCACTGAAAAGTGTTCATCATTCGGTTGCCTTCTCCCATCTCAACTACAACGTGGTATTATGGGGAGATGCTTCAACCAGTTCTCGTGCATTTAGAAAAAGATTATTCGTTTAATTTTCAACCTCTCACCGCATTTCATCGAGAACAAGTTGTTAAGTTATCCGTATATTTCCATCTTGAATTTCTCATTGTTCACAAAGAAGAATGTCAATTCAATTAAAAAGTGCTTTGACCATCATGAGTACAATACAGGGTATAAAGATATTTTCTGTGTTCCAAAACATAGGACGACTAAATTTGAGCACTCGCCCACTTATTGTGGGCTATTTAATAATCTTCCGGAAAGACTAGGAATTTTGGAATACAGAGAATTCAAAAAAGAGATTTGAGTGTTGTTGCTCTCAAACTGCTATTACAGTGTTTGCGAATACTTAAGAAGTAAAATAGTTCGAGTTTGTTCATTTATTTTCATTTTGTTGTTGTTTTGATATTGTTTTTTTAATTTTTTTTTCTTTCTGACATGTTCTATACAAATGTATTTTGTCGCAAAGAATGAAAAAATATTATTATTATCATTATAAAACAAAAATATTACACAATCAATTCTCATACTGAGGTCAACACTTGACGAAGCCGATAAGCGTTTAATAAATAGTTGAAGGCTTTCACAGCGAGATATCCTGATATTGAAAGAGTCGTCCGGGCTTATTGGCCTTGGTCCATTAGGAATTTCACCTAATGTTTCGCCTACAACTGCGGTACGCATCTTCAGAGGAATCTTGGTCTAAGATTGTACCTCGAAAGCTGAATTTCTGACACTGACGTGTCCGAACCGGAAGTCATATATACACCCTGAGTAACGGCGGAAAAAGGTGGTGAGTTTATATGCGCGATGTTGATTGGCCCATCGCTCCTGCTTCGTATAGGGTTGATCTTTGTTTTTTCTAAGGTTGGTAAAGAGGCGCTTTGTAAAAGAGGGGTCTCGTTTTTTCTGTTTTATAAATTTCAATGGCTTTCATGTTTAGCCTCTGATGATAACTTTTTTGAGATTATTTCCAATATCAAAAGATATTATCCGAGAAGCTGAACATGGAAGCCATTGAAATTTATAAAAAAAAAATCAACATGAAGAGGAGAGACTTGGTTAATTTCAATTTGCTACGCGGAGAAGAATGAGACCTGACATAAGAAACCGCGTCAATGGAGGGCCCATACATTGAGGGGGGAACATAATTTCAGTTATTTAGACATAGGACGTATACGTACGAAAAGTTGGAGAAATACAATTGGATCGGGTAGGCTATGTGGCAATCAGGATCTAGGCTCTTTCGAGATTTTTCGTGTTTGAAGATAATATTGGACTAATAATAATAACAATAATTTTAATAGCCGATTTGGGCAGACGAAGTTGCGCGGGCCAGCTAGTTGTTAATGAAAAATGAACATTTTTGAAGCAGTTCCAGCGTTTCTGAACTACTTCAACTCTTGTTTAGAGTAACAATATTAAATAATGAGATATTTCATATGAAAACCAATAATAAAAAATTACTTTTTTCATGAAGCTCCGATACGAGATAAGGGTGCAATTACCAACGTCCGATAGAAGAGCCCATGCGCAGCACTTCTTTTTCTCATGATGAAATCAGATGAGAAAAATTCAGCAATTGCAAATTTTTATTATCAATATTTAACAATCATTACTTAAGAATATTAATATTAATCGTAAAACTAGAACAATCACTAACAGTAATGCCCTGTGACGTTCGGGAGCTTCGCAACACATTACTTGAATCTTCAGCACCATCAGTACTTGTAGAAAGTACAATATTGGATGATGATTATCCGAAATCTGTTGAGGTTGGAAGAATTTTTTCAGCAATGACATTTCTGTATGCAATGGAATGATCAACAGAGCCGTTCATTACGTTCATTACAGTACTAAAAGTAGTGCTTTAATGAAATTCATTACAGGATTGTTTTTAGTTATATTTTTCATTTTGTGGTTTTCAGTACTGACCTCCGATCCACTCAATTTTCGAAGATACAATGGAAAAGTCACTAATCTGAATTTTTATTTGAATTTCGAGTGTTTTCCACAAAACTTTACTGAAATAGATAAAATATCGTCCTATACTCGTTGCAGAAGGCAATTCCAACACTCATGCTTTCGAATAGGAGCTCATTCTGCAACTTGTTTTAGAATATAATATTCCATTTTAAAAATTGTTAATGAAAAATGAACATTTTTGAAACAGTCTCAGCATTTCTGAACTACTTCAACTCCCATTTAGAGTATCAATATTAAATAATACGATATTTGATAAAAAACCAATGATAAAAATTACTTTTTTCTTGGAGATAGGATATGAGATAAGAATGCAACCACCAACGTCCGACAGAAGAGCCCAGGCACAGCGCCAAACGCCTCCGACCCCCGATGCATAATAAACACGACGCCGCCGAAGGCAGACAGGCGGGGGGCCTCGGGACGCCTCGAGACGCCTCGAAGGCAGCAATACATAACGAAAGAATGCACAAGTTCGTTTCCAGCAATCAATTCCGAACACCACCGGCAGATATTAATACTGGCTGTACATACACACACACACAAAAGCAGAGCTGAAAAGGGGCAATAAGTGTCACGACGATATTTATTCGCGTTCGGCACGAGGCGAGGATACGCCGTTTATGCCTCGCGATACTAAAAATTAATTTTAAAGCCGCCGTCGTCGCTACGACAGACTTGCGGGCGACGTCGATTCCGGCTGCATTCCTTTGACCTGCTTAACGACGCACGCCGTCGAGTTATTGTCTGCGGATGCCCTATATTCCTCCATTGGAGTTTGTTCAGTGAAACAGAGGGAAAAAAATCATACACATGTTTAACGATTTTGCCGAAACTACGTACGACATTGTACTTGATAGTTAATAGTTTAAGAAGAGTTACAATCCACTGCAACCTTATGCTCTATTGTACCCCCTGACAAAGCTCTACAGCTCGCCTTCCAGTCCCAGAGATCAAATGAAATCCAATATCTCGGAAGGCTTCAGTGAGGCTAATTCCTCACTCCTACAGGTTTCTTGACCAAAGCATTGTTTCCTTTGGCTTTCAATGCCGAAGCATTCTGTGACTAGGTGAATAAGGGTTTCTTCCTCCTCCCCACAGACTCTACACTCGTCAGTGTCCGATACGCTCATTCTCAGCAAGTGCTTCCTGAGGCGACAATGCCCTGTGAAGAGGTGTAGTTGGTTCTTACTGAGATCCAAATATCTTTTGGATCTTGCAGTTTCAAAATTCCGAAGGAACTTTTTGGAGTGATCCAACCCTTGGAGATTCTGCCAGAGTGTTTCTTTTTCAGTTTTCTCCGTCTCCAGAAACTCTTTTTTTTAGGTACATACCACAGAAAGCACCTCTCTGGCAAGTTTGTTGGCCTCTTCGTTACCTATGATTCCCGAATGACCAGGAACCCAGATCAACGAGACCTTATTTTTCTTGCCTACCTCATTGAGTTTGTTCCGGCATTGCAATGTCGACTTTGAGTCGATGACATAGGAGTTCAGTGCTTTAATAGCAGCTTGAATATCTGAGTATATCTTGAGTATCTGAGTTCTAATTCTAAAACGATTTAGAACAGACCATTTTCTCCTAGGAAGGTCAAAACCAGGAACTCTGATGGAGGATCAGACATAAGATCATTATTGAAAAAAATGGATACAGTCCATTCAGATTGCCTGTTGTTTCTCTGCGAATGTGAGAAGGGATAATATTTGAGAGGACTGGTAACTAAGGAGTAGGTTTATACTTGATGGTACCAGTAATAATCCTGATAGGAAAAATTAGTTGGGCATCAATTTTTTTTTTACATGAACACTGTTCAATAAACCAGGGCAACAATATTCAGCAGCAGAAAAAACCCTATGAGGAACCAGCTAGTATCTGAAGAATATTGTTTCGATTTTCAAGATTCAAACGCAGGTCATCCAAATGGGCGTAGAAATTTAGAGAGGAATCAAGTTTGATTCCCGGGTATCTAGGATTGAAATTATGTTCTGAGAAAAGAGAACCGAAAGTTACACTCAATTTTCTATATTTCTTACGATTATTCGAATGAAAACACGAAACCTCGGTTTTATTTTCATTCGAACACAAACGCTACTTCAAAAAATAATTTTTCATGATATCCAAATCTGCGGAAAGGGTACTTTCTATTGTTGGGAAATTAGAATAATGGAAAACCAGAGCAATATCATCAGCACAAATAAATTTTCCTGAAGAATTAGTTGGAATGTCACACACATATAAATTGAATACAAGAGGTGCTAAAACTGAACTTTGTGGAAGACCATTAGACAAAGTTTCGAAATTACTACTGTTATTGTCGATTAACCTTCTGTCGAATATCATATTTTCTAGTAGTCTAACCATTTTTCCACATTATGGAGTTTATAAATTAATCCATCTTTCCATACTGTATCATATGAAGCTGATAAATCTACAAATGCTGTTCCTGTTTCTGAGTTTTTATTGAACCCTGATTCAATGAATGTAGTGAGACTAAGGACCTGATCACAACAATTCCTTTTTTTCCTGAAACCCCCCTGGCAATTCTGTAATGATTCTTCAATATATATAATAGTTGATTCTATTCTACATAGAATCAATTTCTCTAAAATTTTGAAAGGGACGCTCAATTAACTGATAGGACGGTAACTACTCGGATCGGAAGAATTTTTTCCACGTTTCAAAATTACTACTACTTCAGCTTTGCGGAATTCAGTCAAAAATTGCCGGAATTCAGTATATCATTATGAAAAGATAATAACCAATATAAGGCTTTCTTCCCAAATGTTTGATGAATTCTAGATAAACTTCATCAGAACCTATTGAAATATTTTCTGGAAGGTTTCTGCATTTTCCTGAAAACTTAATTTGGGGTTTCTCTCCCAGTCTTTGAAACAAGAAACAATTAGAAAATTTTTTTCATTAATTTGAGAAAGGCTCCTGCGTAAAAATTTGAGCACTAATTCGTCAGGGGCCAAAACTTTACCAGAAGAAATTGTTGCCTAACAATGAACAAAAAGAAAACACGTTGAAATTTTAAGCGCAACGTTTCGGAGTCTAAATCAGACTCCTTCGTCAGAAAACAACTAGTTTTCATTCAACTTTGTAGAATCGTGACAATTTTTTTATTTTTGGATTGATATTTGTCATTATATGATGAACATAGATCAATATTGATTACTAGATGTTGATATCGTTATTTCATTTCAAAATTCCCTGAAAGCAGTTCTTTTTTCAATAAATCTATCGAAATTCGATCTATTCCTACTGAACAATTGGCGAGATTATTAGCCTCATCCAACAAAATACAAACTGACTCCATGATTTTTCTTTTATAACCATCAGGTTTCTTCATTAAAATTTTTGTTTCATTCCAATCCATCATATGATTGCCAGTATTGGAACCCACATGATCTGCTATGTGCGATCTACCAATATCTCTATTTTTTATGTTATTCTTATGCTCACGTTTTCTGATTTCTTATGGTCTTGATATTTCTCCTGTATAAGATTTTCCACATATAAAGGGAATATTGTAAATACAATTTCTTGATTTTTGGTTCTCATTCAAACGTTTAGTTTTTGTTAATAAAGATCGTAAATAATTTTTTGTTTTGAAAACAGTTATTATGTTGAATTCAGAACCAATTCTTTTCATTTTTTCTGAAAGTCCATGAACATAAGGAATCAAATTTATTGAAATTGGTTGTTCTTGACGGTTTATTGTTTCAGAGACTGGGAGAGAAAACCAAATTAAGTTTTCAGGAAAATCCATCAAAACCGGCTGCTTTTCTAGATTTTGTATATTTGATCGCTGAAATTAATTCATTCATATTGAATGCGTTAGAATTAACATTCACGGTAAGTTTTGATGTCCTAAATTCATGTAATTTCAACTTTCATTTTTTATTCAAAAGTGAACACCGTCTGTCAATAAGTATTTTCAGTAACAGATAGACTTTACGCTTGAACTATCCATCTTTCCCAACGCGATTAACTTCAACTCCAACCCTTCCCTCGTCACGGTTCTGCCATTCGGAATCGGCTAAGGGTCCCCACACCCCGCCGTTCCGCCCTAACCCCGTCACTCGGACGGACTGATGAAGTAATAAATTCGGGAATGCATTCCGGGCAGTCGTTCCAGGGCGGCCATGCCGGGATATTGTCGCCGGACGTGACTTATTATGTCCCCCCGGATCGTCACGGGAAGTTGAGGCCGTGAAGAGAAACATGACGACACGTCAAACGGACGTTTTACACTGTTAGGCAGCCCTTAACTTCGGGATCGAACGTGATATTAAAAGGACGTGCTCGGGGTTGTTTTTGAGGTGCTCAGAGACGAAGAAACAGTTGAATTGCACGCCAATGTTTGTTATTCTTGAGTTGGTACGATTTTTTTTTCATTCAAGCTCAATTGGCTTGAAGAGATGAAAGGTGAACATACCAGAGGCCATAGTTAATAGTTAATAGTTTAAAAGGGGTTACACTCCACTGCGACCTGATGGAAATTTGAATTTGAATAGTTCGAGAAAGATTTATTCAGAATGTCAGAGTTGTTCTTCTTGTTTGATTGGAACTTATTTTCGATGGTTCCCTCACGTCGAGACTCTAATATTGGTGCCTTACAAATTTCAGGCTAACACAAGAATGTATTAAATAATGGTTAAGGCGTTCGCGACCATCGTTCATTTGTTTTTTCGAGCATTTCGGCCGTCGTCGTAGATTGACTTCCGACTTTTGGCCATCAGTCCGAATGTCTGCATTCTTCAGAAGATATTCTTTCATGAGATATTCTCGCTGAATTTTTTGAATTTTTCAAGCCTTCAGGCAGCTCAGAAGTCGAGGGCATAGTTAATAGTTAATAGCTTGAAAAGGGTTACAGTTCACTGCGACCTGGTGGTCTATTGTGCCCCCTGACAAAGCTTTACAGCTCGCCTTCCAGTCCCAGAAATCTTATGATGTCCAATATCTCGGAAGGCTTCAGAGAGGCTAATTCCTAACTCCTACAGGTCTCTTGACCAAAGCATTGTTTCCTTTGGCTTACAATGCCGAAGCATTCTGTGACTAGGCGAATAGGAGTTTCTTCCTCTTCCCCACAGAATCTACACTCGTCAGTATCCGATACGCCCATGCTCAGCAAGTGCTTTCTGAGGCGACAATGCCCTGTAAGAAAGCCAGTGAGGAGGTGTAGTTGGTTCTTACTGAGATCCAAATATCTTTTGGATCTTGCAGTTTCAAAATTCCGAAGGCACTTTTTGAAGTGATCCAACCCTGGGAGATTCTGCCAGAGTGTTTCTCTTTCAGTTTGCTCCTTCTCCAGAAACTCCTTATTATATGTACATTTTCCTATACCACAGAAAGGTTCTAGGACAGTGAGTGGTTTCCGAGCACCCTCTCTGGCAAGTTTATTGGCCTCTTCATTACCTGTGATGCCCGAATGACCAGGACCAAATGTTGACCCTCGCACTGCTGGCACTCTTCAACTTAACATATGCAACCAACAGTGAAACTATGCAGGAGTAAACTTAGCCACAGTGTCGATAAAAACATCTTTCACTTTTTTCGGATGACATGTTGATGAATTCTAAAGTTCAATTCATTATTCAAGTCAACCACAATGCAAGAAACTCTAGGTAATCCTTCAGGACGCTACTAATGCGACTCTCTCCGTTAAATCCACGGGCTCAAAATGGTTTTTTCAGGAACGAAAGTTTTATAAGAGAGAGAGGATATCGATCTGGGAGATTTAATGTTATGGCAAGCGGGTTTTTTGTGCCCCGAATGGAGTTATTTGTGGTGTACTAGATTCGGTACATTGTGAGTTCAGGTGATAAATCCGAGTGAATCTGTGGAGCATCCATCGAATTGTCCGGCAGTGGCGTGTCGTGTCTCTTGTTTTAGGAGAAGTTGTCTGTGGAAATTAATTTGAGGAAGTTTATTTCGAAAAACTGTAATGAAATGGAAAAATTTCACCTAAAAAATGTTTAAATAGGTGGAATTTCAATGAAAAATTCAGCTCGAAAAATTACTGGAGCTCAAAGCTTCCCCATTTGTCGAACGAAATGAGCGAGCAATCTTGTTCGTACTCTCGTCACGTTTTTTTATTTTGGGTTCGAAATCGAGATTGTTCTGATTTTGTAAATTTCCTGTTAAGGACTGTATCTAGATAATTGGGTTGACGATGGTAGTGCAAAAAAATTTATTGACATCATTCACAATCATAAAACGAATAAGTCACCTGCCATGAAGCTAATACAGTAAAAATATAAATACTAAAATCATCTATAAACTCAGAGTGACATTATTCAACTGAAAACAGAGGTGATCTAGAGAAGTTCAAATTGAAATCAGATGAAGTCAGAGTTAGACTTTGAGACAGGTCAATTAATTCAAAATTAAACTCAACGTTTACAGTGAAAAAGCAATCCAGATTGATTGGAAGAGCCTCGTTATTCCATCAGAAAAACAGAAGGTTGGATAATGAATCATTAAAGTAGGATGAGTAGTAATAAAAGTGAGATCAGGCCTAGGAGGAGATACATACATTGAGATTTCAGTACAACAAGTCTGTTCTTCATTGAGATTTTTACAATATGAGAGTGTCATGATCAAAAATCAATATCTATAATCTATAACGTTGGTCTATAAGAGAGTGCAAAATTAATTAATCTAAACGACATTAACAGTGGCGGACTACAGGAGCTGTAAAATTAGTGTTTACCAGAAAAACAGAGGGTACAATTGAAAAATTATCAGGATTATACCAAGGAAATAAAATGAACAAAAACCTCTGATCCCATTGGTTTGAGCTGAAGGTTTGAGATATTACTTGCTGAGTTGTTCGGATGAATGAACTTGAGCATTTCATGTTTATAATGAGGAGATCATACCAGTTGAATGGTTTTACCAATATTAGAAGAGACCGCTCAAGGTGAAGCAGAGACTGAAGCTGTCAATCAGGTTCAATGTCTAAACTACTTGGTCGTTTACATATTTCAGAGAAGTTCACTTGATTTTATTGAGAGAGAAAACTGATTCCATGATTCAGCTTTGTGTTTGAGGATTTTTATTCATCTGAAACTCGAGAACAATAATTAGCAAGTTTTATGAGAAGTGAGTAGTTGAGAAATGAGATCAAATGATTAATAAAATGAGATGAACATGAAAATTTAATCTATGAGAACTGCAAAAATATAACAAAATATATATCTCAGAGGATTCCAACACATTAGCTTAACGCAATAGAGATCTTCTGAGAACAAAGCGAGAGAAGATTACCAATATTTTCATGGATTTTCATGATCTGAAACGTGGACATATTTTCATACTTTATGAAGAGCATGAAAATAACATGGAAAATGCAAAAATTAATAATTCTGAGAATTACCTTTCGAGGATTATTCATTCCAAGAAATAAACGAGATGAACAGTTATTGAGCGAGGTGTATTCTTGTAAATTCTGTTTATAAGATTACCCCAAGAGGAGGTCTTTTCACAGGCAGAGCTAGATCACAAAAGGGGACGATTAATTCATTCAATTAATGAATATGGGTTAATATGTCAGCTGATTAATACATTGAGTTTGGTTAATTTGACGCAAGCAGTCAATCAGCTTACCATAGAGCTGTACTTGCTGTGGAGATGGACTAGCGAAGTGACGTAACCATAGGCGTTGAAGCAGATAGGGTCAGAGGAGTGCGACGTTCAATTTTCAACATTTTGGTTTCTCCGATATCTCCTTTTTGAATTATAGCGGATATCAAAAAATGTGTGGGTTATTTGTATATTTAATAAAAACAAAACTAGAAATCAGAGGAAAAATTTTTCTTCATTAAAATTCAGACAAGGATTTCAAAAATTGAGTGGGTTGATCTCTGTTCAGAACAGCTGTCAATTCGTCATTATTGCCTATTTTAACATGTCATATTTCTCGTAGTTTTCGAGCATTTCCATATTGCCATGAATATTCTTCGAGTTCTAATAATTTACAGTTGTTCTGAACTGAGATCAAACCACGGAGAATTGCATCAAATGGCAAAATAATAATGACACCATGCTTACAGACATATTGTTCTGTGATTCAGTCTACTTGATACATATGTTTTTATTGCCAAAACAATGAGAGAAATTGTACAAGATTATACACAGACCCAAGTAAATGTCAAAATGTTAAAACCCTTCCAATCAATATTTACGACATGATATTTTCAAATGACATTATCATTTACGTATTACGTATGACATATTTCTGAAACGGAAAAGAAGGAGATTCTCTCTAAGCCTTTTCAAACTATTGTTTCCATAAAAGAAAACAAAGCACGCTACTGGATTGCTATGAAAAAAGTGCCTGTACAATGTTTTCATTTAAACATTCTATCCTGAACAGAAACGGAGATAATGGCCAAAGTTGAGAATGCCCAAACTTCAATTCTGGCCTATAACTCGAAAACAAAAGAAAACAGAGGAATGCAGTGGATGGCATTATCATTTCTCTCACCGTTACGGATCCTTAATTTCTCCTATCTCCCACAGTTGAAAAGTTGTGGTTCATGTATCACCAATTTTGCCAAACCTATATTATTACTAATCTCGAACTTTGTTGGCAAATTGTCTCGTGTAGTAAATGTAACCTGCATCGTCTATTGTATATATATGATTATTTTAATTTGTTAAATCATCAGACCATACTCTCTGCGCAATGCATTTCCTATTAAAGTCTCACCATAAAAAAATTTAACCAGTAATGATTAAGATTTCAATATCACAATAATTCCTGTCTTGAATTCGAAAACTCAAGACGTCATTCCCAGCTTATTCAAGTCGCCCCCTCATCGCCCTGTCCAAGCAATCCAACCGTTCCAGATCGCAGGAGATGCGGACTCGCACAATTAATATGCAAATAAGATTAGCAGGATTCTCCGACGCAAATTCCTGCCGTGACGCCTCCGTAACCCTGCAGGTCCCAGTAATGCATTTTCAATTATTTACCGAGTTCCGCGGATCCGGCGAATTAATCCGGAAAGGTGATTAGGCAAATCGCTGCTACCTACGAGAGAGCGGCGTCACAGTGTACCTATACAGGAAATTGTTTCGCGTAACTGCAGAAAAATTGGCCATCGATTGCGGACGCCGTCGTGATTGGAGATTGAACCGACGTAGATTTGGAAGGGGCGTGTGTGGTTTTTCGGGAGAATGCTGGGTCATCAGGAGAATGGAAACGGTTGCGAACATTATCGTACTAGTCTTAATGATATACTGCTCCACAAGAGTTATAAATATAGTATTCAATCGTTTTGAAAAGTATGCAATCTTCAGGAGAATCATTTGAAACTCGAAATCAACCACTTTATTGTAGTTTTCTGTAAAAGTATTGAAGAAATGAAGCAAAAATTACACGTCCCGAAAATGGGACCCTGACTAGTGTTAAGTCAAATAACCAGGTGCCTAGTTATTCCCTGAAACCAGTAAAAATCCTACATGACTATTATAGCACTATAAGTTCCGCTAAGATCTGTCCTCTTTCGAAAAATATCCCGTGCTTTCTCATCACGCCGTTCGTATTCCATCGGCATCTAGTCATTTCAAGAACATTGGCGAATGAGATATAAAGCGGCCGCCCAGACGAGGACGCGACAGTGAGAGTTCGAACAGAATAGCGCTTAGTTGGAACTATCAAAGTGGTGAAAGTAAATAAACTGCCCCACAAGAGTTAGGGATATCGTATCTTCGAGAAAATCGCTGTAAAATGATTTAAAACTCAATAAAAACTTGAATCGATCCAATAAAAGTCAGTTTGAGACATTTCGTCAATCTGATCGCCTGCTTTCTGAAGTTTGGTTTTCTGCATATGTTTCATCAATGTTCTTATTTTGAAATGAGGTCAGTTTATCAACGGCTTCGATTTGAAACGAGTTTTCTGAAAATGCCAAGACGTGAATTAACAAACGCTGAGGCTGATAGGGCTATCAGAATGCTACAGGGTGGCATAACTCAGGTTGTTGTAGCGGAAAGGCTCCAAGTCAGCCAAAGTGTGATATCTCGACTTTAGAATATGTTCAAAGAGACAGGTTCCATGTTGGGAAGATATAGGCTCAGGATCGTTTCATCACCGTTTGATCTAGAATAAAGAATACATCTAAGCGTAGAATGCTACGGAATACTCTTCAAAATGGAGATGGGGTCCAAGTTTCCATCGAAACCAGCAGACCACGTCTGAGGGTGGTGGTATGGGCCGGATATGTTTCAACGGGAGTACAGGTCTGCACATTCGTACTAGGAATATGACCGCCTCACACTATAGGGAGTATGTCATTGACAATGTTTTGCCAAATCTCATTTAATTTATATTTTCTTGCAATAAGTCAATATCCCTAACTGATATGGAGCAGTTCATTACAAATGGAAAAGGTTGCGAGGATGTGAGTGTGGATATTTATTACTCTCTTCTTTAAAAACTATCATACTTCTTCACAGTAATATAATTCATCTATCAGAATAACACATGGCCTACAATTCATGGAGATTCTATATAATTTCACCATAATACACATTCGAGTATGGTGTACACATCGGCGCTTCAGTGAATGGCATAAAGTGGATGAAATACAGTATTATAAAACCTGTACTTGGTGAACACAAACTTTTGAAGTTGATCAGCATTATATGAGTGTGATTTTTGTTCTTTCGGGGGTGAATTTTCGGGTGTTTTTCAGTCGAAAACGAATAAATTCAGTGCAGACTCCGAGGAATTCGACGATCGGAGATAAGAACCATATTTTCTGAATGTTGGAATTGTTATCAAGATGTCTGGAAAGATTTCATGTTATTGTTGTAGTAAACAATATGACAAGCATCGCGTCTTATCGTGTGTCATATGCGGGAATTCCTTTGGGGGAGCCTGTGTTGATATGGGAACCTCCGAGATTCGTATTGTCAATTCGAAGAAATCAGTGGCGTGGAACTGCCCCAAATGTCAGAATATAGGCGGAGATGTAGCATCGTTGAGGTCAGTCATTTCTTCCCTACAGACTGAAATACAGCATTTAAAAGTCTCTATCCATGGTTTGCCTGAGCAAACTGATGGATCAAATGATGATATAATCACCAAGGACTGTGAGTCAGTAAATGAGATGCTTAGATCTGCTCTACCAGGTTGTCCCACGCTAGGTCCGTCAGAAGTAAGACGTTTGGGAAAGCGATCGATTGGAACCGATAAACCAAGACCTCTTAAACTCGTCATGAATAGCAGTCAACTAGTATATAGAGTGTTGGGAAAGTCGAAGGTCTTCAAGGAGGAATTCGGTGTTTTCATTTCCTCTGACAGGACCCCAAGACAGAGAGATTATTTCAACAAAATCAAGGCCGAATTGGAACAACGAAGATCTGCAGGAGAAAGTGTGGAATTGAAGTACATGAGGGGTATACCTGTTATAAAACATTTAAACTCAATTCCCCCAGTTGCAAACTGAGAAGAAACTTGTTATTCTATCAGAACGTACGTGGCTTAAATTCAAAAACTGTAGAACTAAAATCTATCGTAACAAGTGAAGATTTCGATGTTGTGTGTCTGACAGAAACTTGGTTGCAGGATGGCGTGTACGATGCTGAATTGTTTTCTTCTGACTATGATGTTTTCCGATGTGATAGGAACCTGGTTCTCACGGGTATGACAACGGGCGGGGGTGTACTGGTGGCCGTTCGCGGTGGGTTATGTGCGGTGAAAGTTGACATATCTGGGCTCACTGCCCTTGTTCCCTCTATCGATGCAGTAGCCTGTAAGATCATGTATGAAACTCATTCAATCATCTTATTGTTGTTGTACATTCCACCAAGGATTGATATTGCATGTTATGAACAATTTTTTGACTCGTTGTCTACATTCGGTCCATTACTAGATAATAAGGTCATTGTTCTGGGTGACTTCAATTGTCCGAAATATGTTGAGAAATCTTGTACTGATAGTCGCACGTTGATACTGAATATGTTTTCGGAGGCACTCGAATTAGACCAGTTCAATGAAGTGCGTAATTATAGGGATACGTTGTTGGACCTAGTATTTTCAAATTTTGATTGCAATGTTGCAGGCTCACTATGTTCGCTTGTAACTGCGGATAAGTATCATCCACCAATTGAGGTATCTTTTCTTCCTGGGCAATGTACAAGAAATTTTAAATTTTCAAACTCGAGCCCTTGCTGTACATCTCGTAAATATAATTTCTCGAAGGCAAACTATGTGGATATGTACCGATATATTTGGGAAACCGATTGGTCATCTGTTACGAATGAAAGTGATCCGGACTTGGCATGCGACCAATTTTATTCAATTTTAAATAGAATATTTGAGCTCACGGTTCCAGTCAAGAACGGTAGAAAAAGGCGATTTCCCTCATGGTACTCACCACAAATTATTAACACTGTTCATCTCAAAGAAGCTGCCCTAAAAAACTATAGAAAATTTAAGAATAACTTTAATCGTCTTAGATATACTAAGCTCAGAAGTTTGCTAAAATCTCAAATCAACAGTGCCTACAGAGATTACGTTAGAACATCCGAGGAGCGATTAATGACAGATCCATCAGATTTTTGGTCATTTGTGCGGGAGAGCAGGGGTCATTCTCGAATACCTGGTGTGCTAAGTGATGGTCATAAGATGTTAACTAAACCGCAGGATATTGTAAATGCCTTTGCACAGCACTTCAGTAGTGTGTACAATGCGTCCTATGATACTTATGAGCTAGGAAATGATGAAGAGGATGCTAGTCTGCTAATCACTATGGTTAAAATCACCGAAGATGATATAATACGGGCCTCGAAAAGGTTGTCAAATAAACGCACTGCCGGGCTTGATGGAGTACCGAGTTTTGTCGTGAAGGACAGCATTGGAGTGCTTGCTGTACCTTTGGCGCATATTTTCAATATCTCTGCATCCATTGGCAAATATCCTTCGGTTTGGAAACGGTCTAAAATAATACCAATTTTTAAAAAAGGTGATAAATCACACATTTCAAACTACCGACCGATTTCTATCTTGTCAAATTTTTCAAAGATTTATGAGATCATCCTCCACACTCATATTTTTTCTATTGTACGCAACAGAATTACAGTTAACCAGCACGGTTTCATGCCTAAAAGATCCACCACGACTAATCTTGTTTCTTTTTTCGAGAGAGTATTGGAATCGATGGATCAATCGGGTCAGATAGACGTTATATATACTGACTTTCAAAAAGCCTTCGACAAGGTAGATCATAAAATTTTGGTGAATAAGTTAAAAAATAAATTTGGTTTCGGTCCTAAACTTGTTGACCTTATAAAGTCATATCTGTCTGAAAGACTTTGCACTGTTGAGGTTGAGAATTACTGCTCCATCGAGTTCTGTGCGACATCTGGAATCCCTCAGGGTTCCAACCTTGGGCCTTTACTTTTTCTTTTGTTTGTGAATGATGTGGTTGATACTGTAGATGTGGCAATATTGTTGTTCGCGGATGATTTGAAAATCTTCATTCAGGTTCTCAGTCTGGTTGATTGTGTCAGGTTACAGGTAGCACTTGATAACCTCTCGGCATGGTGCCAGAGTAATAGACTAGACTTGAATGTATCTAAATGTTATGCTATGACATATACGAGGAAGAAAAATGCGATACATTTTGATTATAACATCCATGGAATAGTGCTGTCTCGAGTGACTGAAATCAGGGATCTGGGGATTTTATGTGACAGTGGTTGCTCATTTGTGCCACACATAAATCAGCTAATACTTGCCTCTAATAGAACTTATGGTTTCATAGTCCGCAATACTAAATGCTTTCAGAATCCAAGCACTTTGATAGCCCTGTACAATTGTCTTATAAGGAGTAGACTGGAATACTGTAACATAGTTTGGAGACCTATATATGACTGTCATAGGAAATGTATTGAGTCCGTGCAGAGGAAATTCTACAAATTCCTGATGTGGAAGCAAGAGGGTGTGTATCCTCCAATAGGTTATGACCATAAACTTCTGCTTTCCAGATATAATGCTGATTCCAATGTGGATAGGGTGAATATTTGTGCATTATTGTTCATTTATAAAATTGTCAACCAGAAGATCGATTGTTCGGAACTTTTATCTCGTTTACCATTTCTGGTGCCCCGTTTGGGTTCTAGGAATGAGATGGTCTTTTACTGTGCGGGAGGGAGAACTAATGCAAACTTTCGTTCTCCCATTAATTATGCATGTAGACTCTTTAATTCGCTCGCCAGTGTATGTGACGTTTTCCATGACTCTCCCCGGTCCATAGTTCAGGCCTATTATTCGCACCGCGCTTCACTTTCTTTGCAAAACTTTTATTGATAGTTTATTTTTTTGTATAATGTTTAATATTTCATAATTTAAATTTGTACACCATAGCAATGTGTCATCTTTGTTTGATTTTCTTTTGTGATTTCCTGTAATTGGGGGTTAACCTGTAGGAAATAAAGTACTATTTATTTATTTATTTATTTATTTATTTATTTATAATACAACGAGAGAATCTGAAAAAGTCCTGTACTCTTGGAGTTATTTTAGTCGAACCGTTGAAGTTACATTGACATAATATACCAGGTGTTGAGAGGGTTGTACGGATTTCTTTCTGGGTAAGACCTTGGTGGGGGTGTAATAAATGAAGAAATTAGTAGTTCCCTGATTCACAAATTCAAGACTCAAAATATAGGTAGAATTATGCAGCTCGAACTATGAGAGAAACTCAAATGGAATCTCAAAAAGTTAATCGTATATCTTGCCTTAGTCACACTTAGTCAGCGTGTATAATAAAAACATCCGAACCCTCCCAATTTTTCTATTCTTGAAGATGATGAAAATATTTGAATGCCATACGGTAATTTGAGTCAGCACGTATAAAAAAACAGCCATGGTCCAATTTGTTCATTCCTGAAAATGATAGAAATATTCGAAAGCCAGATGGATAACGTTTAGTCAGCGCGTATAAAAAACTGACCGCTTTCGAATTTGTTCACTTCCGAAAATAAGAGAAACATTACGGTGAGACAGTAGTCATCAGATCTGTGGATACGGTTCGGAAAAGCCCTGCAGATTGCTCGAAAAAGTACAAAAACAGTATTTTGAAGTTAGGTCATGAGACGGGCGATGATTTAAGTCAGTTAAGGAAAAAAGAAAGAGTCTTGTTTTCTGGTTGAAAAATTACAAGGGGGTGTCGAGGAGTTAAAAAACTGAAGCAGTAGGGTTTTTCGAAAAAAGGAACTTTTAATAATTGAGTCAGGAAGCACGTGAAACGTTTATATAGTGTTATTTCGGAGAATTAGGATTATTTCTACAAAAGGAGGATATCAGAAGGTCAGAACTCCTCAATTTGAAATGTTTCAGAGATTTTGAGAACGAAAGTCTCGAAATCTTTCATATCACCACATCTTATTTTTGAATTTCACTCTAGTTTGGATTTCAGGTAATCTGTTCATCAAGTTAGTAGGTGTTTTTTCTTTGTATATGAATTGTGTTAATCGGTTTGATAAACAGACGTATAAACAATTGGGTTATATTGATTCTTTCTTTTTTGTCCCCATTTAGAAAATAGATATTTCGATGGGTTCAATTATTCCTAAAAACTTAAACAAGCTATAAGAAGAATACCACTAAGTCCTGTTCTTCGAGCAGTAGACCTTTTTTTTTTTAGGTCGACGAGAAGCCGCTCTTCTGTTAACCGCTCAATAACAGATAAACTTTTCATTAGTGAAATAGTTCTTTCTAATTTGTACATTTATTTGGCCCTAATCATCTACTGTCCCAGAAAAATTCAATATTGATTCAATATTCCACATCGTCAAGGCGGTATCAAGTTTGCCGGGTCATTATTATAATTAAATAATTGTTTCTCTGAACGACTGGCAATCGAGACAACAATTTGAAACCAACCGCCAACCCAACAAAGGACGTATTGTGACGGATAATATTCCAAATCTGAAATTCAATAGAGGCATAATGTGGCGTTTTCATCGACTTCGAAAAGCGGCGAACAAACACAATTAAAGCCTCATCAGGTTGAACGAATAAAACGCAGGAAATGAATCCAAACATTCGGCCATTTGTCGGGCCCGCATTATTGAAATTTCATATTTATCCATTGCTCGATACTTGTTAAATTGGACATCGGCTCTTGTTGCTGCCGGTGCCGCGTTGTGATTCGGACAAAACTGTTTGTTTTGCGCGATGCCGATATCAATTTTGTCGGTTCGTCCGAATTAATCGCCTCCTAATGGGACGTCGAGGGCTTTCCGACGCTGAAAAAGCGCCGGTTCTGGGCGGTTAATGCGTCGCGGGAATTTTACATATCGATGCGATTCGGTTTTGGTGTGCGTCGATTGGATTCGATTACGGTTGATTTGCTTCGCGTCCGCAGCTCACGAGAGTTATTTATATTTTCTAGCTGATATCTGGTTATTTCAAACAGAGTTTTTTTTCGAGGGGAACTGTCAATTCTTCAAGTAAACTTTTGATGAATTGGTCAAGGCAACTCTAAAGGATGCATACCTCGGTGCTTATTAAACCATTGTTATGTTAACAAATTATTATTATATATGTGTATATTATACTATAAGTTTGATATAAGTTAGTTTGTAAACCTTTTTTTTGTTTGAGAGAAAACTTTATTTTCTTGTTGTTCTTTGTGGATATTGTTTCTGGGTTGTACACCTGTTTGTATCCCAAATTCTCTAAATAAATAAATAAATAAATAAATAAAGGCTCGCAAAACCGAATATAATGACATAATATAGTTAGTTCATTAGTTAAAAAGGGGTTACAGCCCACTGCGGCCTTATGGTCTACTTGCTGAAACACGCGGCGCCGCTCGCGTAATAAACTACACATGAGTTAGGGATATTGACTTAAATTGCAGAAAAATATAGTTTCTCTAATTATGTGCCAAATCCGTTCATTCCGCCACATCTCGTAGAACAAAACAATGTTAGGATACTTCATTCTAACATTATTTTCAGTAACATGGATAAGATTTATTGGACACAACCCTCTGAAACTGAAATAAACCGTAGACAGATGTTTCGGGCTTTCGGCCCTCATCAGTACGGTGAGAAGTTGGAATTCGAAAACGCATAACGGAGGGTTGTGTCTAATAAATCTTATCCATGTATTTAATCGATCCCTTAATATTCATATCTTTTTTATTATTTTCAGTAACATTTATTCACGGCATGTTGGCTCCGCGTCATGGATTTTTTCAACATCTGTCAAATTTATGCATCGAAAACAGTTCTACCAAAGAATATTTTACGATGCAAAAATCACTGAACGATGTTTGAAGCAATATTTCATTAATTTCGATAAAAATTCGGCAAATTAGAGAAAATAATGTATGATACTCGTACAGAAGGCTCATTCTAAAACTTGTTCATTCCAAAAGTCGTTACTTCGTGGATCGTTTTCGAATTTTAAACTCGTGTGAAAATATCAATGCCTTCTGCATTTGTATCATAAATAACTATTGAATGAGATTTTGTGATGAATATTCAAATTAATATGATTTCACGTTGTAGGAAATTAAATTAATTTGGTTCGATAAACGGGGCAGAGCTCTCTCAGATCATTCAAGGATTCTGGGGTAGGTGATTGTCTAATCTCTTTTGGAGCATATCCCATGCATGTTCTATGCAATTCAAATCTGGTGAGTGCGAGGGTATGGTAAATGTGGAATACCAAGCTCCTCTCGAGCATATGACTGCACGGTGCAGTCTAACGTTATCGTCCAGAAATTGAAAAGCACCAATAGCAAGGTCAAATTTGGAAAAACATTGTCAATAATATGTTCTATAGAGTGTAGGGCGGTCATATTCCCAGGAAGAATGTGTAGATCTGTGCACCCGTTGAAACATATCCTGGCCCATACCATAACAGTTCCTCAGGGAATGGATGGACTTCTTGGACATATCGACGATGACGGCGTATGCGTGGGATTGTCCATACCCTTTTACTTCAAGAATCTGAAAATAGTCCATATCTGGATTCATCAGTGGAAAAGACACTACTCCATTGATCGTTCCAATTGATATGTTGCCTTGCCCATTCCAGTATTTGACGCTTATGGTCATGTGGTGAAGGAACTCCTCACAATGGACGTCTTGAACCTAGATTCACCTCTCGCAAACGTCGTCTGATGGTTTCGATGGAAATTTGGACTCTATCTGCATTTTGAAGAGTAATCTGTAGCAGTCTACACGTAGATGTAGGCTTTCTTCTCGCCGAAACGGTGATGAGACGATCCTGAGCAGGTGTTGTTTTCCGTCGCCCACCAAGCCTTGGTCTCTCCAATACGGAACCTGTCTCCCTGAACCTATTTTAAAGTCGGGATACAACAATTTAGCTGACTAGGAGCCTTTCCGCTACAACAACCAGAGTTATTTCACCCTGTAGCATTCTGATAGCCCTATTAGCCTCAGCGGTTGTTGATTTCATAAAACTCGTTTCAAATCGAGGCCGCTGATAAACTGATTCCATTTCAAAATGAGAACATTCATATGAATCTTATGCAAAGAACCAAACTACAGAAAAAAGGCGAACAGACTGATTTTTATTGGATCGATTCAAGTTTTTATTGAGTTTTAAATGATTTTACAGCGATTTTCTCGAAGATTACGTACTTTTCAAAACTATTGAATACGATTTTTCTAACTCTGGTGGAGCAGTATATTTCAATGTAAAACGCTACTGTACACTGTTGTCCAGATTGGGTGAGTCTGCTTTGTATCTCAGCTACTATTAAAGATAGAGACATGCGGTTTTCTCGACCCTGTATCACTTTTTTTGTGAAACTTTTGATTCCACAAACAAAACATTCCAACTACTGCTGTTTCTGAAATACAGGGGTAAAACGAACATGTTCCCCTTTCTAGGGGAACTTTCCAGGAACTTTTCAAAATATAAAAGAATAAAATTGCTATTCTGTTTTGAATAGATATTTTCATATAGATGTTTGTGGCGTATTTTGAATTTTTTTTTCGGAGAACTGCTTTCAAAACTTAGCAGAAACTTGATATTTCCGAAATAGAACAACCTTTATTTTTTTAAGTCAAATTGTCATTTTTTCCTGAATACATTGATGTATCACAACCTTTGAAGAATTTGAGCTTCAAAAATCATAAGAATCCATATTTATGTTTGTATCCTGAAAACTATGTCATGCATGCTTCAACACATGCATAAATGCTAAACATGCATCAAAACGTTGGAAAATGGATACATCATTGATTGGAAAGAAATTCGAGGTGCTTAGCATAACAGCTCGCCTAGGATCTCAACGTGAGCAACTTCAGCGTTCGTGACATATTGAAAGAAAACTTAACGTCCAGCCCAAAAAAAATAAGTCTCGAGAACTCAAAACATTGCAACGTCACAAGAGGGTGGATCGATCGAATCAGCTGATTTGCTTGCTAGATGGTGGAATGCTTTTAAACATTGTCCCTGACACTCAAGCTCGTATTTAAGGCAAAAGGTTGTCATATTCTTTCAGAATTGCAAATAAAAAAACTTCGAACTTTCTGCTTTCAAATTCAGAAAAACAAATTCAAAAATTTTGAAAACTAACAGAGATTTTGGATAATCTGAGACGTACAGTTCAATTGCCGAACCCGATATATTGACGTAAGCCAATGAATTCTGTATCGGACCATCCTGCACCTGTTTTTCGCGAACCTTCGGATGATTCATCTACCAGCGGACCAACATAAATCCCGGCTTCATCGCGAATTGAATTCCTCAGCTTACGTTGGAGCGAAATTGTTGATTAACGAATTACAGAGAACGTAATTGAGTTACATCGCCAGTGGCTCATAACTTAATTAAAAAATTCGTAAATGTCCTTTTCCCCGCTCGAGCGATGGCCGATGCAACGGCTCGGAATGCTAATGAAAGAACTGGAGGGACTTCTCGGGAATACGAATCGCAATGCTCTCCCCTCAACGCAAATCCGATTTCGCTATGGAACGTTATTGAAATTCAAAACCAAGTTTTCGTGTTCCCGCGTTTTTCAGGAGAAATGCGCTAATTAGGTATTATGAGAGGAACACTTCGTCCAACATAAGCGATGCGTCAGCGACGCGATGCATACGCGATACATCGCAAGGTGTCTGTGAAAAAAACTATGAATTTAATTAACCGTTTTTGAACGTCACTTTCTTCACCAGTCGCTCTTGGAACTCATAGAATATATATAACACATGACTGCTATAGTAAATCTACGTGAAGATATTTTTCTTTGTCCCAAATTTTACCATCTTCAAACAGACAAATTCCTTGCTTTTTTTCATGTCTGCTTGACTAGTAACGCCATGTATATAATGATATCCATTCTCTCATTATCACCTCAGATGATAACTCAAGGTTTTGCGTCCACTTCTCCATAGTAATGAAGAAACTTGAGAAAAAGGTTCCCCAATCTCAAGTGTATCAAAGAAATATCTCGGATAATTCTGACCTTCTCTAAGTGAACGTATCGTACCTAGTCATTCGATAATGCTGATTATTTCTTGCGTGTGCCATAAAAAGCAATAATCCTGGAATCTATTTAGTTTCATAAATTAATAGCATACTGTGAGTACACCTGTTTCTTTCGTTACGATCGCGATCATTAAACGATGTTGAAGTTCATTTTTTCTCTTTTTTTAGTGTGCCATCTTACAGTTGGTAAGTACCAATAATTCAGAGACTTTGCGGTAGAAATGTCAAATTTAATTTTTGGCGAATTCTGCCACAAATAATTCAGGATTCAATCTCTCCGGGGAAAGAATACAAAAAAAGGTGATGATTTGTATCAATTGCAGAATAAAAATACACAGAATAATAATAAAACTGTTTACTGATAGCCCCTGGCTAAAAAAAATACTATATAGATGGACAAAAAGACATCCACATAGTCATTCTAACATCTACATCAGATTGCCATAGTCTCTTTCATACTGGTTCCACAATAATGAGTGGATTCTCTCATGTTATTACATCTCTTAATGTTCTAAGGTTAAATATTCGGTACAGGTTTGAATCTTGATAGTACAAGCTGTTTTGACTGAAACTCGTATGGTGTTTCTTCAAAAAAAAGTCTTTGTACGGCCCTCATGATTTTTTGATGTAATGAATTGAAAATTTGCATAACATTATTTATGAAAATGGAATTACTTCAGAATGACGTGAGATATTAGAGTGAGGTTTTGAAAGATCAATAGATGATGATGCCTCTTCTTTTTTTCAGTTGGTTAGAAATAAAGCATTGCTTATGTAATTTTACAGAAAAGACAGGAATTGAAGCCTATTGCTGTCAATTGAAACACTCGGTGTATTATTGTTATATGTTGCTAAAATCAACTTTCATTGGCCTTCAAAGAGAACCTGACTTCAATCAAATCACTTCACGTATACGTGATATAGATTTTTTTTTTCTGTGAAGAAAGATTCATCTATTCCTCGAATTGATATGAAAAATAATTACTCAGAAAATTGAAAGGTTAGTTTCTTATTTAATTTTTCGTGACCATCACATTTTCCGGGATACAACCAGATCCCCCCCAATCAATTACCCTGTATATTTCAACAAATTAGTCAAAAAAAACTCTAATCGTAAATAATTTTTTACGATTCAGCCTACAAAAAAAGATGTAGCCATTTTAAATTTGCCTAATGAGCTATTTCACCACTGGAGCCTACCCAAGTTTTACTAAGCAGAAGATTCATCATGAAAGTCATGAAATTAATGCAAAAATTGAATATTATTAATCATCTGAATACAGTTGCATCAAGCCTACTTAAGAATTTTTTTTACTTGCCTACTTCTAATGACCAAAATAGGCATATACATGGTCTTTGACTCACTAACTAACAATAGATTCTAGATGTCGAATAAAAATTTTTTGTATTCCAGTTTTTCTGATTCAGCTTAAAAAAAATTTCAAACTCTCATGATAAGATATCCAATCCTTAAATTTTTCCGACCATCATATCTACCGTCTAAGCCTTTGGAAAATGTATCAAAAATTACATTTAATTAATCTTTGAACAGAAATGCATTCAGCCAAGTTGACCAATATTGTCAATTCCGCTGATATCATCCATATGGATTTTTTCAGATGCTTAATTCCTCGGAAAATGCATTTTATTCTCATTTTCCATAATGGCCAAATATTCATCATATAGCATTCAACTCACTCTGAAGAGTTGGGTCCTTTGAATTGATGTTATGATAATTGATGGAATAAAATGCTATGTAATGTTCGTAACAGGAAAAATTAAGCATCTGAGGGGAATTTTGTGTTCGTGGAAGATTCTTCACAGCAATGGAAACCTATATTCTGAAAATCATTCACGAAATATATTCTAAAATTATATTTTCCCATTGTTTTTCCACAGTCTGTATTCTTTCAACGGTGCCGAATCGCAAGAAATGATTGAAACAAAAAGTCCTAATTTTAACCTTAGAAATCTGCCTGTAAAATATATGAATAATCCCCAGACTCACCCTGTATTCATCAAATTACCTTCAGGTCACTTTTTATTAAAGTTTTCTCCTTTAATGATCAGGTATAATTATACATTGTTCCATATACATACATTGTACCATATAATGGAGAAATTGAGAGATTTGAATGAAAAAATTACTGGAAATCACAATTCTTTCAAAGATTTTCAATTGCCTGTATGTTTGAAACCAGGCCGCATTAAAAGAAATTGTAAGGAAAAAATGTTTTTTTTTGCCGTTGAAATTTTATTTGGGCGTTAAAATGTTGGTCAGTGTAAAACTCAGAGACAACATGACCAATTCGGCTAATTTTCTGTTTCATTTTTCCCTCAAGGTACACGAAAGGTTTTTCTTCATAGAAAAATTAAGGGAAAACCGAAGAATTCTCGAAAAACTAATACAATAATGAGCTCAGAAACTGAGATCTTATATAATATAGATCATAAATCATCAAATCCCCGAGAGTTCTTGATAACTCATCAATATTGATATTGAATTTTATGTCTTCGTTTACATATTACGCAAGGTTTTCATATTTTTAGAGTATGACATTGGAACCTAACAATAAATTCAAAACTGCGGTAGGACTTATTATTATGTTTATATTTTCCCAAGAATAATATTGAATTTCAAAGGCTTTCGCGGCTATCGTTCAATGTCACTTATTTTTCGACCAATTCGGCCATCGTCGTGGATTAATTCTCGACGTTTCGCCAGTTCGAGTATCTTGCATCATCGAAATTATACTTTCAGGAGTTACCTAAAATTTCAAGAGATGTCAAGCGAGAACATCTCCGGACAGTATAATAATTCCTGAAGATTCCAGACACTCGAACTGGCGAAACGTCTAGAATTAATTCACGACGACGGCCGAAATGCTCGAAAAAACGAGTGACATCAGATCAGATGATTCTTCATTCTGAGTTTGTAATTGAAAATTTCTCCTTTTCAGGCACCAGTTTTTCGGAAAGATTCCCCAAATTAATGGAGTTAATCCCAGAAAACACCTCCAATGCCTTCCTAGGCACCCTCTTCAACTCCTCCCTTTCCAACGTGCTCAAAATGGCGGACAGGTTCAAATTCTGCAACGCCGATCTGACAGAGTTGAGGTTCCTGCTATATACCAGAAACCAAAGCGAACCCAAAGATATAAGTGTTGGAAATTTGGACTTAGATGTGGATGTGCCAACGAAAATTTTGATCCATGGATGGTTCGGCACAGGGAGCAACGAGTTTATCAAGAAAGTGGCCAGTCAGTACCACAAAAAGGGAAATTATAATGTTATAGGTCAGTATTTATGGAAATATGGAATGGGAGGTCTCTGCATTTTTTTTAATTCTCTATTAGCCTCTGAAATGAAACTCAATCAGAAAGTTTTTCGAATAAAAGTAGAAATGGCCCTGCGTAAAACCAATGCCATTGTTAAATTTATTTTATTAAACTCCTCTTTTGGAAAGACAAAAAAACAATCTTTCGAATGCTCCATTGCTTCTGAGGATAGCATCATGAAGAAAAAAGTTATTGAGGTTTGAAATATTCTATGTACTCAGCCCATTTACATGTGTATTTTTCCCTGCTTATAATTTGATTAATCGGTTTTGGATAGAGAAATGTTTCTCAGTATTGGTATTGGTATCTAGAAAATCTGTGAGAATCCAGCTTTATTATACAGGGTGAGTCGGGAGGAAAGGACCAAACTTCAGGTGTGTATTCTATAGCTCGAAATAATATAAAAAAACTCATATGTTGTTATTCGATTTTCATTTGTTCTGAAGCTATAGCGTCATTATAAAAAACAACATTTTATATATTAAAATGGTTTCATTTATAGCATTATTTTAATAAATGAACGAAAATCCCGCCATTAACCTCGAAACACATTCGTCTGCGAAGGGCTCTCGATGCTTTTCTGATTGATTCGTGCTTTTCTTTAAAAAGCAATGCCGTATTTCTGATGCGTCGAATTAGAGCATCCCGAGTGTCAACTTTAACCTTGTATACCTCGTTCTTGAACCAGCCCCACAAAAAATAGTTCAATGGTGTGAGGTTTGGAGATCTTGGAGGCCAACTAATACGACCACAGCGACCAATCCAAAGTCCGAGAAACTCTTGATCTGAATATTGGTTGACCTTATTTTAATATTTTAATTACCCTATAGTTTTAAAACAAATGAGAATCGGATAACAACATATGAGTTTTTTGGAATTATTTTGACCTGCAGAATACACACCTGAAGTTTCGTCCGTTCCTCCCGACTCACCCTGTATAATGGACTCCCTTTTCATGATTCCAGGAATTGATTGGTCCAGGCATTCCAAAAAAGACTACGTGAGATCATCATGCACAACACGAGATATCGGAAAGGCTATCAGTGAATTCGTGATGAAAATGGTCAGAGATGACCTTACAAAACTAGGATCTATCCACCTCATAGGACATTCTTTGGGAGCTCAAGTGGCAGCCTTTGCTGGGAAAGATATGTTTAACAGAACGGGGAAGAAAATTGGTAGGATAACTGGTGAGTCTTTGTATACAGGATGAACCATTATTGTCGGGATTTTTCCAGTGGCGTTCATGCTTCCACGTAAACAGTTTTACCCCAGAAATATATTTCCCTCCATTTCGATTCATAATTTCATTTATAACGTATAAAGCTTCTTGTAATTGGAGGATGGATTTCTCTGTAATTTGATTCAGATGAAGGCAAAATCTGATTTTAGGACTAGATGCAGCTGCTCCACTCTTCGAGTACCCTCTGAAAGTCCCGGAGCATCTTAGATTGCATTCAGAAGATGCGGAGATCGTTGATGGAATCCATACCAACATGGGCTTCTTCGGTTTTGCGTCACCTTATGGGACCGTGGATTTTTTCGTAGACAATGGACGTCCTGTGCAGCCAGGTTGCAACAGGGAAAACTTCTTTGAAGATCGTGAGTATAAGAAAAAAATTACGGTTCTCCTTCGGTATAGGGTCGGCCGAAATAAATGCAACAATGTTCGATAACAAATTCGCTTCAATTTCGTATGTATGCAATACCTTCTTTTTTTCTATGAATTACAGTTTCGGTTTATATAAGTAGGTAAGTGAGTAAGTAAATATTTATTTGCAGAAAGTATAAAACAAAATACAACTTTGAATGAATCAGAAAAAAATTCAACTATCTGCAAAAGGGATACTTACGACAGTAAAAACTGATTATTTACACCCCGTCAATAATTTCCGGACAGGCAAAATTTTTGTCAAATTCAACACCCTGTATCTTTTTTCGTAGTTCACCGATTTTGTTGAAATTTTCACCAGGTATAGTTTTGGGTCTTGTTATATAACATAATTACCGGTTGATATCAACCGGAAATTTGCTGCTTGAAAATACTTGTAGTTCATCCGTTATAAAGGGTGAAACAAAAACTTGTTTTATACCCTTCATTTCTAAACACCCTGTGGTGAATTTGAGGCGGAAAATTTGATATCATTCAGTTTTAATTTGAAGTGTGAGGCTTTCTTCACAAAATGTTTTTTGATTTATGTCAGTATCTGCTTTGAAAAAAAGATACACATTTTCAAAGAAAGTGTTGCATTTTTTCAATTTTTATAACAATTTAAAACATTACAATAGCTCATCGACTAGTAAATGTAAACAAACATCTGAAAATTAATAGCGTGTATTTCCACCTCTCTTTCTCATCACTCCTACCATAAGACGTGGCATTCTTTCAATGCATTTACGAATTGTTTCTGGGAGAAGCAACAATTTCTGTTAATGCAGAACAATGCTAGGCCTCATGTTGTACGGGTTGTAACAGAATACTTCAAGGAGGCGAATATTCAACGATTCGTGTGGCCAGCCAGAAGGCTCGATTTAAATCCAATTGAACATGTATGGGATATGCTAGATAGACATGTTCGAAATCGGCAGCCGAACACCTTGCCCGATTTACGAACAGCCCTTCTTGAAGAACGGGAAAATATTCCCCCAGAAGCAATTCGGAAATGCATTGAAAGTATACCACGTCGCATGGAAGAAGCGATGAGAAAGCAAGGTGGAAATACACGTTATTAATTTTCAGTCGATAAGGTATTGTAATGTTTTGAATTGTTATGAAAATTGAAAAAATGCAACATTTTCTTTGAAAATGTGAATATTTTTTTTTAAAGCAGATACTTAGGTAGATCAAAAAACATTTTGTTGAGAAAGCGTTACCCTTCAGAGTTAAACTGAATGATATCAAATTTTCCGCCTCAAATTCACCACAGGATGTTTAGAAATGAAGGGTATAAAACAAGGTTTTGTTTCACCCTATATAACGGATGAACTATAGGTATTTTTGCAAAGTAAATTTCAGGTTAATACAACAAGACACAAAACTATACCTGGTGAAAATTTCAACAAAATCGGCGAACCATGAAAAAATATACAGGTTGTTGAATTTGACAAAAATTTTGCCTGTCCGGAATTTATTGACAGGGAATGTAAGTAAGTTCCCAGGAATAATTATGTGTTTCCAGTCGGTTTCAAACACTTTGGAAGCTACATTTCATCATTTTTTTATCGGTTCAATATGAGAAGTTGAGGCTGGCTGGTAAAGTTGAAGAAGATAACCACACGCAAAATAACCAATAGTACCAAACTGACAGACCCATCTAGAAGATTCCTTTCTTATCGACAATTCTTCATTTCCAGTGGTGTGCAGTCACTCCAGGGCGGTGGATCTGTATCAGGAATCCATCATTTCCAGGAAATTGGTGGGATTGGAATGTCCTAATCCGTTCCTCTACCGCGTTGGATTATGCTCGAACGGGAGGAAGGCTGTGATGGGAGAAGAGATCGCCAGAGACGTCAGGGGCAGTTATTTCTTGGAAACGTCCGACAGACCCCCGTTCGGCAAGGGTTGATGCGATGAAGCCCTTATAATGACGGCGAGAACGTTGCTTGGATAAAGCGAGATTTGTGTTGGAACTGGTCGGGAATTGTTGGACGTTCTTCCATTAGTGTAATCGCGAGATAATTAAAACGAACTGGAAGTTTTTCACATAGTTAATTTCAGGGTTCTTGGATGAAACATCGCTATAGTTTAAACCCTTATATTTCGAGACAAAGCATGGGGTGAAAATTTTTTCCAAATATGTATTTAAAAATGTCATTAATTTTAAGATGTAGGTAAGATTTCTGATTACACGGTGAATGCACTGATTGTATTTTGTTTACCAATTTCAGAATATAAGGAATGTTTCATTGAATCAACTGTAGGTGGCGCTTTTCACAAATTATGCCAGATTCTTGGTAGTTACTCAGTATAGTGTTAATAAATTTTCAAACAGGTGTTTTATTCTCATAAGTTTGACTGAAACGTATAACACATTTATTCCGACAGAATAAAGAACAGTTTTTTTTGTGAACAGTCTAGGAATTTTCTTGATACTGAAGGTGAGTTATATGTGTTTTTGACCGAGATATGAATTGATTCAGTATTATAGAGATACTGAAACTATAATGATATTTCATTGAGAAGAGATTCGAAGACAAATGATCTGCTCCTTGAAATAGTTATTCATGATACATGAACACGAGACATTTATATTCTGATACGAGTTCATAATTCAAATACGAGCCACGAAATGGCAAATGTAAAAATGTGCCTTCATCATACATTTTTTTCTCTAACTAGTTTATTTTTTATGGAAATTATTGAAATATTTAAATCAATATCGTATAGTAATTTTCGCGTTGAGAAATTTAGATTGACAAAACCGTTTGCTCTCTGATAAATTGGACAGATAATTAGTAATTCCATGGGAAGAGCAAACAGGTTATCAATTAATATAATCATGAAAACTGTGCTGTGTATTGTGAACTATATCTCATTTGTTTTTCGGAAATTCGCAGAAAAAATTTTTAAATAGAGACAAAGTTTAAAACACTGAATGAGTAAGACCTATAGATTACGAATAGGCAATCAGAATTTTTCTACGACGAGTATTTCGGAAATTATTTTCCTTTTTCCGGAAAATTTCGGAAAATCAGGTTATAAAGGAGCCAGAAAATAATGAGTGGGGAATTGCTGATTATTTCGTTGATGAAATGGTCATTTGAGAATGAAATTGTGAAAACTGCAAGGTCCCATCGCGATTGTGGTTTGTTTTTCCAGAATTTCCATAGATCATATTTCGAAAACTATGAGTCCTAGAGAAAAGCTGTTTTGGATATTCCCAATGTACGATCTTGAATTAGTGAATAAGTGAAATTTGGTAACAATCAGACAACTTTCATTTTTTGAAGATTTTTTCATACATAGGGTGGACCATTCATAACTTTCCACCCCGAAATTTCAGCTTTGGGATGAGATAACAAAAAAATGTTCGGACAGATCAAAGTTTGTTCGAAGAGGGACAAATAAGGTGTTCAAACGAGTTTGGTGTCACTACCCCTCTATCTGCAACCCCTAACAGCTCTCATTCTTGAATAGGGAAAAGGGGTCGAGCAGCACCTTGTTGGAAAAGTAATTCAATTTCCTGCATGGGTGTTTTTTTATCGCTTTATTATTATTATACAGAGTGACTCAATAACTTTCACACGCCTAATTTAGATCTTCGAGATGGAAAAAACGCTCGGACGAGTCAAAAGATCAATTCGATATCACTACCCCTATAGCCACTACCACTTGAAGCAATTATTTTTGAAAACAGATAATAGGTCGAGTTGTTACCTTTTCAACAAAGCTACTAGACTTATTATCTCTATTCAAAAATAATTGCTTTAAGTGGTAGCGGCTATAGGGGTAGTGATATCGAATTCCTTTTACCTTTTCGAAAAAACAACTCGACCTATTATCTCTATTCAAAAATAATTGCTTCAAGTGGTAGCGGCTAGAGGGGTAGTGATATCGACGTGATTTTTTGACCCGTTCGAGCGGTTTTTCCATCTCAAAGATCCAAATTGAGGGTGTGAAAGTTATTTATGGAATACTGAGTTACCCTGTATAATAATAAAGCGATGAAAAAAAACCTCCATGAAGGAAATTGAATTGCTTTTCCAACAAGGTGCTGCTCGACCCCTTTTCTCTATGCAAAAATGAGAACTGTTGAAGGTTGCAGCTTTAGGGGTAGTGATATCAAACTCAGTTGAACAACCTTATTTGCCCCCCTTTCAACAAATTTGACCTTTCCGAGCATTTTTTCGTTATTTCATTCTGAAGCTCGAAATTCGAGGTGGAAAGTTATGGATGGCCCTGTATGCATGGAAAAATTTGCGATTTTGGAAAACAAATTTTTCTTTTTGACTGTGTATATATTTAAGCACTTCTACTACTTTTACTTTTCTTTATTACTCTTTGAATTTTTTTTTGTGTTTATATATATTTTGTTCAGTGAGTTTATAGGCACTGCCTAAACTCTCATCATTGTTATAATAATAATAATAATATAGTTTCGGATCGAGTACTTCACTATGGCCTCCCCAAATTAATAAAAATTCATCTGCAAGAAATCTTTCAAAACACATTCTTGAAACTTATTGATGCACAAGTAAAATTTCACATTTATTCCTTAGCTATATCACAACAATTTGCCAAGGTTTAGTCTGGGCTACTTTGTTGATGCCAAACGAGGACGCTAGACAAAGGATGCAACATAAGAAGGACGCCGCGAATATCATGAGACAATACATGACACTAATATAGCAAAAGGCGAAGAGATATACTCCTTTATGGCAATAATGTTCGAAGTCGTACCTGTTGAAACTTGGTATGGCTTCTTTGTACACCCAGAAGGAACCTGTGGAATATCAAGAAAAAACCTTTAATTTTTTAATACTCTGGATAAAGACCATGAGAGTGAAAGCAGCTTGAATCACCAAAGTAATCAGTAGTATTAAGATTAATTTGAAGAGCAAAGAACAACTGTTTTCAATTTAAAAAAAAAACTACTTCTACTTGACCTCAGTCATCGAACCTTCCTCTAAATGTATGTTGAAAGGATAAGAAAGATCTATGCAAAGAAATATATCAGACAGCAAGTGAAAAAAAAGGAAGTGGACGAAATGAGAAAATATTGTTTTGATAATGTAAAGATGTAAAAATGTTACCCAGAAGAAAGACGGTGAGTTCTCCGACGTACAAAACCGACGATATCACGAGAAAAACGAAGAACCAGTCCTTATGGGAGATGAAATACTTGATGGATCCAATAGTCCTCGACAAAACTCCAAAAATACCTGAAAACTTGCATTGAAAACAAACTTATTCTCTTCCAATCATCTCTCACCGACCTTGCAGTATGAGGAACAGAGGTATATGTGGCTCAACAGGGCAACTGTCCTGGTGGACGAAACCTGTCACCAACATGGCGACGTTGAGGATGGTGTAGAGGCTCAAGATTAGGGGGAGTTTCACTACGTACTCATCTCTAGGCTCGACTGGTCCCGGCAGCTCATTGTTCGTCTTCATCGAGACGAAGAAATTTTGGGAACTGTAGTTCTTTCATGTTACGTTCAGGAACTGGGTTGACGTTCGTGACAGTACTTGACTGGTGTCTTTGGAAACCACAGATCATCGAAGTGCGAGCTTTCGACTGAAGGTGTGACAGATTTTGATTCTGACAGTATTAACTGAGATTAGGTACTATACATATGATACGAAAACTAGGAAAAAATGGGACCAAGAAATTCCAATGGAGAGAAGAATGTTGTACGCTGCAATATTGGAAGATATCTCCCCTTTCCATGAACTTTCGTAGACAAACTAGAGTAAGGCTTATGGACAGCTGCCAGAATTCAAAAAATGCCATGAAAACCTGATTACTTTAGAGCCTCTTACTGACCCAGACCTAATTGGAGTGAATTGTATAAAGATTTACCTATTGAAGAACATCTTCTTCAGATTTGTAAGTGGAGTTGTGCCCTAAAGATAATAAAACTGAGGTTCTATGTTTTCACCCAAACAATCATCACACATAAAGAAAATTGGGAGTCAAATTTTATTTTTTAAATTTCAAGGCACATTTAGATGATCTGCGTTCGGTGTTTAAAACTCGAAATAACATTCTTCAGATATCAGATGGTATATTATGGGGAGCTGGTGCTCCAACACTTTGTATATGGCAGTTCTAGCCTTGGCTTTTTCTGCTGCTGAATATTATTGTCCTATTTAGTTAATCAGTGTTGATGCCCAACCAAATTTCTCTTTGAGGATTATCAGTGCTACTATCAGATATTCCTCTTGCTACGTTGTTTAAGCACAACGTTAGTTGTATATAGTCTTTTGACCAATTGTACCTAATAAAAAACACAATTTTAATTAAGTCTACTATAATTCTAGTTGATATCATCAAATACAGTTATTTAATTCTCACTGAGAACAGCATGAGCATGTACATCGGTTCACACTTATAGCAGCAATCAGAATTCTCGGCTTACCAAAATCTCTACAACAACCGTTCTTCACTCCGACTTCTTCAAGTTAATCTTCTAAAAGAAGGAATCAATGCGAGACGCGAATATGAACCCGATTTCAACTACAAAAAATTATCTTTCGTTTCACATGCGTATCGACATTCGATAACTACGTACAATGGAATATTTAAGGAATAAAAATAATCTGAGCATAATGAAAAAATGTAAACAATTCTATATAAAATAATTTTGAATGATTTTGGAAATATTTCGAATTTACAACTAGAAATTATATACCGTAACACTCTACACTCTACATCTTGGTTACCAGTTCTCTCGAATACTGTACCTCCCCATATTCGCAGAGAGACATCAACTTTGAATTTTTGGGACAAATTCAATTCCTTTCCAAATTCATTTCTCATACCCTCCTATATTCCAGAAAATAACGTACTTAGATTTTGGAAAATTTTTTTTTTCAATATGGTTAAAAGTTAATTTGGCAATCTGAATGTGTTCGAAAAGAAAATTAAAAAATACTTACCAATAATATCTAATATGACTTTTTTTATGTTAGTTTGTGTTATAAATTTGATGATTTTTATCTTGATCGTGTTTATTGATTTCATATATTTATGACGTTTGTGGAACTTCATACTTCAAATTTTTTTGTATAATTCAAATATTGTAGTTATTGCACGAATAAATTAGATAACTGAAATTTTTTAAAAATGTATGCTATATTTTCAGAATCTAGTTACTGATCAGTCCCTGTTCTAACTCATATTAGATGGGGTCATGAATATTGCAATGCATGCTTTCCAGATAAAATTTGGTTAAGAGCCCTAGTGGTGAGTGTGGGGAAGTTGAGGATAAAATAGAACACCTTATGAATTTCGATTCGGTTTAGAGGCTATACATGGAAGTAACGAATACATTCTTGAAATGGATGGTTAATTTAAAAACAATTTATTATGAATAAATATCATTTTTTATTATTTTGGATTGAAAATGTCGGGTAAATTGATGAAGACATAATTTTTCTCTGTCTATAAAAGAATTAACGTGTACAGGGTATCCCAAATTGCTTGATTTCGACTGTTTCATGTACTTGTGGACTAGATAGGTAAAATCTTCGCAAAGGTGTCCTGGGGTCGATTCTCGTGAAAACACCATTAGTGACAAGCGTTTCACGATAAATTTATTTTAATTTTTTGATTTTGATATAGGTATTATCGATTTCGAAAATGTGCCATAACTTTTTTATCTACGGAAATATCTGAAAACGATCGAAACTTTCTAAAGGCGCCTTTTCACCAGAAATAAGAAACTATATTCAATTTATTTTTCTCGTCGAAAAAAACACTTTTTCATTTCAAATGCGAACTCTTTTTTTTTCATCCTATATCATGAAAAAAAATGTTAGGATAATGTCTTATTCCTAGTGAAAAAGTGCTCGTTGAAATTTTTTTTTCAGATATTTTCGAAAATGAAAAAGTTATGGCACATCTTCGAAATCAAAAAAATATTGCAATTTTGTTATATTTTCGAAACAATTGACGATATCGTGAAACGGTTTTCACTACTGGTGTTTTCACGGAAATCGAGCCCAGGTCTCCTTTCAACGTTTTTACCTATCTAGTCTAGAAGTACCGGAAACAGCCAAAATCAAGCAATTTGGGTTACCCTGTACAGGGTGAGCAAAATTGGTGACACATACATTACAACTTTTCAACCTAAAGAGATAAAAGAATATGAATGACACATTAGGGTCATTTTTCTCGGACAAACTGGAAATGCCATCAACTGCATTAATCTATTTTCTTTTGTTTTCGAGTAATACGCCAAAAATAAAATTTCGGCGATTTTAACTCTGGTCGTTAACTCCGCTTCTGTTTTTGTTACGATATTGAAATGAAAACATTATAGTGACACCTTTTTTATAACAATCCAGAAGCGTACCTTCTTTTTTCCTAAGAGGTTTCTTTGTAGGGCTATAATTATAATAACATAAAGTAGTATTTTTTTTTATCTTGAAAAAAAACGTGGTACGCTATTCGGTAGCTATGAAAAAATCCCTATATAATGTTTTCATTGCAACATCCTGGCATAAACAGTAACGAAGATAATAAACAAAGTTGAAAACGCCCAAATTTCAATTTTGGCCTATAACTCGAAAACAAAAAAGTTAGAGGAATGCGCATGATAGCATCATCAGTTTCTCCAATAAAGACGTCCATATTGTGTCATTCATTTTTCCTAATTTCTGCCGGTTAGAAAGTTAAAAAAATCAGAGTACTGTTTTTGAGATTGATCCCAAACGTGGAATTTTTCAAATGGAACATCCTGTATATTTTCACGTCAAATTCTTGCATTCAATTCATTTTATTCTCTGAATACATTAATGCATCCCAACCTAACCTTAAATTTCAAAAATCAGAAAAATTCTTATTTATGTTTGTTTTTCTTTTTAATAGTATGACATGAATTCTTCAAAACATGCATAAATGTTGAACTAGCATCAGAGAAACTCGATATAAATATTGAAATTTCTTTCATATCTGAATAAAATGAAAAAATAGATTAAAGGTGGAAAAGTTTTAAAATAGTAATAATTGAATGCATTTGTGGAAGAATTCATGGCCTACTATTGAAAAACAACCACAAATATAGATTCTTCTGATTTTTGAGGGAAAACTTCATTGAAGTTCAGGATATGATACATAAAAACATGTTCTTCAATGGAATAGTTTCTGGTATTTCCTGCGACTTACTGTTACTTTACTGGTTGAGTGGGTTAGCACTACAAGAAGAAGAGGACTTACATGAAGATGACATAGATGTTCTTCAAGATCCTCTGTTATAAAATATTTTTAGTTAATATTTTTTTCAACAAGGCAAGGTTTCCTCTGCTGCGAATTTCACCTGACCTTTTTTATCTTACGCAGAATTGTATGCTCTAATGTTGATTCAATCTCTCAGAATCAAAATAAATGATTTTTCTTCAGAATTTCGTCAGGACTTTAAAGAAACCGACTTGGCCATCCGCATTTTAACGAGATTGCAGAGGCTCCCTTCTCGATTCCAGAATTTTTTCAGTGCTTTCCTCCTAACCCCGGAAGCGAATCACAGAAAACCTAGAAGTCTAGCCCTCCAGGTATACGTCAGTTGACCATGACGAAGGTCCGCATCCCTGATACATTCATATGAGGAATGTAAGACACCCGTGCAAGCAAATTCACCGCCTGTCATAGTAAAACAGGGAATTAATTTTTCAGATAGCATCCAGCCGGGAAGCCGGAGTCATCTCCTTCCGAATGCAGAACGAACGACGTACTTCTTCGTTTCAGCCTTTGAAGATGAACGGCGCTGAGAATGGCTCTCATATCCGGACGAATTTTCCTGATGAGTTCTCGCGGAATTGCGCACCCTCTGTAATCGGAAATGCAACGGGACTCGTGAAGAATTCGAAACAGGATAGTGAAATCGATCAGGATGTCGGGAAGATCGTAAACTTTCAAGGAATAATGGTAATAAAGGTGTAGGTAATGCATCTCTGATGCCCTCTCTAAAGTTCCTCTCAGCTAAGTTCCACTTAGAGATAAGTTCCGCCCAAAAATCTTCACATTTGCACCTGTGCCGCTTAACAAAAACTAAGCTAGAGGACACTGCCATTCGGCAACACTGTAAAATTATGGTACAGGGTGATTCACTTATCTTGGTAACCCCAATTTTCTCTAAAACGACCCAATATTTTTTCATTATGTGAATGGCGTTTTGAACAGGTCAATGTCGACTTGAGATGCGCATAAAAATCTGCGGAATGAATTGAAACGCCAGGCGTCGCGGCGCTATCAAAAATTTTTTCTCCAGGGACATACCTTTTTTTATTATGTCATTCGAAAGATAATTTTATTCTGAAATTTTTTTTAGAACAAAATTTTTATCCATTTCTAACCGTCAACGATCTGAAGCGTGTTTCATGTTAATTCTATTCCATTTATTTTTTTCTGTATTGTGGTAGTATGCCCTATATTTGCAGACATAAATATGTTTTTGTACCTTGAAGAAGGCTAGTTTTAAAAACAATCTGCCTCCTCAAATGAGATTAAATATGTGGATGCAATAAGATGGAACTCCATGTCACAACGCTGCCATTGTGAAGAGATATTGAGATCAAGAATTCGAAAATAAATATAATTTGACCAAAGTAACTTATGATGATATAGGGAAATGTATTGATCATAATGGCTAGATGACCTATATATAATTTTGTTTCGTAAAATGATGGAGGTTTTGTAACAAACTATTTCTCTTTTATTATATTAATTAAATATTATATCTTATAGCGATAAACATTTTTTTTAATAACAAACGAAACATTTCGAATCATATGTTCTATATACCGGCCATTATGATCCATACATAAGTTATATCATTCCCCTATTTCATTATAAGTTACTTTGGTCAGAATATAAGGGTCTACTTCGGCACATGCGTTTCTTATCTTTTTTTCAAATGGTCCAAGTTATTAGAAACAGTTTGGTATACCATATTTTTGAGGACACCCCTTAGAAAGTTACAGCAGCGTTGTGACATGGAGCCCCAATCTTGCTGTAGCCACATATTCCATCTTATTTGAAGAGGCACATTGACTAGGAGACTAGCCTTCTTGATTTCAAGGCACAATATCATATCCATGTCTGGATTTAACAGCATACTATCACAATACAGAAAAAAATAAAAGGAATAGAATTAACATGAAACACGCTCCAGATCGCTGACGGTTAGAAATGCATAAAAATTTCATTCTAAAAAAAAAATTCAGAACAAAATTATCTTTCGAATGACATGATAAAAAAGGTATGTCCCTGGAGAAAAAATTTTTGATAGCGCCGCGACGCCTAGCGTTTTAATTTTTTCGGCAGATTTTCATGCGCATCTCAAGTCGACATTGACTTGTTCAAAACGTCATCCACAGAATGGAAAAATATTCGGACGTTTTCGAGAAAATTGGGATTACCAAGATAAGTGAATCACCCTGTACACTCGATCCATAACACAATTAATGCAAGATATGATCGTCCTGCTTGCTCATCGCGACAGTGTTGCTGCGTAAAATTCGAATTCATACAACCTCGTGTTTATTATGATGTAAAATGTATCTTCAAGAAGTTTTTCATGAGATAAACGTGCTTTTGAGGCAACTTTTCTAATTAAATTTATCTAGTTGAGAATATAGTAATAATTGATTCGCATTGTGGAACTCATTCCTAATTTCAGACTCCTTCTTATAAATGTTAAGACCAATATTCAAGAATTCTCAGGGAAATTACCCCCACATTTTGAATAAGGGGATAAAATAAAGCGCTGGTAATATCCCTCATGTGTATTTACACCAAATATAATTCCGAAGTTCTCTGTCAGGTTAGTTTTTTCGAAAATTAATTTTTTTTTCAGATTGATAATTTATTTGATATTTCTCCGATAGGCTAGGTTAGGTGAGTTATGATATCATAGTGAGGTGAGGTCAGGTTGGATCAGGTTAGGTTAGTTTAGATGAATTCGAAAATCATTCAATTATCATATCATCATTAACCAAAGTGCCTCTCTGTAACTTCAAAATTGAAGGAAATAGGTCAGTGTTAATCTGAGCATGCACAAACCATGTTTTAAGAAATATCAAAAGTTATTGAATCCTTAAACTCTAAAGTTTCTGGATTCAACTTTGAAGTTAATGAATATATGTTCGTTTGTAACAGAGTATGCGCTGACCATCCTATTGGGCCTACGGCCCGATGATGATATTTATATACATATTCAATTACGGGCCTGCGGCCCGAAAATTATGTATATTCATATTTAATTAAAGGATTATGTCAAAAGCAACGTACAAAAAGAACTGAAATCCAACCAAAAACATTTTCATGTAAAATATCGCCAAGACGTGACCTTATTTCTAATAAAAAGTTTTCAGATCTCATGTCTTTTGATATTGTCATTTTCTATTATGGATTTTTCATGTTATGCATTGATTCAATCAGGTCGAAATTTATGTGTGTTTTTTTCGTCACAGTACTCTTTTTATTTTTGCCTACTTTTTTGGTTTTGTCTTTCATAATATTCATTTGTGTTGGCACTCCTCTGTGGAGATTAGTTCATCGGTTTGCTGCATTCATTTGAGAATATCGTCTTTCGAAAAAACCAACTAATACATAGCTCGAAGTTTCCACTTCATCTATAAAAAAACCCTTTACGAAAAACCTTCGATTCACATCCAGACAAAGGAAAATTCATCGTTCGCGTGTACGGAAGCAGAAAGGAATCAACCGGTCGACCCTACCACAGGACCCTCAAATAGACGCCCTCAAGCGTCGCCCGCGGTTTTGCCCTCTCCGATATAAAAATATGTATTCTGCTGGTATTTGCCAACGACAGCAACAAGATTATCGACAGAGGGAATTGATAAAGGGCAAAAACGTCGACGTATACAGGTCGGAGAAACTGGTGCTTCGACTATTTTGCGTATTCTGTTCAAAGCCGGCTCTGATTTTTTTCTGGTTATCATCTGTTGAATATCTGATTCAAAAAGAAATTGTTGGTGACATTTTTTTTCCGTTTGTCGAACATATTTCCGTTGGGAAGTTGATACGTCATATTCTGTCTTTTGTACGCTAATGCCATCTTATTTTGTTATCCTTGGCAATTCTCAAAAATCACAGTACTTATTGCTTCAATAGAGACATGAAGGTTTATGCGAAATTACGTAAGTATCGTCATTGAAGAGGAATAGTTATTTAACTACTGGCAACATCGTAATGAAATTTTATACGAATATGTTTTGGAAGCTGATACATTAAAGAATGTGGTTTCATGTCTGACTCCCATAGAGGGCGCTAGTTACACGGTTCGTACCAATTCGTTTTGAATAAATTTTTTCATATAAGATTCATCAAAATTAATTTCGAGCGATCTTAAACATTATTCAATTCTCCACCAAAAAGGTACAAAAATTATGAAGTAATGTTCGATGCTGGAATTGAGTAATGATGAATATATCAAAAGAATAAAAAATCACAAGAAATAGAAAACAGCTAATAACATAAAAAAGAATTCTCAATTAGAGTAAGTGTTCAAATTGTTCTCCAAATACACAACTCTATCCTATTGCCTACAATATCCATGAATTTTTTTTAACGCTTGGAAGTCAGATAAAAGGTTACAAAAGTTTCCTTTAAATTCTTGAGGTGCATTTACCTCTGTTGCATAAATTTTTTCCTCAAGGTACGACCCGAAAGAAGAAAACATAATTACATATTACTTTTTCTTCTACCTTTATTAATTTAGCTGATGTAGTACCAAATACTCAAATTCTGAACACTCTATACAGGGTGGGCAAAATTGATGATACCTGAACTGCCACTTTTTAACCTTGAGAGATAGAGGAAAATGAATGACACGTTACGGTGGGATTTTTCAGAAAAACTGATAATGCCATCAACTGCATTCCTCTATCTTCTTTTGTTTTCCAGTTAGAGGACAAAATTGAAATTTGGGCGATTTAAACTTTGGCCATTATCTCCGTTTCGGTTCGTGCTAGGATGTTGAAATGAAAACATTATACAGGCACTTTTTTCATAGCAATCCAGTATCGTACGTTTTTTCCCAAGACGTTTTCTTGCTGAGCTATAACATAAAGTTATGTTTCTTCTTCAGGAAACAATACTTTGGAATGGCTTAGAAAGAATCGCCATCTTTTTCCCGTTTCAGAATTTTATCATACATCATACATCGCCCTCAAATTCATTCAGATATCATGAAAAATATAGTTTGGATGTGAAATTTGAATCATTGAGTATTAAGTTGGCTGAATCACAGAATAATATGTCTCTACGCCTGTTGTCATTATTACTTTTTGATTGAATACTTCATTCTATTCTCTGTGGATTGATCTCTGTTCAGAACCTGCCAATTCAAAGTCATGATTGCCGCTAAAATTAAACATTTTAACATATCATATTTCTCGTAGTTTTCGAATATTTCCATATTGCCGGCAATAATTACTTCGAATTCTTATACCTAATTGACAGTTGTTCTGAACAGAAATCAAACCATGGAGAATTGAATCGAGTATTCAATCGCAAAATAATAATGACATCACGCGTAGAGACATATTATTCTGTGTTTCAGCCTACTCAATACTCAATAATTCAAATTTCAAATACTATATTTTTCATGATATCTGAATGAATCTGAGGGCGATGTATGATATATCTCTGAAACGGGAAAAAAAGGCGATTTTTTGTAAGCCATTTTGAACTTTTGTATCCATAAGAAAAAACACAAATTTATGTTGTAGCTCAGCAAGGAAACCTCTCGGGAAAAAACAGAGAACGCTACTGGATTGCTATGAAGAAAGTGCCTGTATGATGTTTTCATTTCACGTCCTAGCACAAACAGAAACGGAGATAATGGCCGAAGTTGAAATCGCCCAAATTTCAATTTTGGCCTATAACTCGAAAACAAAAAAAAATAGAGGAATACAGTTGATGGCATTATCAGTTTCTCTAAAAAAGACCACCGTAACGTGTCATTTATTTTCCTCTATCTCTCACGGTTACAAGGTTGTATTTCAGGTATCACCAATTTTGCCCACCCTGTACAGCCATTTCGAGATAAATTAAAATCACTCGAAAAATAAAAACTTTAGAGTCAAACTGAACAATTTCACGAATCATCTACAATTCTACAACATAATGCAAAACATTAATGCGACAATAACGTTACCCGAAATCATTCGTTCTCATCAAGTTTCACCTCAATTAGATTATTGCAAATAAATTGACCGCAAATTCAATGAAATCTGGTTAAAACAGGCATCATTACAAAGAAATTCAATGAAATATCGCTTCTTGTTATAAATCCTAATGTGTCCTCGTTGTTACGCCACTGGTGGTGTGCATCATCGGTTGCATAACCCCAAAGGTCATCCTCAGTCAATCTAGCTGAGGAGTGCGGCCTACCGCAACAGTCACATCCGAAAATAAAACAAGAATAGGCCATTTATCCCCACCACCGAATAACTGAGTCAAATCGCACGAAGGTATCTCGGAGACGTGCGCAGAATCGCGCTCAACTAGCGCTGGTTACCGAGCACAACGTGATTCCTGCTGAATTCCGGCAAATGTTTACAACGATTTATTCGTGTGAAAAGTGAAAAGCTATGGCGCCAGATGCAGCGGACCTGGGCAGCAGTCCCATCGAGAGGAGGAGGCAAAATATCAGGTCTAAATTGAAGAGTGAGTCTCATTCAATGTCTGATCCATCTTTCTCTGCAAATGGTCAATAAATCCCCAGTTTTTCTGACATCTGATCTATCTTCTGACTACTCCTGCAACTCTTATGATGTCGCAGTTGTCAATGATCCCTCAGATTATTGAAATCCATCTATTCTTCTTACTTGAATCAGTTTCTAGTTTTAAATGATTTCCTTGTTGTCAGTGATTTCCCATTTTCTTTTGATATATTTTCATGAAACTGCAATAATGCCCCAATTCTCAATGAATGCCTAGTTTCTTCAAATCTATCTTTTCGTTCAATCCAAATGATTTTTCCCTGTTCTCACTGATTTTTCAGTTTTGTTTAATACCTAATTTATATCTAACTTTTCCACATTCTCTGTTATCTGATCTATCTTCTGACACCTCCTGAAACTGCAATAATGTCACAGTTGGCAATGACCCCTCAGATTATTGAAATCCATACTTTCCTCCAAATAGAATTAGTTTGTTGTTGACAATGATTTTCTTGTTGTCAGTGGTTTCCCATTTTCTTTCAATATCTTTGCAATAATGCCCCAATTCTCAATGAATGCCTAGTTTCTTCACATCTATATTTCCTTCAAACCAATTGATTTTTCACTTGTCGATGATTTCCCTATTGTCATTGTTGTTTCAATTTCATTTGATACCCAGTTTATTTTAGGACTGTTCCTTTTTCTCTGTTGACTCATCAATCTTCTGACACCTCCTGTAACTGCAATAATGTCACAGTTTGGCAATAACCCCTCAAATTATTGAAATCCACCTTTTCTTTCAACCTGAGTTAGTTTCTGGTTCTTGTTGTGTGTTATTTCCGATATTCTTTAGATATTTTTCATGAAAGTGCAACAATTTTCCAATTCTTAATGAATCCCCAGTTGTTGCAACTGCAACAATTTCCCACCCAGTTGTCACAAACTTCACAGTTTCTGCCAATCTGTCTTCTCTTTCAGCTTTTCAGTTTTCAATGATTTCATTATTGTTAGTTATTTTCTAGTATTTTTCGCTATCTTTTCCATCACGTCAACTGATTTTTGTTGTCAATGATGACCTATTTTTTTCGATTTCCGATCAACTTTTTGATCCCTCCTCAAACTGCAATAATGTCTCAGTCGTCAATGGTCCCCTGTTGCCAATAATTTCTCAGTTGTCAATAACTGTTCAGTTTTTGTCAAATCTATTTCCACCCGAAAGATTTTTTGGTTATCAAAGTTTCTTTCGACATCTGATCAATTTTCTGTCTCTCCTGCAACTGCAATAATGTCTCAGTTTCTAATGGCCCCCTGTTGTCAGTTATTTCCCAGTTCTCAATAACTGCCAAGTTCCTGTCAATACTTTCTTTCTCTCAACTTGAAAGATTTTTCAGTTTTCAATTATTCCTTGTTGTCAGCGATTTTCCAATTTTTTCCGATATCTTTTTATGACCACAACTCATTTTCGTTTCGGCAATGATTTTAAAATTAACTATGATTTCCTAGTTTTTCTGTCTAGTCGTTCAAAGGCTTTTATGTCCTAGTTTTCAATGTTGCCTCAGTTTTTTTCAGTCCATATATTTTTTCCCAACTAGCAATATTTGTCAATTGTCAATGATTGCCTGGTTGTCAGTTATTTTCTAGTAAATTTTAATATGTTTCACCTGTTCAAAATTTCACAGTTTCATATCTGCCTGCAGCTTCAATAAAATTCCAATTGTGAATTGTTTCTTTCAATATCTGTTGAGTGTGATTTCAGAGTTACAAAAGATTTTCCCCTCTTTTTCAATAGGTGATCTTCAATTTTCGGCAAGTAAAATGACTCTCTAGATGTTTTCAATAACTGATCCTTATTCTCGAATGTGAGATATTATTTAATAAACAGTGTGTTTCTTAATGTATACTTATGATTTGGGAAAGTTATCAGTCCTTATATAGTTTATTTGCTCCTTCTTTTGCAGGATACTTTCTGCTAAGGGTTCGATTTTCTCTTTTAAATATCTGGAAAATTGATGTTTCATTAACGCAAACTTTATTCATCCAAATTGCTCTCCATACAAAAAATACGTCTGTGTGGGTGCTTATCAAATGATCAGAAAATAACAAGTTTCCGTGTTCGAAAAACAGAGAAAGTTGTTCATTGATTGCAAAATCCATTTTTCTTTTTCAAATTTGAAGTTTCGAAGCATGAAGAGCAAAATTTTTGTAGGAATGGACATAGTCCAACATATCTCATTTTTTACTTTTTTTTCAGAATACCTGTCGTTTTCCCTGATCATCCCGATATTGTTCCACATAGCTATGATCGTGATTGGCGCTATGACCATAAAGAAATGCCCAGTTGAAAAAAATATCCCGGTGTACCTACTCTCAGCAGGTAAGGCCTCGAAAAATCGATGCAAATTCCAATCTCTCATGAATATTTTTTTTAGGTATTCTCGGGATAGCTACAAAAGTTATAGGGATTGCTCGAAATTGTATCATAAGATTCATCAGTTTCGACACTATTATGAGCATTGTTTATACGATGGAGTTTGTCTACTTTCTCCTTGGTAAGTTGAGGGAAAAATCATGTTACCTATGAAGTTTCTAGAATAGAGTATACAGGATGAGATTGCGACTTGTACAGGGTAGTTAGATTTCGATATCAGTAAAACGTCTTCTTAATAATTGAACGAGATATCCCGCTAAATATAGGAGACGTTGTACTAAAACATCGAAATCTGACCACCCTGTACATATATTTCAACAATACAGGGTTTATCACGAATATGGCTCTATAGAATATTTTTAGGAAAGACACAAGATTCGGGATTGAAATTCTAAAGGTGAGCTTCAAGTAAGAAGACGACTTCTCGTATATTTTTTTAAGGTTCTAGGACTTCCGGTTTGAACGGAAGTGACATTAATAGATTCTCCATTAAATTCTGAGTCTTTTTGATTCCAAAAGTTTGAATTTTCTCGGGAAAATCCTCTTCAAACGAGGAAATACGAAAAAAAAATTTCAAAATTGACCTCTGTTGAAATACAGAACACTTCGAGCTTTTTTCATTGAAAATTCTTATTTTTGAGAATCTTCGAGAAGAAAGGCTGATGCTTTTTTTTCCGATAGCGTGATTTTCAGAATGTGATACAGGAGGTCACAAATTCTTTGCCAAAGTTAGAAGTGAAGAAACGTCAAAAAATCGTTCTTTTCAAACTGGAACCCAATTTTTCGAAGCATTTTCGAAATCTTCGTCAAAAAATAATAGGAGCATACGTCCAATACTTTGATTCCAAAATAAATATTTTTCGAGACATTCAGGAAAAACGATTTTGTCTTCAATTTTCAATCACATTCCGAATGTGTTTTTTTACTGGAAAAGTGAATTTTTTAGAAATCTCTGTTATCGAGAAAATATTTTCTTATAGTTCAGACGAGTTCAGTTTTTCTTTCTTTTTTGAAGCTTAGGATAATTTTCGCAAGTTATTAATTCTGGGGAATTGATTTTTTTCCATGGTAGGGAAATTTGAATTTTTTTAATGAAATTGTCTCAGGTTCTGTTAATCATTCTTTCAAAAAATATTGTTTCGATAACAGAGATTTCCAAAAATGTCATTCGACCGCTAATTATTTTCCAGTAAAAAAACATATTCGGAATGAGATTGAAAATTGAAGACAACAGAGATTTCCCGAAATTCCAGTAATAAAACACATTTGGAATGAGAATGAAAATTGAAGACAAAATCGTTTTTACTGAATATCTCGAAAAATATTCATTTTGGACGTATGCTCCTATTATTTTTTGTCGAAGATTTCGAAAATGCTTCGAAAAAATGGGGTTCCAATTTGAAAAAAAAGATTTTTTTTATGTTTCGTCACTTCTAACTTTGACAAAGAATTTGCGACCTCCTGTATCATCTTCTGAAAATCACGCTATCGAAAAAGAAACATCAGCCTCCTTTTTGGGAGATTCTCAAAAATGAGAATTTTTAATGAAAAAAACTCGAAGTTGTCTGTGTTTCAACAGAGTTCAATTTTGAGATTTTCTTCGTATTTCCTCATTTGAAGATAATTTTCTCAGGAAAATTCAAACTTTTGAAATCAAAAAGGCTCAGAATTCAATAGAGAATTTATTTATGCAATGAAAAATGGGTCTTCTCATCTGAAAAACCAGTAGTCCTAGAACCTTCAAAAAATATACTAGAAGTCGTCTCCTTACTTAAAGCTCACCTTTAGAATTTCAATCCTGAACCTTGAGTCTTTCCCGAAAATATTCTATAGAGCCAAATTCGTGAATATTCTTGAGCTTAGAAAGACCACTATTTTCTTCTAATCAGCCTAGATCAAAAGATACCCATCTTGAATTTTCATAGATTTTCTGCGCATTAAATCTATCACTTGAACCTTTATTTCGAACAGAATTGCATTCAGCTTTAGTAATCGATTCTTTTAATGTAGCAAATTTTACAGAATAACCATAAAAAAATTACTCGAAAAATGCCCATTACATGAATGTCTTTGGAGAATTCCTTCGTTTGCCCAAATGAACAAAAAATATTCATTGAATTGCAACTTAATTTTGAGTGTATGTAAAAGTTCAGAGATTCATCCTGTAAAATATTTTTTCAGAAAGATGCATTACATATATGAAAAAATTACTTTTGCTCTCTCTAAATGTTACATAAACAAGATTTTCAAGCTTACAAATGAGTGGATCCAACTTGCTAACGCAGCTCCCCCCTAGTATCGCCTGTCACTAGCTCTATCTGTTGAAGTTAATCTTGGGCACCTTAAAAATGCGAATTTTACAGTATTTAGCAAATAATTGAGAGAAGCCATCTTCAAAAAACTCTCCTCAAGAGTATTCATCTCATTACCCAAGTCTTATCCAGATTTCATCCTATTTTCAGACGAGAAAACCAACATTATTTCAACCCTATTTCGGACAGGCCTGTATAGTCAATCTGTTTTTCAAAAAAAATCGAGCAGGAGATGTTATACCATCTTTTTCAGCGAGATGACTTTCCACGACTAGAATCTCATCTGAAGTCAGAATTCGAACAAAATTAACGAAATCAATCGTTTGTTCCAGGTTCATACTGGGTGTACAAGGAGTACAAACCAAGTTTCGACCCGTTAGCTGGAAACGCCTACTGCGATGAGACCGCTTTCATGTTCGCCTTCATTTACATCACCATGATCTATGTCCTCATGATCTTCTTCCTCGTAATGGTCTGTTGTTGCGTGGCCGGCGTGATAGCCCTGGACAAGTTCGTACCTGAAGAGACCACATCCGAATCGAACCAACCAGTTCAAAGCGCCTGATTAGTTTTGTTTGAGTGTCTCGTTATCTGTTTATTTTTCCCGACTGAAATATGTGTAAAATCATGAACAGTTGAATAATTTTATGTGCTGAATAAAGATATATTTTAAGTATTAAGGTTTTCCTTTCGGTATCAACACATGACAGGAAAACTGTGCAAACTTTTCTGATTCATATCACAACTTACTTCAAGGAAGAAATCTATTTCGAATAACTTCGACCTCGAAATGATGGAAATGTGTATTAAATTCGTATCAAAGAGTTCAACGAGGAAAACCATTAATCTATTATTCTTCAGACACCTATGCAAATCGTTAAATTGTTATATTTATGGCGATGTTACGTGATGGAATGTTGAATTTGCGAGGAAGAGTATTATCAGGAGTTTTACTCGACCAATTCGTCTGTCTAATGGATCGTAGGAGTGGGTTAATTTCTCATGTGTAATCGGAATAGTCTCGTCAATTATTAAAGTTCAACTCTTGTCGATTTACACGTTACGTCATCATTCAAGATCTATTTTCGTTTGGTTCGTTTCGGAGAGAAAATGTAAAAAACGGGTCTGTTTTTAGTCTGGACATATGAGGAATACTTTGTACTTTCTTATTCTACTCATGAACGCCCCCAAAAATTCTAAATGGCAATATAATTTTTTTTGATATGGAGCAATTTATAATTTAATACAATATCCAAAACATCTGTCTCAGATAATACTAGCTATGGTCAGTGACGGGGTACCATTATAGGTTTACATATGACATTTCACCCTATTTCTCCATGAAATTCAAATTGTCTCTTCGCAAAAATAAAATAAAACTAGACATTTATATCAAATCGATTTAAAATTGATCACTTCATCATAGCACTCGAATGTTCCTCTCTTAAGAATTCTAGAAAAAACATGGGAAATATTTTATTTTCATTTGACCAGGAAATACCGAGATAACAGAAATTGGAACTCAGATATGAGCTGTTCAAATATTCAAGGCAAATACTACTTGAGGTGAAATTTATCGACCAAATATCGAATTGAGGAAGTCTGGAATCTTGAAAATATTCTGAATTTCCAAGATAATTTCGATGATGATGAGGTCATGAGATAAAGATTGATAAAGCTTGGGTTGTCCCCAGAGATTTCGAAGATAAAAAAGTTACGTTTATCCAACAAAAATATCAATTCTGAACTTTAATTCGTTCAAATTGAATCCTGCAGTCGAACAACATGAATTATCAGTAATTTATAAGGAAAATTGAGGTGTTGGTGAGAATTGCTAAAATTGAACAGGAAAACTGCTCTCAAAACTGATTAATTCATATTTTAACAAAATTCACTTCTCAGATCAGAACTAAAATTTTTTCTGAATTTTTTAGGGTTTTCTCTTTCAATTAGAACTTTTTTTAATGAATGTCCGGTCAAATTTTTTTTAAAGGAGGACAAATAATGGTGTTCAAATGAGTTTGATATCACTACCCCTACAGCTCAACCCCTAACAGCTATCTCTAACAGGGAAAAGGGGTCGAACAACACCTTGTTGGAAAAGCAATTCAATTTCCTGCATGGGTTAATTTTTTTTTCTTCGCTCTGTTATTATACAGAGTTACTGCGTATTCCATCAATAACTTTCACACGCCGAATTTGGATCTATAAGATGGAAAAAGCGCTCGGACGGGTCGACAAATGAATTCGATATCACTACCCCTCTATTCACTACCCTAACAGCAATTGATTCAATTTAAACGAAAGCGCACGATTTACTTTGTATATAATTATTATTTTCACGTTTTTAGTAAAAGGGTACAGGAAAAAACCATCGATGTTAATTTTCCTTTTAATAATTGCTATTAGGGTAGCGCCTAGAGGGGTAGTGATTTCGAATTTATTTTTTGAAAAGTCTCTAAAAGATGCGAAATCGGCATGTGAAAGTTATTGATGGAGTTCTGAGTCACTCTGTAAAATAATAAAGCGATAAGAAAAAATTTACTCATGCAGGAAATTGAATTGCTCTTCCAACAATGTGCTGCTCGACCCCTTTTCCCTATTCGAAAATGAGAGCTGTTAGGGGTTGCAGCTAGAGGGGTAGTGATATTAAACTCATTCGAACACTCTTATTTGTCCCCCTTTCAACAAAATTGACCTGTCCGATCGTTTTTCCGTTATTCCATCCCAAAGCTCAAAATTCGGGGTGGAAAAATATGGATGGCCCTCCCTGTATATTGACAAATTTCAATTGATAAATTGCACAATTTTCACGATTCTGAGGATCTTCAAGAATTTAGGAATTTTTTTATGAAGGAGTCTGATATAGACTCCGAAATGTTACAAAGTTTGATAGTTCGAAGTGGCATTTGATTTTTTTGATGAGTAGGTAACATTTTTATTAATCAGATGCAGGGACTTTTCCTTTTTTTCAAAACATTCTTCTTATTGATTTATATTTCAAGTCAGGGACGGGCCGAAGCCAAATTTTTGGGGGGGAAATCCATCGAAAATTTTCCAACTGGACATGGAATTAACAGGACACCGTTATACATATTATGGTATAATATTTGTTTCGGTAAAAAAAATTCAAAATGATGAATTTCAACAGAGTAATTAACTTTTTTTCCATCTACCGAACATTTAATTAAGTAGATTTTATGGAGTTTGTTTTTTCATGAAGAGTATCTTGATGTTCATCAGAGAAATTTTTTTTTTTTTAATCTATTCTTTTTATTACGAGAAAGGAGTAAATATTGGGAATCAAAGTTATGAGAAATTAACGTTAATTTTCCAATTACCCAATATTCAATAATATGAATTTCTTTATCATATGGAATCTTTTTTTTTTATGAGGTATACCTTGAAGTATGTTTGAATCTTTGAGACACACTTTTTGTTTCATTCTTTAATTTAGTTCAGTTTCATTCTTTGGTGTATCTCAAAATTTCAAGCATCATAATAAAACAAGATATTTTTCACGAAAAAAGCAGATTCCATAAAATAAAGAAATATACATGATTGAATGTTGGGTAGATGAAAAATCAAAGATAGTTACTGAATACTTTGATGAGATTCATAATATTGAAACTGCTCATACGTAACATGGGTCCATTTTCCAGAATAAAAGGAACAAAATTTTCAGAAAATATATTTCGTTTGATAAAAAATGAGCCTTACTTCTGCTTACACATTCCATGAAATAAAGAAAACAACATAACTAGGGAATAAAACAGAAAATGTATGTCAAAGTGTGTCTCATGAATCAAGAAAATTCCTTAAAAAAAAACAGATTCCCAAATTAGCAGGGGAACGATTTTGACCTAAATCAGTTATATTGAAGAAACAATTTTGAACAAAATTTGCTAATTTGAGTTGGCGATTTCGATCTCTTTGCAGCGTTTATTTCAATTAGTGTTTGGAATTGAGGATGTATTTAGTGTTTCGAACGATTTTTGTTGTGACTTAGGGTATTCTGTGGTCACTACCCATAATTTTCTCTCACACTTGTTGTCCTTCAGGCATTTTCTGTTCATAAAATTTTTTTTTGGAATTTTTATAAGGCACCACATAACTCAAACTTCACTTTGAATCTTTTTTGGTTCATTATTCAAATTTATTTATACATATTGTTTATTCGCAAAACTCTAACACAATGTACGAAGAGCGTACATAAAGATGATTCCATTTATGATAACAGATGGTTTTTTTATGACACAGTCCATGCGACGTAACTGAAAAATTTACAACTAGGTACCTACTTCTTGGGGCCGCATCTCTCCCAATACTTGATAGTAAAAATATTGGGTTGAATACCATTTATTGCCGGCTATAAATATATTGTCAAGTACTGATTGCAAACTTGTTTTTTCTAATTCAGATTCCTTCGTATTTCATATCTCTCTCGGAATTATGTATTTCAACTGCTTTGAAATTTTACCGCAACTGCTTTGAACATTTTCCAACTGCTTCGGAATTTTTTACCACTGGTTTGAAATTTTGCCAACTGCTTTGAAATGTTTTCCAACTGCTTCGAAATTTTTCCAACCGCTTTGAAAATTTCCCAACTGCTTTGAAATTTTTCCAACTCTTTTGAAAATCTTCCGACTGCTTTGAAAATTTGCCAACTTCATTCAACATTGGGGGGGGATCATCCCCCCCCATCCCCCCCCTTGGGCCCGTCCCTGTTTCAAGTAGTGGGAGAAAAAATCGAAAAGAAAATTCAGAAAAAATGCAAAGAATTAAAATGTGATTGTATTTATGTGTTGCATGGAGCAATTGTAATTTTGACAAACTTCGGAATTAGTCATCACGACCAGGAAGAAAGACATTCAGAATTTCAAATATGAATACAATCATCAGAAGTATAGAAAATTGAGTGTCACTTTAGGTTTTTCTTCTTTGACACATATCTTGGAGTCAAACTAGACTTCAAAGCCCATTCAGATGATCTGCTTTTAAAGATCAAAACTGCAGGGTCTCCAAAAATGGTGTCGCGTATTCGAATATTCAATGAAAACAGCTTATGAGGGGTTTCACAGAAACTCAGAATGCATGGAAAATACAAAACAATCAGAAGAAAAGTTTTTCTGTATTTAGATTAAGACAAGGTTTTTCAAAATTTAGTGGCAGAGAAAATGGAGTTACGTTGAAGGCCCAAATAGCGAGTGTGGGGAAGTTGAGGAGATAATAGGACATCTTATAAATACTTTTTGAAACAGAGATGAATTCAAAATAGTAATAATCGAAATGAATACCATTTGCAATTCCCATGCTCAGAGATCTTTTATCATGAGGTTGAAAAAATGATATTAGATTTTGTCACTGAGATGAGAGATACACTGGTTTCAGCCTTGTTTGGCATCATCAGTATCTCATACACCCCAGGGACAAAATATTCATAAAAAACTTTGATATTTGAAGCAACCTCATGATAAAAGATCTCTGAGCCTTGGAATTAGAAATGCTCTTCATTCCGATGATAACTATTTTGAATTAATTTTTGTTTCAGAATTTTTTCGGTGTGGCCTCCGTAAAAGCAAAGAATTTTTTTGTTTTCAGTTTTAATTTTTTTTCTTATGAATAGTTGTCTCATTTAAAATTTTCAAGGTAGCTCTGAGGCTCTACATGAAGTAAAAAATACATTTTTGAAAGGGATGGTTAATTTGAAAACAATTTGATTTATTTAAAATAATTGGCCCTTTTTTATTTCAAATTTAGAATTCTGGATAGATTGGTATTTCTCTCTGTTCTTGAATCATACGCAGAACTGTTGCACTAACCTCAGCTAGGTAGTCAATTTTTCGTTGTTTTGTATTATTCCGCTCTCCCAATTAATTATTTCGAATTTTCATCGGTTAACCGCCGGGTATTAAGTGTACGCCACTGTCCCCATCAGTACCGCATTATCTGCCGCTGGCCTTGTTCACCAGATGTAAATAAAAGCGATTGAAACTCGAGACCCAGTGAAAAATAGCCCGATTTCACATGCGCTAAAGGCACGCCGGTTTCTCTACTCAGTACGCGATTCTCAACATTGACTTGACATCGAACTAGCTCGCGGTTATACCAGAGGCCGGTTTGTCTGTGTGTGTGTGTGTAGGTACCGTTGTTTTGATATAAAACCGCCGAGATGAACGGCGGAACCAGAGAACCAGAAGTTATACCGCTGGGAAATGCTGGTGGACACAAAAGAGAAAAAGATGCCATCAGGAAACTTAAGGCGAAACTTCTTCGTAAGTACTCTGGTCTCAAGTTCATGAAAATTTGAACAAGATTCTCTCATGAAATGATGCCGAAATTCCTTGAATCTCTCTTCATAAGATCATACTCAACATTCTTTATGATCATATTATGTGAAAATAACGAGTTTAAGACAAATTAGAGAAAAAATATTCAACGAAATGTCAATATAATAGTGAATCACAAAATAAATTAATACTTTTCGACCGCCCACAATAATCTCAAATCAGAGAAGAAGAAAGTAACAAACATATATGAAACATTTTACCTAATTTAGATCATGAATGAAAGCAACTTCCTCTCTAAGCACACCATTTCTCGCACGTTACCAGAAGAATTAGTGACAATACCACACCTTTATTTCGAAACAGATAAATTCAAAATAGTAATCATCGAAATGAATTTCATTTTCACTTCCTAGACATAGACCTTTTATCATGAAGCTGGAGAAATTAAATGAGATTTTGTCACTGAGAGGAGCGATATACTGATTTCATCGTTATTCGGCATCATCAGTAGCCCATATCCCTCTAATGCAAAATATTCATTGAAACTTCAACTTCTGAAGCAACTATTCATGGTCTTTTGAGTAAGAAACATAATGATGACGACATCTAGTAGCGTCAGAAGAAAAGTTCTACATGCTTAAAAGAATTGGGTACATCTTTTTTCACTCCATGAGATTTCATTAAAAAAAAATTGCGGTTTGGTGTCCGTATAGGCAAATATTTTGTTGATTTTTCTCATGAAATATCTCATTCATCAGCTATCTCATCATTAGTTTTACTCATAGAATAAACAACTTCCCAAACTCTGAAATGATGAACATATATGGAATATGATTGATATATTAATATTTTTAAAGTTTTGTGCGTTGGACTTCAACAAACATTGTTTATACTGCAGATTAACTTAAACTCTTAATGTGGCTCTCCCCTCTATGTCCTTTTCGTGTTCATATTTCATTGTGAAAATGAAAACAAAAAACGAAAACATTTTTGAAACATAGATGAAATCCAAATAGTAATCATCGAAATGAATATCATTTTCAAATCCTAGGCTCAGGGATCTTTCATCATGAGGTTGGAGAAATGATATTATATTTCCTCACTGAGATGGGAGATATACCGGTTTCAGGTTTATTTGGCATCATCAGTATCGCATACACCTCAGAGACAAAATCTTCGTGAAAAACTTCGATATTTAAAGCAAATGGGTGTGATGTACTGAGTAGAAATTACAAAGTAGTGACATCCAATTGCGTCCAAGTTCCACATCTTCAATCTCATGCTAAAAAGAACTCTGTACATCCTCTTTCACTCTATTGAATTTTAGCAGTGAACCGAGCAGTGAACCTTAATCAGGGCACTCATGCAAGGTTCTCCGAGTGATTGAAACGCCCAATTCTTGTCGCGACGTGAAAACAAGTGTTCTCAAGAAGAAAAATGAAACGGAAAACAAAACAAAAAAAAATTTTCCGTTTTTTTCTATTTCTTAGAAAAAAACAAAAATTCACGATATAACAACATATCGACTGAGAAGCTCCTGGGTTAGATAGGAAACAAAATAGTACAAAAATAGTTTCCATCAACATATTCCATTTTTCTTATATTCAATGTGTGTATGCGAGTACAGAGTTTAATTTTTTTTTCAATTTTCAGCTGGAGTGAAATATACACTGTTGCTCTCCCTAGTGGTCAACCTGGCTATGTTCATTGTAGGAGTTCTCAGCGTCAAAAGGTGCCCAGTCAATGAAGATATACCCCTCTTCCTTTGTATGACAGGTACTTGAATATAGCAGCTAGTTTCGATTATTTTTTTTTTTGTTTTGTCGTTTTTTAGGTTTCGTCGGTATAGCCTCCAAGCTTGTGACATACCTCAGGAATCGGATAATACCCTACTTCAAGATAAAGTATATGGAGTCTGCTCTCTACTCAACAGAATTGATATTCTTCATTCTTGGTAATGTATTATGATAGATACTTTGAACACTATTGATATAAAAAAAGACATCCCTATGCTTACTATACCCACATTCCCGAAAATTACGAGATGAAACGATAAATTAGGTGTCTTCAAGAGTGAAAGCACTCCAATTTGTCTGTATTCATCTTTTTCTGTCTGAAGAACACTTTCAGTATTTTTTCACAAGTAATTATTTTATCGACTAAGCTTGAAACAAGCTTAGACACCTCTTTCCATCTCTTCCAGTGAAAATTCAGCTTGAAGGCTTATTGAAACCACAAAGAAAAAACCTTTTTTCTACAAACGTCGAAAAATGACAAGGTTCGCGCATTGAAAACAATATGCAAAATGACCCTTTTTTTCATTTTCCTTCGTTACCATGACTTTACCGTGCGCGAAGAAGTGTGCGAAATACTTCGCACACTGCATGTAAACTATATGGGATTTTTATATTTTAACCTTCATGTTCCTCAATCAAGCAAAAATCCAAGAAATCATTCATTTATTAATGTATAACAATAATAAAGGCTTTCAAATTGTGAGAAAATTTAACATCACCTAATTTTATTTATTAGGTACAATGTTAACATTAATGGTGCAGCCAGTGCACGAACCAAAATTTATTCCTGAACCAGATAACTCAGATTCAGTTCGTGATATCGTAGTCTTGGTAGTTGGAAGACTATCCATTCTTGATTTGCAAGCAACTGTCGTAGAGGTGACAGCCCTTGAACCTGAAATTTCACAGTCTAATATTTATTTGATATTTGAATTTCATTGTTGATAGAATCTCCCACGTATCCTTCGGCCACAGTCGAAGATTCCCATCCTCCATGTCGCTTCAAAACACATGTATCGGCCCCCTTATTAGCAAGGAGTGTAGCTGATGTTCTCCGAAAACAATGCCCCGTGTAGGCATCAGAGTTTGGTAATTGAAGGTGTTTTGCTATTAAGCCTAGCATCTTTCCAATACTATTTATTTCAACAACTTGTTTGAAACATCTCTTATTGTGATACTTCAAGAACAATCGGCGACTGGTAGCATAACTTGGACGAAGAGCCGCATATTTTCGGTAAATGTCGATATAATCTGAATTTGAAAATATAAAAATTCCTTGTATATTCGTTTTTGTGCCGGGTACTTTAACAATCAAAATGGAATTTTTATCTTCTATGTCATCGACCGTCATTTTAGTGAGTTCCCCACGGCGGCAAGCACCCGAAATACCCAGTAATAAAACAACCTAAAAGGAAATCAGTAATTTAAAAAACACATAAAACAATAATCAAAAGTCAACCTTAACCAACAAATAAGTTTCATCATATGCCTCTCTTATGAATTGGTCAACTTCCTCTCCAGTCAATACCTTAGATTTCTTAGGATTGTTTCCAACTGACAATTTTTTCAAATATGGAACCATCTTGGTAAATTTCTTAAAATCCACATTTTCTTCAACATCGAGTGTTGCTTTCAACATAGAATATATTGCCCATAACGTGGAAGACTTCAGCTTCCTAGACTTCTCTGCAAAATATGCCAACAGCACATTTTCCGATATTTTTCTTCCTTCATTTGCTTCACAACACTCTTTAAATTGCTGATATGCATTTTTATACCGGCGCCTCGATTTCTCCGGTAAAAGATTTGAAATTACTGAATTGGACGCGTATCTGTCAAGTTAGGTGGGGTACTGCTTACTTCATCGTCGCTCGAAATTTCCATTATTTTACGGTTATGAATATCACGCACGAAATTGACGCGAATAAAAAGTCACTAAAAAATAATCATCAAGAACTGTCACTTTGAAATAATTGTCGAATATGCCATTTTATTTGCACAGTTACAGTAATTACTTGCTTTGGAAAAACAGTTTAAGCCTGTTCAACACCATTTTTCATATTAAGCTAAGAATGTTACTTATTTTAGAACAATATTTTTGACGTTTGTAGAAAAAATTTTGTTTGTATGTCATGCGTAAAATACTTTGGTGATCTCGACTTTCAGTTCTCGATCACCAAAGTAGCGTTTCGCGCACTAGATACAAAAATAACTATTTTCGACTAATAAAAATTTTTTCACAGGAACCTACTGGGTGTTCAAAGCCTACAAGCCTAGTTTCAACCCAGCCGATGGAAATAAATACTGCCAAAAGACTGCGTTTATGTTCGCCTTCATCTACCTTGCAGTGTTTTATGGTATCGTCCTTCTGATTCTTCTAGTCTGCGTATGCGCATGCGCTTGCATGTGCATGGGGATCGGAATTTTCAACACTCTGGTAGAGGAAGACGCAACAGCTGCTACTGAAGCTCAGGTGGTTATCGTCGAGGAGGAAGTGAGAGAATCCAGGAAGCGCCGAAATAAAAATGATAATTTTCGTTATCTGTTGATAGCTTTGAGGAAAATTCGTCGGAAAATTTGTTGTGTTGATTTTATATATTTACTTTTTCATTGGTTTTTCGTTGATTGCTGTTCGATGCTTCCAATGTACTTTATTGTAGACAAGCACAATTTCTTGATTGCCATATCAAATTAAATATTTTGTATTTGTGTACTACTTCATTTTATAAATGAACTCTGTTACGTTGTTTCAATTGTGGTTTTTACTGTGTATTCATATCAGAACGAACCTTTTCGAAAAAATTTTATTCTGGAATTTTTGCCCTGTTGGATTTCGTTCAAAATAATTTTAAACTGTCCTGCAAAATATGACCATGTTCATCAAATCTAGTCAAGAATAAAATGTTGAAAACTTTTTGAACTTTGGGCATTCGTACCATATCATAATGTTGTATCTGAGTCCTCTTTTTTATAGAAAAAAATTTCAAGTTCATTCGCTCCATGAAAAATTTTATGTTATTGAAGTTTTCTTGGAATACGTATAGTAGAAGATTCCCACTCAAAATGATGTTCACCGAACTGATAAAAAAAAAATCTATTTTAAATTTGATTTCGTATATAAGAAAATATTTTAGAAATAGGTTGTCTGATAGAATCCTAGTCAGAATATTTTCAATTATGTTTTGAATGATTTTCCATAATCAAATATTTTCAGACATTCTTTTATTAACGTATAAACGTATGAAAAAGCGCATATATGCCGATATGAAATTCATATAATCAAATGAAAGTTACTAGTTCCGACATACCTGTTCATACTTGCCAACCGTCCAGGTAAATAATAGGCAACCCTTTGTCTACTCATTCTAGGTGATAAGGATTGGTATGCGACGAAAAACAAGACCTGCTCAGAATCCTTTCATCATCGTTTCGGTGAGAATAAAGCCTACATCTACGTGTAGAATGCTACGGAATACTCTTCAGAATGCAGATGGGGTCCAAGTTTCCATCGAAACCATCAGACGACGTTTGAGAGAGGTGAATCTAGGTTCAAGATGTCCATTAAGAGGTGTTTCATAAACACATGGCGCAGTGTCCTTTTCACTGATGAATCCAGATATGAACGATTAACAGATTCTGGAAGAATAAGGGTATGGACAATCCCACGCATACCCTGTAATCGTCGCTATGTCCAAGAAGTCCATACATTCCGAGGGGGAAGTATTATGGTATGGGCCGGGATATGTTTCAACGGACACACAGATTTACACATTTTTCCTGGAAATATGACCGCCTTATACTATAGAGAGCATATCATTTACAATGTTTTGCCAAATTTTCACGCTGCTATTGGTGAAACTTTTCAATTTTCAGACGATAACGCTAGACTGCACCGTGCAGCCATAGTTGAGAATGCGCGCGAGGAGCTTGTTATTCCACATATACCAATACCTCCGCACTCACCAGATTTGAATTGCATAGAACATGCATGGAATATGTTCCAGAGAAGATTAGATAATCATCAACCTACCAAAGAATCCTTGAGTGAACTGAGAGAGCTTCTGCCCCGTTTATATAACCAAATTCCTCATGAAATGTTTAACAACCTCCTGTGTAGTATGCAAAGAAGATGTCAAGCTGTTATTGATGCCCGTGGAGGCCATACATTGTATTGATAGTCTTAAAATGCTTGAATTCTATGGGAATAAAATTTCGTTATTTTACTCAATTTTTCTTAACCATCGTGTATACGCTGCAGACTTACAGGCTAAAATTATTTTTATCTCCTGCAACTTGAAATCATATTTATATGAATTTTCATCACAAAATCTCATTGAAACTATATTTTCCTACAATTTGATTCAATATACTTAACTCATGTGAGGCAGTTTATGAATTCCAAATGTTTGGTTCGACAGAGACTGAAATTATTTCTCAAGCTCGAACAATGAGATTAACAGGATACTGAAGCACCATTCAGGATAACATATAAAGAATAAAATTTTAAAAAGTAAAAAATTTTAGCAAGAGGAGTTCAGGAATTGTAACAGGTGTAATTCACGACTGAGTTTTTTTTTCAAATAGTTTCCTGATGACCACTATGACTCAGTCTGTTACCCAATTTGGGTTTGACGTCGACATCTAGGCATTCTGTATACGGAAGACTATTATCAGCTCGATCAGGTGATTTCGGTTGGGATCTTATACTAGTAGGAACAATGCTGAAGTTCCTGACGATGGCCTTCCTAAGGAAATAAAAGAAACTTCATTCAGTCCATATTTCTGGATACATTGACTGCTCACTATGAGAAGAGTAAATGTATGTATTTTAGAATATTGGATTCCTGTCTCTTGATGTTACAAAATTGAAAAGAACGATTGAATTAATAAATCGATGAAACAACACATCTTCCAAATGAACTGGATAATCAGGCCAATTAAAAATTCCACCCCCGTTCATTCGGAATGTCTCTTTCCCGTTTTCCCGGACGTTTCGAGTGTTGTCGCGGGGAAACGGGGTTATGAATGGGTCGTTTCGAGTCCAGCCAAGTTTCTGGCTCGAGCCGAAACACTGACGGAAAGTTGGCCACACAGGGTGCGGTGAAAGGGTTGGATTTATGGGGATGCTGATGTATGTGGGCGTAGTTGCAGCCCCAATTAGGCTTGTATTCATTTAAATGCAACCCGTTTAGTTTTCTGCGTTCTTTTCATTCCAGATATGTTTACGACTGCGAATTTATTATGTGAAAAAGCGGATGAAAGTTACTACGGGTTGTAATTCTCTACGGGCTCGTACTAAAAAGTTGGGTCTTTTCATGTGGGAATGAAAAATTGAAAAAGGTGAAAAGCTTTTATCGGATAGACGTATTATGCAGGAAAATTATCATTCAGATAGGGGAAATAGAGAAAAGGGAAGATTCAGCTTGATTATTTTGATGCCACCATATTCAAAAAAATAACAGAAGAGGGACTCGCATTTCAATTGGAACAAGCATATACAAACTCCTTTCATATAACAGGTGGGGAAAATAAACTGCTACACATGAGTTAACTTAAATTGCGAAAGCATATAATTCAAATGGAATATTGTGAAGAAAAGTCATATTAATATGATTTCAAGTTGGCATTTTCAGACAACTCGTTTCAAATCGAAGGCGTTGAGTGAGTGACTCTATTTCAAAATAAGAACATTCATGAAGCATATGTAAAGAACAAAACTCCAGAAGAAGGCTACCAGATTGACGAAATGTCTCATACTGATTCTTATCCGATCGATTCAAGTTGTTATTGAGTTTTGGATGATTTTACAGCGATTTGCTCGAAGATTATGTACTTTTCAAAACGATATCCCCAACTCTTGTGGAGCAGTATATTCGGAGCTGGAACATTTGGCTTAGAATTGAAGATTGCAGGTTACAGAAGCACTATTCGGGATAATAGGAAAATAAAGTTTCAAAAAGGTAAGAAATTGTAGCAACTGAATTTCGAGAATCGTCTCTTTAATAATAGAAAATGTAATAAAAGTTGAAAAATACCGAATCAATCAAGGTAATAGGAAGATTTTATACTGGACCTATGTCTGCAGAATATGCAGACATAGGGCTGTGTGTCATTTTCTTGGACGAACTACTGGGTTGACACGTATAAACGCGTTTGTCGATACCAATTACAAATCCTGATGATGCCTCCATAGGGCGAAACATGTAGAGTGAAATTTGAATAGGGTACTCATCTGTCTATATAAAAATGAATTGCTGTGCGTTAGGTACGCTAAAACTTGAAAACGGCTGGACCAATTTGGCTAATTTTGGTCTTGACTTATTCGTGGAATTCCAGAGAAGGTTAAAAAAGTGAGAAAATATGAAAATGCAAGGTATTTAATATGTCTTTTCCTTAGAAATCGATCATTGATGTTTGACAATTAACCATCGAAGTTTTAAAATTGATTTTGCATTAATTATAACATCCTTACATCTATTTCTCGATTTCAATAATTTCTTCAGGTGAAGACGTTGCAAAGTTTTCACAAAACACCAATGTTATCAATTAATAATACATAAATAATTAATTAATATTTCGATAAACATCGGATGTCATGTTCGGTTAGCTATGTCAATATCGGCTTCGGTGATCATTTGTGAAAGTGACATTTAAAGCGTCTAAGTGCAAAACCAGACATTTGATGTATGAGCTGTTCCAAGCAAAAATAGAGGCTTCCAAAAGTTTACTTATCAACCTGAGGATAGAAGAATCAGATTGCCAGCAACTTTCTCTATTGTAATCCTTCCTCAACTCATTTTTTCGGAAAATGACAAATGTCTGGTTTTGCATTTAGACCCTTCATTTCAAGTCACGTCCTCTTTTTGCAGTTATCTTTTGTGATAGATACAACTCACCTCAAAGTGTGCGAGAACTTTTTTGTCAACTTGGTTAATTTCAATTTGCGATGCCGAGAATAAGAAGACCTGACATAAGAAACCGCGTCATGGGAGGGCCCATGCATTGAGGGGGTTGACTGATTTTTTGATTATAGGAACATAATTTCAGTTATTTAGGTATAGGACGTATTTATACGAAAGGTGAGGGAAATACAATTGGATCTGGTAGGCTGTGTGGCAATCATGATCTACACTTCTTCAAAATTTTTCGTGTTAAAAGATAACATTGGACTAATAATAATAACAATAATTTTAATAGCCGATTTGGGCAGACGAAGTTGCGCGGGCCAGTTAGTTTACTAATATTCTCATTACTTCAACTTCATGGTTGGTCTTGTGATGTACCCAGCTAGGGTTGGTTCGGTCAATCGTTATACAGCAGAGGGATGGTACATTATACACTGGAGCTTCATCAAGGGTGTTTATTTCTTAGACCATGTTACACAGATACACAATGAATAAATCATTCAATCAATGACTGCAGTTCAACTCTGCTCATTGTTTTGATGGAATGATATTTTATACAGGGTGACACAGACTCATTATACACCCCCATTGTGTCCCTTGTTTCTGTAGCTATATTTCTGAAATTTGCAACATTGAATATACTCACTATAGGGCACTTTTTGACATATTCAGAAAAAAATCCAACTGCTGGTTTTTCCGGAAATCACATCAACTTTCGATTTTCAAAAGGGAAACCCGGTATATTATTACATTTTTCAAATCTCTATAATTTTCTCAATCTAATGATACCTCATAGTTGATATTTCATTCGTCAGAACGATCATTTTATTCTTTGATCTAGAGAGCCTTGAACTCCCTAAAATTATTCCAAATAATCAAAATAATGTTACACTATTTATAGTAATTTCGATTAAAAAAGTATCGTGGTTGGAAATACGTGCCAAAAGAATAAACCAAAACCTTTTTTCACTCGAAACTCCGTTTTGTCAAATGGTAGCATAATGGTACTCTGACGTCATTCGAAAGTACCATCGGTGGGGTATCCATCCATATCAACTATTTTTCTGTCTAACCAATACGAATACGATAATGGAGTTTAGACAAGTTCAAGTATCTTCTCGGTTCAATCCAAAGTTGATGTCATTTCCGGAAAAACCGGAAATTGGATTTTTTTCTAAATATGTCAAAAAGTGCCCTATAATGAGTATATTCATTGTTCCAAATTTCAGAAATATAGCTACAGAAACAAGGGGGAAATTGGGGTGTACCATGAGTCTGTGTCATCCTGTATATTTACATTGTTTACTTCTTGTTAAAACAACATCATGAATTGATGAATATACTGACCAAGGATATAGACAATGTGTATAGATCTCCACCACGTTTTCAAGATAATGTAAGGTTACTCGGACCGTTGAGACCTTGTTGTCTCAAGTATGAAAAATATACAGGTTGTTCCTATTGTACATACTACAGTCTATCTGTCGTGAAATATCAGTCTTTCTTACAAGAAAAGCAGCTGGCTGAAGCCCAAATAAACCAAAATGCTTCATGGTGCCAAATCTCCGCGTGAATCCTGTCGCATCTTAAATTATACCGTATATTCCAACAGCAGGGACCTTCCGATCGCCCCTAAAAATGTTTCGGTTGTTCACACTTCGCGACAAACCGGAATCACGGATCGAAAACCCAGGAATAAAGGTTATTATGGGGCGAGGGAGGAAAACGCGATCATCCGCTCCGTCTAGCGCGAAAGGTACAAGACACTTTCCGATACGCCGAGCTCGGAACGACCGAAAAGTTATAGTTCACGCAGGATTTTCGACCTGTTTCGCCGGACTTATTGCTTCCGCCTGATTTCGCACGGGAGAATCGGAGGTTTTCGAATCGGAAAAAGTTCATTTCGAGGAATACACTCTTTGGCGCCCTCATAACTGCGAAAGAGAGTCCAACGATCTGCGATTTTCGATTTTTCTGCCCAATATCTTGAAACATAGATGAATTCAAAATAGTCATCATCGAAATGAATACCATTCTCAATTCCCAGGCTCAGAGACCTTTTATCATGAGTTTGGAGAAATTATACACTGCGAAAAAAATTAAAGCACATTCTGAAAATCTCAATTTTAACGAAAGTTAACTCGACATTGACTTTATAACTTATTTTTTATGTTCTCTCAGGAAGGTTTTGAACGAAACAAGACACATTAAATGGAAGAAAATTTCAGGATTTCACCGAATCTTATGTGAAAGAAGAGAAATGAACAATTCTCAAAATACTGAAATGCTGATAAGTGATTTAATACTTGGTATTTCCACCCCTTTCGTTAATTACAGCTCGGCAACGACGGTTCATACTCAAAATTAGTGATATTGAAATGTTCTGATCTAATATTTCCCAGATTTCTCCGAGTTGGATTCCTAAGTCATTAAGAGTAGCTGGATGATTTTCTGAACTTCTCAGCTTTCTATTGAGGTTGTCCCAAACCTGCTCAATCGGATTGAGATATGGACTTCTTGCTGGCAATTCCATTTGAGAGACTTCAACCTCTTCAAGGTACTCCTGAACGATACGCGCACGATAGGGTCTGGCATTATCGTCCATAAAAATGAAATTTTCTCCAGTGTATAGGTCAAATTGCACTACATGCTCTTCAAGAATGTTCCTTATATACTCATCAGCATTAATTGCTCCATTATCAACGACCACTAGGTCTGTGCGAGCAGTAAAAGATATTCCACCCCATACCATAATCGATCCTCCCCAGAAACCAGTAGTATTCAGGAAATTGCACTGAGCATATCTTCCATGTATACAAGAGAACGTCGATCGCAATGGTAGAGGCAGAATCTAGACACATCTGTGAAGAGAACTCTTTCCCAATCGGCCTCTTTCCAATGGATATGCTCTCTCGCAAAATCCAAACGCGCCCTTCGATGGGCTGGGGTAAGAGCTGGGCCTCTTGCCGCGACACGACGTCGAAAATCATATTCTCTGAGGAGATTTCTTATTGTCTGAGTGCTAAATTGCACCCCATGAGTTTGCTCAAGCTGATTTCAAAGGAGGAGACGGTTGCAAACCTTTGTTTCAACGAAGAAATTCTCAAGTAACATTCTTGACTGGCAGTTGTTACTCGTGGTCTACCCTGTCCTGGTCTTCGGACATTCATACCTGTCTCCCTGAATCGCTGCAACATTCTGGATACACTTGTATGGGAAACTCCAAACCTTTCTGCAATTCTTGTGTATGTCCACCCTTCTTCTCGCAAAACTACCGCTTGGGCACATTCCTCTTGGGGTCAAATTGCGTGTTTCGCGTTGCAAAGCGATCGAGTGTAGAAAATCAAACGAAAGAAAAACTAGATCACTAGAATTGATCAAGATCAACTGATTTTAGAATGGAGACAATACATTCAAAATCTGATAATATCATCTTTTTTTATTCCTGCTGGGAAAAAACATCTGTATTGAAGAAAAACGTTGAAAGTGGATAACATATGCATGCATAATTCTGATAAAAATAATTATCATGGAGAACACCCCAAAGTGTGCGCAAATTTTTTTGTCAACTTGGTTAATTTCAATTTGAGATGCCAGGAAGAAGAAGACCTGACATAAGAAACCTCGTCACGGAAGGGCCCATACATTGAGGGGTTGACACATTATTTGATAATAGGAATATAGTTTCAGTTATTCAGGTATAGGACGTTTAAATACGAAAAATTAGGTAAATTCAAGGGAAATACAATTGGATCTGGTAGGCGGTTTGACATTCGGGATCTAAGCTTCTTCAAGATTTTTCGTAATTAAAGATAATTTTGGACTAATAATAATAACAAAAATTTTAATAGCCGATTTGGGCAGATGAAGTTGCGCTGGCCAGCTAGTCAAATATATATAAGGACCCTCATATTATGATTCTGGAAGGTAAATCAGTCTTTTCAAGAAACTTCCTTTGTTTGAAACTGGAACCTGTAAACGATTAGAATATCTCTGTGAATCTAACCTGGAAATTCTCATCTATCTGCGCCTATCTTGATATATATATATATATATATATATATATATATATATATATATATATATATATATATATATATATATATATATATATATATTCTTATGAAAAGGAGAGCTAAAATAATACATTAAATGTTGAAACAAAAAGTACCTAATCTTGATAAAAAAAATCGTCATCGATATAATTCAGGGAACATACTTTCATATTTCTTGTAATTGATTTATCCGTTTTGTGCCTATGTTGCCAAGCTTTTTGGCGATCCATCAGCACATTACTTCCCAATTTCTCCTTCTACCCAAACGATATTTTCATCATCGGCTTGAGGAAAAGCATGAAACATGGAACTTGATATTTAAACTTTTTTTTTTCTAGGGAAGAACACTGAGGAACTGAACAATAGGGATTCGAACGATTCATACTTTCTAAAGTTATTTCAAAACACAAAAATTCATATTAATCGCACAAAAACAAACCACGAGAACAAGAACTATGTCAACATTTGTTGTTACTTAGATTGTCACCAGGATGCGCAGCGCTTATTTTGATTTGTCTTTCTTCTGACGAACTTTGCACCGCAGGGAGTTGATTGCATTCTTCAATTCTTCAATCTTTCGACTACTATGGGAGTATTTCTCTGAACCTGAAGCTTTCTGCCAGTATGGTACGTCTGCCAATTTTATATGAGCCTTAATCTTTTACGGGAGTGGTCGTCCTAGATGACCAACAAATCCTTCTAGAAAAATCACCTATTGATGAGTTGGTATGACGCAGCTCTGGTGTCAAAATGGCCCAAACCAATTAAAATAACGCAACAAGCCCCGGCAATTTTCTCCGATCAACATCAAAATGAAATCAGTGACTTAACCGAGGGCTTAGATTAAGAATATGCAAACAGATTTCTTCTAAAGCATTTTTTTCTTATCATGGTCCGTGAAAATTTCTAAATTTTGGACCTTCGAGGAAAAAATCAGAATATCCAAAATGTAAGCGATAGGTGAATGAAAACAAAGATCAATCTATGAGTTAAAAATCAGCATTCACTAAGTTCAACTTTTCTGGCTGTTACAGCACTTCAAATTTTACAAAATTCATTTTTTTAAATATGTACTGATCTTGCAGGAAAACTAATAATTTGTTCGGAATCTATAACTTCGAATCAGAACAAAAAAATACCCGGGTGGAAATAGCTCGAAAAATAAATTCCGACAGGTCTAATTTCATCTGCGATCCGCACTAGAAGAACGCTGATTTTTCTTCTTATAGATTGCTTCTTTAAGACATGAAAAGTACAATTTTCAATCAATTATCGCAATCATTACAGATTGTCTGATTTTTACCACTGTTTTTAGTCGGTCTCCGAACAATACCATGGTCAAGAAACTTGCAGCAATGAGGAATTAGCCTCGCTGAAGCTTCCCAGATATTGGACATTAGATCTCTAGGACTGGAAGGAGAGCTGTAAAGCTTGTATTGGGAACAGTTTCGTTAGGGGGCACAATATATCATAAGGTCGCAGTAGACTGTTACCCCTTTCAAACCAACTATGTGCATCCTTAGACAGGTAACATTTCGATTATTCAATCAATCTGTTAATTGCTACTTCAATACTGAATAAAATAGGCCTACATCTATAGCAGCAATGAAACACTTTCTCCTCAGGCATGTCGCACAGCAGGACTTTATAGTATTCTTCAATTCTTGATTCTTTTGACTACTATGGGAGTCTTCCTGTGAATCTGAGGCTTTCTGGTAGTATAGCATGACTGCCGCAGCTTGAATCGTGTAAAAGAGTGCCCTTCCTAGATAACCAACAAATACTCCTAGAAAAATTACTCGTTCTTGAGCTGGTTTGATGCAGTTCTTGTGTCAAAATGGTCCAAACCAAGTGAAACAACGCAACAAGCCTCGGCACTTCTTCCTTACGTTTCCTCGCATTCACCAACACGTAAACCTTGCCTCTCCGGCCGTGATCTCCCGATACCCAGAACCGCAGCATCCTCGAATTCAATTATGACATTATACGATTCATTTTCCCGCCTACGTCGCTATCTCAATCTAATTTTGAGCCGGGAGAACGCGCCTGCAGTAATAAACCCCCTTGCTGTCGCTATCGGAATTCCCCTCGCGGCAGAATTCGATTCAGGAACAATTTTATTGGGTAATTAGTTCACTGTTCCGACAAATAGTGGGAATACCTGCGTCCCTTCAAATAAGGTACGGAGTGAATGAGCGATTGGGACTTGTCGATTGATTTGGTGCGGTTGTGTTCTTTATCTACAATGGAGTTCCTTACCCCAAGAATTCAGTGAAAAGGAGATCTATCAAGGGTCTGTTGCAGGGGAGAATTCCATAGGGGATCTATTCTCTATTATTCGCAACGCTCGCATAAATTGCGAATGGTCAAGAATAGCTCCCAGGTCTTAGTTAAGGTTACAAGGTCTTGACGGGGAACCCAGATTAAAGGGACCTTAATTTAACTTTGAGTCAACGACATAGGTTTCCCAGTTTTTCCTTTGACTCGCATTGTATCATTTGCAAGTAATATTTTTTCATCTGAAGCAACGTTGTCCACCAAATCATCCATTCGAATTGAAATAGAACTGGTCCAAGCACAGAGCCCTGAGGGATCCTATCCGAAATCATTTATACGCATGTACTGAAAACAGTTGGCCTTATGCTATAATGGTTTCAATTTATCTTCAGAATCCGATTCCATAAAGGTGGCGAGACTGATTTACAGTGAGAAAAAACAGAGAATCTAAACTAATTGCAATAGGTGGATGAGAATTGGACTTTTCGTTTGCTGGAAGATCTATCTAAAGGCAGAAAAATCAGCATTTGTCGAGTAAGATTTGTCTGACTGCTTCAATACTTCGAATTTGATCCAATTTTCGAAGTTTTTTCATGAATAATGATTTATTGACTGAAATTCTGACCTTGGAAAAAAAACACAATACAAATTCGTAATTGAGGTCCTAGAGTTAATCAAAAAACTGAACAATATCGTTTGAAAAATATTGTTTTTTCGGGAGTGACTGAGGAAGGGTGGGGGTATTGGCAGATCGCTGATGAAATAAGTCCGTTCGAATTTCTTTTTCAAGGTATATCCACCCGAGTATTTTTAAATATAAATTCAAAGTTATGAATTCAGAATATGTTACCAGTTTTTCTGCATCATCAGTATTTTGAGAAGTCAATCCCTTTTACGGGAAAATTTCAAAAATTTTTTCAGTTTCCTATTAATTTTTCTCATTAGAAATTCTCATTCTTCAGATACTCCGAATGCTACTTTTCTGTTGGCGTGATTTTCACAATATGATATAGGAGGTGCAAATCCTTCGTTAAAGTTAGAAGTGACGAAACTTCGAAAAATATTTTTTTTTCAGATTGAAACGACCTTTTTTCGAAGCATGTTCGTCAAAAACTAATAGGAGTATACGTCAAAGACTTTCATCACAAAATGAATATTTTTCGAGATATTCAGGAAAAACGATTTTATCTTCAATTTTCAATTTCATTCCGAATGTGTTTTCTTACTGGAAAATAATTAGCGGTCAAGTCAAATTTCTGGAAATCTGTTATCGAGAAAATATTTTCTTAAAATTCAGACAAGTTAAGTTCTTGAATTATCATCTGTAATGCTAGAGCAACAATTAGTTTAAAGTTCTCAATTTGAGTATTAGTGAAGTCAACGTAAAAAATTCTCAGGAATGCAGAAAAAAATAATTTTTAATAATTTCTGATGCTTTTGAAGGAATAATTAACAGAGAACATATAACAAATTTTTCTCACCATTACCAAAACAAAAATTTCCAGAATTAAGAATTCACGAAAATTATACAAAGCTTTGAAAAATAAAGAAAAACTAAACTTTTCTGAACTATAAGAAAATATTTTCTCGATATCAGAGATTCCCAAAAATATTACTTGACCGCTTACTATTCTTCAGTAGAAAACACATTCGTAATGAGATTTAAAATTGAACAGAAAATCGTTTTTCCTGAATATCTCCACAAATATTCATTTTCGTAAGCAGGACGTATGCTCTTATTATTTTTTGACGAAGATCTCGAGAATGCTTTGAAAAAATGAGGTTCCGTTACTTTTAACTTTGACAGAGAATTTGTCAAAGTATCATATTCTGAAAATTACGCTATCTGAAAAGAAGCATCAGCTTTTCTTCTCGGGGATTCTCAAAAATGAGAATTTTTAATGAAAAGTCCTCGAAGTAATCTATATTTCAACAGAGTTCAATTTTGAGTTTTTTTTCGTATTTTTTCATTCAGTGATTTTTTTCATGAAAATTCAAACTTTCTGAATCAAAAAGACCGAGTACTTAATGGAGAATCTATTTATGCAATAAAAAATGGGTCCTAGAACCTTAAAAAAATTTACTAGGGGTCGTTTTCTGACTTGAAGCTCACCTTTAGAATTTCAATCCTGAATCTTGTGTCTTTCCTGAAAATATTCTATAGAGCCTTATTCATGATTAACCCTGTATTCTTTTGATTAATTCTAGGACGTAGATTAAGAACATGCACGCATACTTTTACTAAACGAATTACTGTTATAATTATGTCCGATGGAAAAGTCCAATTTTGGGACCATCGCCGAAAAAATCTGAAAATTTGAATTTATCGCGATAAGTGGATGAAAATTGAATTATCTCATTCTTCAAGGACCAATCTATGTGCAAAAAATTCAGCATTCGTCCAGTGCTATTTTTCTGGGTGCTACAGCTCTTCAAAAAAAAATTGTCGAAGATTTTCTACAGAAAATCTATTATTTCCCACAATACTCATCCAAAAGGAAAACTTGATGAACATTCGTTATCTACGACCTGGAATAGTCAAAAAAAATGCTCAGACATTCGTCCTGCGAAATTCTCGTGAAAAATCACCAGTATAAAAAAAATGAAGAACTATCATCTATTTTTCGCCTTGATGTTCGATGATTATTAAATCTCACTAAGACGTGATTAAAGTAGTATAAAATTTCCTCGAACATGAGATCTCGATGCCATTTCATCAGTCTGCCAAAGTTTCCCATTTCTACAGTGGCTTTCCTTAATATTCTGGAGTATCCACAAAGGCTTAACAGTTTAATCCAGTTCCTATACTTTGTACGGGACGAAATTGAATTTACCTGTGGAAGTTTGGCGGAAGATTCCTCCAGGACCTCCAAGTTCGATAGACAGCTTAATATAGGATTAAACTTTGTCAAAAAACCCCTGCAGGATATTAATAACGTACGTTGCAGGAATCTCGTTGATCGTCGGCCGAGATGGATTTTTATTGTTCTCTCCGGGATTTAATCGACTTTCCACGCCGATATTTTGCCGGGAAATCGGAAAGTCGACTAGTTTCACCGAGTTCCCACAGAACTCACAGTTCATTTTTTCACGAAGATACCGCGTTCATTTCAGCAGGAGATATATGATTCTAAAATAATTGAAATGTCAATGCTGCCATAACTGAAATTGGAAAAACGACGGTTGATGATGGATGTTCTACTTTTAACTGGTGAACGATATAAATGGCAGATTCGAACGGTATATACAGGGTGTCCAAAAAGGGTGTGAAGTATTTATATATTCAATAAGGACAGAACAACAAATCAAAAGAAATGTATGTTTTTATTAAAATTAAGACAAGGTTTTGGAAAATTTGGTGGCAAAAATTATGTTGTCCAAAATTTAACCCACGCGCTGCTGGAGCACTTTCTGTTGAAGGAATAATCAAGAAGCGTTAATTTCCTGAGTGACTGAACTGCCTCAGGCAGTTCAGTCCAGTGAGGACATCTCCTGAAATAAAACTCCTGAAGATGCCAGACACTCGAACTGGCAAAACGTCGAGAACTAATCCACGACGACTGACGAAATGCTCGAAAAAACAGGTTAGATCTTTCATATTTGAAAAAAAATCTTGTGAACTATCTTCGGTCTAATTTTCAGTGAATCTTCAAGAGAAATATTCAAAATGAATATTCTAACCACTAACCACACAGTTTATATCTATCAGGTGCTCATTTATGTGTACAAAAACGTGAAAACAAAAAATATAAAGGGACTACAGCAGAATTTGTCTGAAATCAAGTCCTGTTGCCAAATTTCAATCATTATGAAAGAAGTTCGACATGAGATTATACGTAGATATCAAAGTGACACAAGGGACAGTGACAATGACAGAGGTTTATGAATCTATCCTTGTTATTCTTGCCGAAAACTATGAAATATCTTAATCTCAATATATAAAACTAAGTCGGCCATTTTGTTGGTTACACCATTTATAACTCAAGATTGGATGAACTGTTCGTTATGAAAGATTTTTTGTTGTATTCTTCAACGTAGGGGTTAACATAAAATACATTTAAACTCTGAAAAATTT